>JAOWBL010000018.1:6115865-6151309 GCA_028564865.1 Zenarchopterus dispar
ATATATATATATATATATATATATATATATATATATATATATATATATATATATATATATATATATATATATGAATACTTTTACCCCACTTTATTGACCCCCTCTGCTTCTTTTCCTGAATGGCATATTAAAGGCTATGTTCACAGCTGAGCTCTGTGCTCTTTGAAGTGTTTGAGAGCTGCAACAGATCCTCAAGTATTGACTTTTAAGTCCTCTGGAATAAAGAGAGATTGGAGAAAAAGAGAGAGCAGTGAGCAGAGATGGAGAGGAACAAGGATGCAGTACATTGACAGTGGGAAATGTGCACTGTTACAGCTCAGGTGGGCAGTGTCAGATTTATGACACGGAGGAAGAGTTTGCTTTGGCTAAATGTGTGTTTGTCAAATGCTAATGTGTGAGTGAAGGAACATGTTGTATTGATGTGGAGGAGGAAGTACAAAGAGATAAGGGTTAATGGTAAGCAGAGCCTGACTTCATGCAAGCAAAATAGATTAATTCCTTTCCTTTTTCTTTTTTTCTTTACTTTGATTTAACAAAATAAATCTGAGCACGCACCCCCTCCATCCTCGTTTGAAAAATCCTGAGCCAGAGCAAACTTCTGTAACACCTCGAAGCGTGCGACTGTGCTCACTTTAAACAATACCTCCTTTATTGAAACTGAAGACAGATGGGAAAAAAAAGCATGAAGGCTTTTCGACGTTTTTTTTTGGAGAAGCTTTTTCTCTGCCATCTGCGGGTCAGAGTTGTCGCCTGTTGGTGTTTGCAGGGCCGCTCTTGCCAAGTTACGAAAGCGACAGATAGTGTATGCCATCCAGAGGGATTGAGCTTTTCTGGAGAAATATTTTGGTGTGATCCATCAGATTTGGACTTCTTTCCTGTTTTCTTTTCCTCCCCTCTTCACCCCCTTCCTCATGCATACTTGTACCAACACATACAAATGAACACATTTTTCCTTTTGTCAGTGGTTTGTTTGTAAGTCAGAGCTGGTAGGTATGCTGCGCTCGAGCACGTACACTGAACTACTTTTTGTGTTGTACCTTAATCTCCTGGAAAATCACAGTGGTTTTCCAGGATACACAAGTGTTTCTTTTTGAATCTTGATTTGACTTATCTCGAGACTTCTCTTCATATTTGCTTGTTTGCTTTCTCAGCATGCCGGTTGTTTTCCTCAGCTGGAGTGGTAAAGTTATCCTCTCTCTGCTGAGACCTGAAAAGATCTTTGTAAATCTTTCACTCCCACTCATCCTAAACCAGCATTCTTGCTTGAAAACGGCTCTGCTCAGGCCTAGAAAAGTCCAATTTTAAACTTTTATCAAAACCACGATCCTGCAGTCAGTAGATTTTGGCAAATGAGCTGAAAAATTTTAACACTGCCTCTTCCAGAGATTTCAGGGAGTTTTATATCTAACTGCTTAAAAGTCTGTTTATTTTATTTTATTTTTTATTTTTGATCATCTGAGAATAACTCAGTCCTCAGTCTGGAGCCTGAGATGACATCGGCTCACTGAGTGAAAAAGACCTAGTTTATGACCAAAAACCAGTGTGCACAGTTTTTAGGAATGACGAATAATATAAAAGCAGAACAAACTCTCAATTTTAAGCCAAAAAAAAAAAAAAAGGTCAGTAACTTGGACTTGTGGCATGTGGTCACACTTTTTCTTGGGTCTGTCATTTCTCATTAATTTAATAGATAGATCCAAATCATTTGGTACTAACTCAGGCTGGATCTGAATGTTGAGGTATTCAGATATCCAGATATTCATTCTTTAGGTGGAAATCTGGTTTTTAGCTTTGGTTTTGGGATTCTGAACTACAAAACATGTTTTTTTAGCATCTTATAACTATTGCTGCACTGCTATAATATGAAAGAAAAAATATTGTACTTAATAAAATAGTATAAATAAATAAGATTGTGCTAGTGGCCTTGGGCATCAACCACCTCCAATAATGCTTCAGTTCATGATGAGTGTCAGAAGTGAGATGAAATGCTAAAGTTTTCATTTCTGTGGTAAAACTTTACATTTTATGATGACAACAGAAAAGCAGTCAGTTAAATATGTTAAGTGGCCAACTATGGTGGTGTAACAGAGGTGAAAAATCCCCTTGATACTCTAAGTAGTTGACTGTAGTGTCTGAGCTTCTTATTCACCTTCTATCTGCAACTGATGTCCTGCTTAGATGGACCTTCTCATGGTGAATCCTCCTATTTGGGTCCCAGAACCCCCCCCCCCCCCTCCACACACACACACACAAGGGGGTGGGTTCAGCATAAACACTCCACTGGTCTAAGGTCTTGATGATTTGACTCTTTGGGAAGTAGCTCAGAAAATTTGTTGTAATCTTCTGCCAGAGCTCCAAGGACATTTGGGGCAACCCTGGTATGAATGTTTGTGAAAGTACAGATTTTTAAATTTCCAGCTGATTATTTTTAAGCATACAGTCATCTTGATCGACCCACAGTAGATCAGTGTAAAAATGTCTCCACAGAGAAAACTCCTGTATACTATGTTAAGACTTTCAGGGAGTAATGTTACCATGAAGTGGTCTTTGTGATCTGTAATAATCTTTAGATAGGTAGTTGTGTCACTTATCTAAAGCAACACAAATGGCAGGGTGCAAAATTTCCCAGCATGTTGGACAGATCATTGCCTTCCTCTCATAATCCATCCTGCTGTCATCTTTGTCTCAGGTGAACGACACACTGCCCAGCCATCTAAATGATTTATTAGAAACCATTTAGACAAGGTCTCTTCCTTCTGCTACATCATCCTGCAGCCCAGGTACTCAACAGGGGCCAGCATGGGCATTCAAACTGGTTTTGATTTATGCAGCATCAAATGCAGAAAGCAAATGCACTGTGTTCTCATACATCTCTGTCACAGTAAACATGAATGATTTCGGCAGTTTATGCAACGGTGGCTCGTCTGTCACGTCAGTACATGGGTCACTTCATGTGCATTTGTCTGCTCGGCTGACTCTGGGTGTTAACCACTGCATACCAGTTTTGATCCTTATGTTTGCCCATTTTACCGTTTCCTTGCCTCCTGACTGTTCACCAGCTCCTTTACGTTATCCCAGCCATTGAGCTGCTTGTTTGCAAAGAGATAATCGCTTTTATCTGTTCCACCTGTCAGTGGTTTTAATGTTGCGGCTGACCCTGGCAGATAGAAAAAACACTCGACATGAAGTGAGTAATACCTGAACTTCAAACTGAGAGTTTCTCATTTATGGATGGGTCTCTGCAGTACTTGGAAGAAAGTCTGAATATTTAGTCTCCTTTCCAATTACTTCTGAGTTTTACAACAGACATTTTCAACTTTTTAGCTACCACAAATATTTTTTGTTGAAGTATTGTCATCAGACTCCATCCTAGAAAAACAGACAGCGCCAGTGTGGGTAATTTATTTTCATCTCCTAACACGCCACAAAGAACACATAGCTTTCTGTTTACTGTACTGACTGTGCTACCCTTGAAGTCATCGACTTTCATTGCGTGTTCTCTCTCTCTCTCTCTTTTTTTTTTTTTTGCTTTGCTTTGGGATGAGCTGAACCCAAAGCGCCACTGACTCATCCTCTCTAGACTGAGAATGGCCTTTTCTACAGCCTATCAGATGTCACTGGGATCCTCTGTTGTGGTCGGCTCCATTCACAGAGGATGAATCACATTAATAAAAGCCATCTTTGCGTTGCTCAGCAGCTCAGCTGAGGTTAGCTGGTGGCATTTGAGAGTCTGAAACCTGAAAGCGCGGACAACTTCAAACGCACTATCTCATACTGATGTGTGCTGCGCGCAAATTGCAGCGCGGTGGCGCTGAGAGGGGACTGCGCACTTTTGCTCAGTCTGACTCGGAAAGTGTAGGAAGTCACAGGCAAATCATCGTCTCTGTCTGTGCTAACTTGAAACTTGACCTTCATTTCAAATGATATTATAGTTCAATTGGGCTGTGTTTCACGTAACGCACCGAACAAATCAGGGTGACCGACAAGGAGAGGAGGGGAGGAGAGTGTTCGTTTAACCTATAAAATCCATTGAATTGTTTTATTTATTTATTTTTATTTGATTTTTTTTTTTTACCTGAACGGGTGATATGAATATGTGGGGATCTCTAGTCTGGTGAAACCTCACCTAGCTAAAATCAGTTTTCTGTGGCTTCATGTCTCGTCATTTTGACACGCTTTGATCCAGCGTGTATTAAAAAAATTAAATAAAAGAAAAATGTCGCCCCCTCGTGGTTAAAACAGGACTCATCACCGTCTGTAGCATGCACTCTGTGCTATTTTATTTACTGATTATTTACTAATTTGTATTGCCGATAGATAATGATCTTACACCAGAATTCTTTGTGCTTTATTTTTCTGCCCTCTTGTTTTATGTAAAAACATCTCTGCTGCTTTTTTTTTTTAATATCTGAAACCATTCAGAGATAAATAACCCCAAATGAGGGGCTGATACAAAAATATATTCTTCTGTTTTTGTTCCAAGTGCCAAGACCTAAGTGTAACTCATCACTCGGTTAACTACTCCTGTCACAGTTAACAAGATCAACCTACATTAAAGAAAATGAGAAGAACTGCAATAATGGCAGAAAGGAAGAAAATGGGATCAAATTTTAAAAGCCTTTTAGACATGGAGACAAGCTCAGCAGCAGAGGACCTTAACCGACTGGGCTTCATGACTGGGACACAATAGCCGATATATCAGGGTGATAGCCAGGAATACTTGAGCTTTCAAGTATGAATTGCTTATATATGAGAATTTATTTAGCATGACTGCATACTAGAGAGAAATGAACACAGTGTAATGGGTGGCATGCTGTAATGGCTCCTTATTGACTGCACAGCGTGGGATGAATGTTATTCATCTTCTGTCCTCTATTTATTTCAAAATTACTGAGTGACTCTAAAATTACTAAATCAGAGAGCCTCAGCAGAAGTACTGCTGCATTTTTACATTTTGAAATGTAAATTTTAAATTGTAATCTCGACACTTTCTCTTTTGAAATCTTCTGTGGGCCCTCTGTTCAGGGTCTTATTTAGTTTTTCTCTCTTTTCAAACCATGACACAGATAAAGATTTGAACTTTTTGTTTTTTCTTGATGTCTTTCTTTTCCTCTCTTTATGTTATTTTATAGCTCTTTTATCCTCACTGAGTTGACTGCCATTGATCTGCTGTTGATCTGCTATAAACTTGTGTCACTTTTCTGGTGTTTGTTTGTGGGGTTTCTATTCACATCATTAAAAAAACAACTCCTGTAGTCATCATGAATAATAATAGATGCATTAATATACACATAATATGATAAATGTCTTTCATCTTGCATCACGTATGATATCAGTCTTGAATATCTGAAATAGTTAAAGGGACCAAATTGCTATATCACTATTTTCACTTAAAAGTCCAATGTCCACAGCACAAGGAGGTTCTCATCCACATTGTACTCCTCCTTGAACTGCCTGAAACTTTTTTTTTTTTTTTTGGTGTCTAGGGTTTTCCTCAGTTATTTATTTATGTCATGTATCATATGTAAATGATGCTCAGTGGGCAGTTTGTTAGTCTCTCATATGACACTAGTGGAGATGAAGAAGACATCAGTCACTCTTATCTCTGTGCTTAGAAGATGTGTAAAAGGAAATTTGCTCTGCATTGAATTTCAAACTATATGTATAAGTTTCCTTCTCATAATCTTGTATTAAATGCCTCTCTTTTGTGCACAAGCAAATTTTAATTTTAAGTGGTTTTCTCTTGCCAACCCATGTGGAGGACATGAGATTGACATAAAGACTGTTTGATTCTTGTATCGTTCAGTGTTTAATGACAGATTTATCCAAAAAGAAAAAAAAAGTCACATTAGCTTTGGAGAAATCTACTTTTTCCAAATCGTGGTCTTGTGAACAAACTTTAAAGAGGCTCTCATAGTTTGTGGCTCCTACAGTTCTTATTTTCTTTTATGTTGGTTCAACTGTCACCTCTCTAAACAATTTTCTTTTAAGAAATACTTTTGTTTGTCAATTTTCAACTGAAAAAGCTCAGAAATATCTGAAATAACCCACAGTCTGAAGGCCGGCTTGTTTGCAGTTTGTGATTATGTTTTTTTAATATTTCTCTTATGCATGGAACATTTTATAATTTTCTGGTTGCATTTCTGTCTCATACAAGCAGATCAAATAAGAACGTTGCAATGTGTACGTTTTATTTGTCAGTGACCTGTGAGATGAGAGGAGAACAGGCCTGCTTGCCTTTCTGGTGAAGGGAGAAACACAGAGACGACGCTGAGCCAGAGTAATCAAAATCTCTCTTCGGAGAGGCGTACCACACTTTTTCTGAAGTGACGTGTCTTCTGCTACCTTGCACACGCTGATTACAGCCATTAAAGAAGTGCATTTGTCCCAGAGGTGGGAGAGAGACTCTGTTTCAAAATAAAAAAGAGATAGCTTCCTTTCATCACCATTACAACTTATATTTTTTTCTCCCTATTTTCGCTTCCCTCTTGGTGTTTCTGTCCTCAGGCTTACCCAGAAGCCTGGCTGCTGGTCAAGGCCTCCAACTGAGGCGCTGCTTCACCCTTTCTTTGATGAGAAAACAGCATTTTTAATCCTTTCATGCTTGAATGATTTTTTTCCAAGTGCAGCTTTCTTTTTCAAATGCAATTATTTATTTCTAAAGGCATTCAAACGTGTTTTTTTCTTCACATTTCAAACAAGTTACTGACATCGTGCAATCCTGTAAATTGCAGTTTAGTTCATCACATTGTGTTGGATAGATGTGGGACGACTCCCTGAAGTCCACTGAAGTGACTAACATGCAACTAAACTGTCAAAACCCATGTATTTACTAGAAAATGACTCTTAAATAGATGTCGACTGTAGTCAACACTACACACAGTTAGAGTTATTACCGCTGATGATGGCATATTATTAAATCAAGCATTTATAAGTTTGTCTTCTTCAGCTACAGAGGTAGGAGACTGCAACAAGATGGGGAAATCTGCAGAAGAAAATTAATGTAGAAACTGATTGAAATAATGTTTTAAGTAGAGAAAAGAACAAATATGGTAATACAATCCTGTCTCACAAGCAAACATCCTGATTAAAACTGATGTTTTTCTATGTTTCCTCTCCACGCAGAGGAGAGGAAATCCGTATTTATGACTGCACAGTCACTGAGTAACTTGACGTCGGGGCTTATTTTCTTGGAAGCAAAATAATAAGACAGAAATGAGAGATCAAAGAGAGACAAATTTGTTTACAGCGTAGATATTTCTTGTGAGGTTTGACAGGTGGGATTCATTAACTCCGTAATCTATTGTGGTTAACCCCCTCCCTGGAACATGTGCTGTAATCCGCTGAGGGACCCCACGTATCTCCGTCGGCTCTGCTACCTGAGGGCTGTAATACTCCCAATCTTGTACTCTATGATCACATATTTCTATCTCTGTTTCTCTGCTCGTCTTTGTGACAGCGTTCTCTTTCATCTGAACACACACACACACTGCGCTCTAGCAGATGCTCCTCTTGTCGGTGCTTTTCTTTGCACATTCCTTGTCAGGTTTTTGCTTTGCTCTCTGACCAGACAGCTGGTTGTGTAGGGAGTACTGCTTTTTTTCCTCTCTTTTTTTTTCCATTCACACACAGGTGCAGACACTTCTTTTAGTCTCAGCTCTCGCTAGACATAACACATCTACACAAGTTCACAGAGAACCAGAGATACAACTCAGTTCCTGGTACCTCAGGGTCTAATGCTCCACCTCGAGGCATGGTGCCTGCAGGTATGCTGGACCGCTCTCCGTTTCCCCTCACAGTCGCCCTCAGCAGGGGCTTTTCGGTCAATCTTTCCACATCGGTGCATATTATGCAGCACTGGCGGTTCTAAGGCTCTCATCACATTGGCTGCCCCCTCTCAGACTCTCAGCCCCCCTGGGCAACTCTAGGCGTTTACCCCGACCCTTACCTCACAACTCATGACAAGCACATGATGTGAGAATGGCCATGGTTCAGGTATTAGCAGAGACAAACACTGAAGGAAAAGGAGAGCCACAGAAACCACGGCAAGCTTCCTGTGTTAGTTAAACATTTCTCTTTTTCGTGGTTGCAAAAAATGTGGGATGATGTGTTGATTTATTTTCCAAAAGATGTGGAATTTTCCCGAGAAAAAAAAAAACAAGTAAAAACAAAAAACAATTACATAAAATCTGTTTAGTGACCAGTCATTTCCCTGAAAAGGGGAAACTGTTTTGGACTATTCAGATGATTTCAGTCTTTTGCTCATCTTTTGCTCATCTTTGACGCATCTGCTGCAGATGCAGGTCGCCACGTTCTTGGATGGATGTGATGGATCGCCATGTTTTTTTATTTTTATTTTTTGAATGCAGCAGGCTTCTTCTGTAGCACTGCTGCCAATATCTTCTGGACATTGGCAACAGGTTGGAGAGCTGCTTTTAACTCCATCTTAAACATGAAATGTTTGTCTTACTTGTCCCTAATAATGTAATAATAATCTTTATAGTTATCAGAACCTCGGTCCTGAAGTGGTGTCTTTTAGTGATCTAATACCACCAATCTGTTACTCTCATTTCATTTGTTTAGATGTCTCTTAAAATATTTGATGGGATATTTGTTGGTCTTGTCTTTAATTTGGAGTCCTATTCAGAGGTACAGTCTTCTTAAATTTAACATTTGATTGTCCAGTGGTCAGCGTCAAAGCTAAAGCTCCTTCAGCAAATTTGCATGTTTCCAAAAGACTTTTTACCCTTATTGACCATTTTGGTTCATAATAATTTTTGCCAATGAAACTGTCAAATCCTTACAGTAATAGGATTTTTTTAAATTTTGCAATTGTTCATTGGAATAATGAATAATCCCCCATTTTTCCATGACCAGTACTTGTGCAAACAGTGTGAAAGTCTGCTGTATGAAATGATTGGGTTTGATGTTGATTTTATCTGGGAAATTGATTTGCAAAGTTCCTGTTATTCATTGCCATGATTACCCTTAACCTTCATCCTCTCTAATTTCAGCCTCTTAACCCCTGCCTCTTCACTCGACCAGCATTGCAATGCTTTGAGAGAAGTGGTTCATTTAGACTACATGAAGCTCTGCTCATATATATACATTTTTGTGTATAGTATTTGATTTAATTCTTTGCCTTTTTTTATACTGTTTTTGAGCTGCTATGGTCAGTGAATTTCCCCACTGTGGGATCAATAAAGTGTTGATCTGATCTGTATGTTCTCCAGCTGTTCCTGGTCTTATGTATTTTATTCTCCTTTTTTGATCGTCTTCTTCGTCAGCTGGACTTTTTATTAGAGAACAAATTGCTTCCCTGCATGTATTCTCCGCTCTTCCTGAAAAGATGCTGGGAGCCCCAGTTGAGAGTCCTAGGGCCTCTCTTCTCCTCTCGGGATGGGTGGGTGGGAGAAAGGGATGAGTGAGAATGAAGGCCTTTTGTTTCAGTTTTGAAGGCTTTTCTTTTTTGGGTTGTTGACTTAATTGTTTTGTAATTCTTTATTTCTGAAATGTTCAATAAAGGGCCCCTTTTCTCTCCCAGCCTTGACTGTTTCCTGAATTTTCAGTCCTCCTCTTCCTCAGGCTCTCCACTGGTTGCTGAGGAAACTTGATGCTGAACATGATAATTTGTTGAAGTTAATTAAAGCTCCTCTCATTTCTTATTTCTGTGTGCTGTTCTGCATCCCACAGAGACCTTTGAGGATCTGCTGAGGCAGGCAGAGAATCACACCCATGCTGTCCTCCTGGTGTCATATCAGAACATGGCCAATCAGGCTTTGGGCACAGTGAGAGAACTCTTCACTGACTGGGGTCTGTTCCTGCTGGGGTCTGAGCTCAACGTTGTTGAGTTTGTGCAGCGGTTCTTTGATGCCCTCTTCCCGCTGGTCTATGACCGCTTGATAAACCCAGGCCACAGCGATTCTTCTCCAGGCTACGCTGAGTGCGTGAGGTCATTAAGCCGTGATGTCAGACCATTTGGTGCGGCGCCGGGCCTCCTCGCTGATCAGATTGCTCGTTCCGGGGTCTCCGGGAAGCTTCTGCTTCAGGCGCTGCACCTCGGCATCGAGGTCATCAATACCACAGACCACTTACAGCTGAGCCGCGAGTGCAGACGGGCCCTGCTCAAGATGCACTACTGTCCTCACTGCCAGGTATGGATGCATGTCTCAGAGGTGAGTGTATTGATCAGAATTTTTAAAAGGTTTTACGGGCAGCACTGATCCCACAGTAATTTGCTCCACAGGGCTTAACGCAGACCAGGCCCTGCATCGGTTACTGCCTCAACGTGATGCGAGGGTGCTTAGCGAGCATGGCAGAGATTGACACCCACTGGAGGGAGTTTGTACGCTCGCTGGAGGGCCTGTCAGCCAGAATGCATGGAGCTCAAGATTTGGAACAAGTGCTTCTGGGAGTTCACACTTTGCTTCATGATGCCATTGGGCATGCTCTGAAAAATGGACCTCACCTCTCAGCGCAGGTATAGATCATCCAGAAGGATATATTCCACATGTTTTATTTGAAACTATCCTGGGGCTTTGTACCACCAGCGAATCTTGAATTGGTAAATAGAAGAGAAAGCATTTCATACATTCCCAATTTTTACTCTGGAGTCTGCTGGAATTGCATCTGCTTTCTTCCATTCAGAGAGGTATGCAGTGTTAAGTAATAAATTCTTTTACATTACACACGTGTACTGTACCACAATACTTAAGTCAAACTAAAGTGCCTAATTTGCCCAGAAATACATCCATGCGGGCAGCAGTGACACATTCAAGGGGTATTTAAACCTCCAGACAGACCATAAAGAGTAGACAACCACTCCTGAACCCAATCATCATCTTTTACAGATGCTCTTTTTCCATCATTATCCATAAAAGTTTTACCACATAGTTTTTACCCCCTTTTAGATGCACCCTTTTTTCTATGGTTTCACAGTTTGTTTTGAAGAGAATGGCTTAGGTTGCTGGTTTCCAGGACTGCCCTGATTTTGCTGTCTAATGAGACACCGTAGCGCCATCTAGTGGATGACAGGAGAGGCTGCTGCTTTAAAGACGTGACATGCAGTAGTCAGAAATTAGATATGCTTGGCTGCACTAATGGCCTTGGTATATCCATCTGTCAGTGAGCCATCTAAAACAAAGCTTATTTGTCAGGCGCCAGTGCAGATGAAGAAAGTCTCCATGTTCTTGACAACACAAGTTCCTCCCTCTGTATGTAGAGTTCAGTAGTGTCTGTCCTGTTTTCTGTCTTATTTCATATTAGGTACAGAAACTGTGTGGCCCACCGAGCTGGAAACCTGCAAAGTCAGTCAGTATCCAGTACAGCAACAGCATCCCACTTAAAGCTCCATCCAGAGCATCAGGAGACTCACTCGCCATCATGAGAAAGTTAGTGGACATGAAAAGAAGTGATTTTTTAAAATTTATATTTACAGGTAATGTACAAAACTAATTATCTGCATATTTGCTTGTGGCTTCCTCTTTTTTTCAGGGACTTTCTTAACAATCTGCGCTATTATCGCACCTTTTACGGTGGCCTCGCGGATGAGCTATGTACGAGAGAACTCGCATCGGGTGACGGGCAGCTCTGCTGGAACGGAACCAGCATCGTAAAAAGGTTTGTTTCAAATGAAAGGCAAACATTAAAGAAGCACCACAATGTTTTATAAAAGGATATTAGGAAAACTTCCCAAGTTTTCTGAAACTATAAGGGAGGATCAAGAGCATTCCTCTGAAACCGTCTGTTAAGACAGGCATGATTTCAGAATTTCTCACTTCCCTCCATTTTCACTGCCCTCCATTTGCAACCATCAGACTCAATCTGGAATGGATCCAGATTGACACCAAAATCTGCACCTTAATTGAAGAATATCACACTTACTAAAAATAACCTGCAAATAATGTAGCTTTCGACATTTGACAGGATTTTCACACCAGATGTTTCTCCTTGTTCACCCTCTCCATGTTCTCAGCTTTTCAGCACACAAATGATCTTTATTTGTGCTGTTTTAACAGCAGCCATTGGTACTTTGCTATCAGGAAATGGCTGTACAGATGGACAACATTATACAGGCATCTAATTTTGAATGCACAATTAATTTTAAATAGCAGTGTTTTGGTCCTGGACAGTCTATACATATATATCTCCCACAGACACCGTGGGTCAGACAGAGTATTAATGTATCTGCTGTTGGTGCTCACAGACATAGATCTTGGATATGGATGCTTGTGAACTGCCGTTGACACACTCTGGCCTCTATCATGGTATCAGTCAGTGGCCTTGTCTCCATTACCTCACAGCCCTCGATCTGACACGTGCTGTCATCGCTCAAGGACCCCCTCATATATCCCGAGTCTGTGGCTGTGCCTCTTAACTGTCAGCTGCTGTCAGCACAGCAGGAACGGCAGGTGGGCCATTGAGGTTGCCAGCTCAGGTTAGACGCTATATTGCAAAGGATGACAGCCATGTTGAGATTGTTTCACAGCGGTAGGGCAGAAGGAGACAAGAAAAGAAGAGGAAATTCTTTCACAGCCTTTCTGAAAACCAGATA
Source organism: Zenarchopterus dispar (assembly GCA_028564865.1). Lineage (NCBI taxonomy): Eukaryota > Metazoa > Chordata > Actinopteri > Beloniformes > Zenarchopteridae > Zenarchopterus > Zenarchopterus dispar. Next base: position 6,128,419 of record JAOWBL010000018.1, read on the forward strand.
GATTTTAAGATAAATGGCGTTGATGGCGTACTTACATGAAAAAAAAATAACACAGGCTATTACAGTTTGATTTTAGTATTGACTGTTTCCTCTTTCCTATTCTGCTACTTTCTACTGTAAGGCCTTGAATTTCTGTAACAAAGGAAGCAGCCATCTCTGAGAACAGAGATATTTATATTGAACTGGAGGAAGAGGCAGGCGAGTAGGCTGCAGGCCGTCTATCATCTGTCAGCAGCTTTTGGGAAATATTTATGCTCTGTTGGTGCCTTTCAGCTTAAGTCTCCATCTTTTCTACTCCACATTCATACATGGATTTATTGATAAGGATATTTTCTCTTTATCTTACTTAGCTTCATTTTAAATGCGCTATTAAGAAAAAAATAGAAGATTAATGGTGAGAAATTAAGAGATATTAAGAAACAAAACTGTAAAGGAACTACTGAGCTGAGTGCCTGCATCAACAGTTTTCTGCAGATCTGCAATCGTGTGCTTTTTTTCTACAAGCCTAGAACCAAAGATGGGAAGCTGGAAGTCAAGACAGGCTGAGACAAAGGAAACAAATAACCTCCTGCCTGTGGGTCATAACCTAACATCCGGTTGCAGGGGGGTGGGGCAGGGCGGGGAAGAAATAAAACTCACTGTTGGATGGAGGGTGATTTACAGAAGCTTACTGAGCCCTCGGAGACCTTGAACCTTTGGTTCAGTTGATGTGTCGTTGTGTGTATGAGAAACTGCACATTAGGTTGTGTGTGTAAGACTTTTATAACAGGTCTTTAGCATCTTGGCACAGATTGTTTAATGGTCTTAAAGAAGAAGTGCATTGCATCCCAACTTTGTCCTTTTTAATAAAAAAAGGGCCAAGCACAGAGAAAAACATGCCTCAGGAGACTCAGATTTAAGGGAGATTTAATGCATGTCCTCATCTGGGTTCCTGGTAAACAAAAAGATAAAGAACAATCGGATAAGATCATAGAGTTAGAATATGAGTAGCTTTCCTCTCAGTGTCCCCGCGAGTGTTGATGCTGGGGCTTTGCTTTTGGAGAGCAGTGGTAACTATCTACTTCTGCCCTCAGGTTCCTCTCTCATTCATACTGAGAGAGAAAAGTTAGGACAAATAATCTTCTAGTTAGTATAATGAATCATATCAAAGAGAAGATTACTTATGTAACTGTTAATTTGACCTGAATTACTTTATCTCCCACTGATTCTCCTTATACAACTGAGGCAATGTGCTGCTTTGGTAGGTGGTATGTTCATCCTGAGAATGCAAAATAATGCTTAAAAACTAATTAAAAAAATATGATATACACAGATCATTGAGGCAACCATTCTTATTTGTGGAAATTGGGTCTTCATAATCTTGCTGTAGCTTTTTGAATCACTTGGGAGCAGTGGAAGTGAGTTGACCCAGTCTGTGTACTGTAATGCCATCTAGTGGTAAAACTGCTGATTGCAACTAACTGCAACTAACTCTTTAACCTTCCCATCCAGCCATGCAGGAAAAGATGCAAAATAAGGAAGTCCAAATCAAGTGCTTGATGTGTTCCCTCAGAACAAGAAAACACATGTCTTATTTGCCCAAATGTCGTCATTAATTAATACTCAATGTATTATTTTGCTAAATGTTAGATTTGATCTTTTTGTTAACATCTTGCCAAAGAAGCATTCCAAGAGAAAATCAGTACATATAGAGCACATTTATGAGTTACATTTTATGAGTTCTATTTTAACTGTTTTATTCATTCTCTTTTAAATTGGACCCGACCTGCTCCCGAGGGCTCTATAGATGCTCGGCCATGTTTATCAGCCTACTGCCAACTCTGTCTGCTGTTTAGTGGCAGGCAGGTAATGTACAGTGAAAATTTCAAACCATTTGTGATCAAAACAGCTCCAGGCCATGAAACCAATTAGCTGAGAGCTGATAAAAACACTGCTGCAGAGCTGAAGACCGAATTTGGTGGGAGATGATATTTTTGTGAGGTTGTCACTGCGGGGGAGCTCATTCACACGTGTACTATTTTATTCATTGTCGGACACAAAAATGTTGACAATTGCTGTTTTAAAAGGGACAGCATATTTTTTAAAGTGCAGTTTTGCAAAACCCACAAGTACTAATGACAGTTACAGGTTGATACATGTTTAAATGCACATGTAGTGACAAAATAAAAACAAGTGTGTGATGCAAAAGTGATGTGGTGTAGAAATTCACAAAACAGCATTTTACTTGAACTGCAATGAGTTATTTTTATTGGACTGAGTGGAAATTCATTTGCCAGGTGTCCTCGTTCTGAGTCGCTGTTAGCTTTGCTCTCCCATCAGGCCTTTCTTCTATGAAACGCACTGACCGCCGTTTACTGCTGGTAAGATGCCGACTGCGCATAAGCACTTCACACGGTCTCACTTCAAAAGGAGAACAAAGAGCTGCCTAAAACACTAAATAAAATACCTTTACGTCACTTTAGGTCACAGGATAAAAGGAATAAACATGATGAACATGCCTCACATAGTTTGGAGACACTGTCCTCGTCTAAGCCGAAAGGTTAACACATTCTCACATGCCTTCTCCATCTGTCATGGATACACAGATACACACATAAAAGGAATGGCAGGTTGCCGTGAGCCACCCACTTTTTAAAAGCACACAAACACACACATGCATGCACAGCAGTTGGGGCGGTTGTTAAGCCTTGGGAAAAGCATCAAACCAGCGAAATGCTCGACTAAAATGGCAGGCTGAGAAAAAAACCTGAATTACAAACTTATTTGTGAACTTGAGTAAGGTAGTAAATCTGCTTTGGTGATGGTTTATTCATGATTACCTCCTCTTGTGCAGGCGGGCTGTAACTCCACCCCACCTGCTGCATCCTGCCTCACGCCTGCAAACACACGACATGTGTTTGACTGCGTCTTTACGCTTCAAGGTGCCTTTTTCTTATGGAGTACATCTTTTTTTCTTTCTATTTTCATGATAAAACGGTATGTGACCTCGCATGCTGTTGGACTTTAACACATAGTAATAAGTACCATGGCATGCATGCCCACAGTGTTTTTATAAAAGGTGCTTTAAGACAGGCGAGCAGATTTGAGCCTGGCCTTTTGTTTAATAGGCCACTCTTTATGCAGAAGGAGCTGTCTGAATGATGACCTTTGACCTTTCCCATGTCTTTGCTGCCCTGGTTAATCCTGAGGAGGTTAATTACATGGTAATAAGAGCCCTGAAGTTGTAGAGCAGACGTCCTCACAGTGTGTGGTCAGTTAGCTGAGGAACCAGTTAATTCTGTAGATGCATGTCTGTACTGCTCTGTTCATTTCTACATGATTCGGTTTGGATTTTTTTCATCTACATACTATTATTATTTTGTCATTTTATCTATATTTTGTCATTTGGCTCATGCTCAGTCTTTGCCCACTTGATATGAAGGTTTGAAGAATTGCTGTGACACAAATAAAATAACAGTTGACTTTGGTAATAGAAATCTCCTGAAGAAGAATTCAGAGTTTCAGATTAGTCCAGTTTATTTAGGTGACATACTTCCACAGTGATTATCTGAGCTTAATGGAAAAAGTCACAAACCAGTCTTTCAGATTGTTACTGTAGATTACTGGTGACTCTTGGTCTGACAAATAAAGCCAATGAAGTATCTTAAACCTGCAGTCTATCTAATGACCAGCAGGGGGCGACCTTTACAGAAGTCAGGAAAAATATCAATCAAATAATACTTCAGAAAACATTTTCCCAGGGAGTTTGCTAGTTTAATTTAATTTTCAAAACTAGATGCTGATCATTTTGTAAATTATGCTCCCATTAATGTGGAATATACAGTAAAGCAGGGTTTGCTTTCTGGCATTTACCTTGTGATCAAATATTCTAGTCGTGAAAAACAGGGTGTGATGATTACTGGTGCACTTGGTCAGATCCATCACAATGTTTGATTTTTAACTACAGCAAAACAGGGTCTAACTGAGGCTTCAAAGCAAAGACCATTGCTTGACGTCACAATGGCTGCTTTGGTCTTTAATATACAGAACATGCTTGGGGCCCAGAAAACTAACCGTAACACATACTGAAACACTCCAAAATTATTTTTTTCAAATGGTAATTAAATCATGAGTCAGTTTTCAGCCAAATCTCACAAGACACTTTTGAGTATTCATTTTATTTGAATTACTCCAATTCACAACAAATGCCATTTAAGGGATAGTTAAAGAGAAAGTCTGATCAATCGTAAAATTAAATGCAGTTCAATCAAATTATAGTTCATTTCAATCAAATTCAATTAAATTGGTCATTCCAGCTATATTTAAATAAATTAAATGTGGTAATATCAGTCCAGTTTTAATCCAGTTTAATAATAATAATTTCATAATCTGGAAATATATTTTTTGTACAGTGTTGCAAAGGAAACAAGAGATTGCATTGGATGTTCACCTTAATTAAAAATCCCTCTGTCTAGTTGCTGTTCATCTCATCACTGCTGAGATTTATTTTGTGTCCAGTCCAGCAACCTGACGCTTAAGTTTAGAAACTGCTGAATTATGCATTTCTCACATTTGTCAGCTTTTCATCTGATTTCTCAGGTCATCTGGTAGAAAAGGAAGGACTTACTGATTTTTCTTTCTCAGATTTTTACAGTGAGTAGAAGAAAAACAAAATATTTAAAAGGTTAAAAAGATGATACAGTATTTCAGTGTTAAAAGAAATGCTTCACATTGCAGGGTTAAAAAAAAATCATTTACTTCATGTAAAATTCTGTTGCTTGTTCATGCAGGGAACTCTCCAGATGTACAGACAGAAATAAACAAAATATCAGCTGCTTGTACTTGTTTAGGACAAATGCGATGTTAGCTCTTTATTTATCATAAAACTACAGGGAAATTGTGGCTTCTCACTCAGTGAAAGGACAGTCACAACTTCTTACACTTCGCCTTCAGGCCTTCTGATGAGCTGTTGCTGCTCCGTTTGACCAGTAGGTGGAGCTCTGCACTTTGGGTTGCGGATACAGGCGGCAGAAACGTGCCAGATTTCAGATCACTCCCTCGCTTCTCTGCATCAGTCTTGATGATGCATGCCGCGGAGTGGTGGTTCTTATCCATGTTGCTCCTGACAGTGACAGACAGAAAACAAAATGGAAATGATAAACAGACACTCTGCTGAACATCAGGTCTAACAGCCTCCTCCCCTGTTCCTCTGCAGTGATAAACTGACCTAATTTTGAAGGGAAGGAATAACCTTTTAAACATATGCTGTCAAATATATTATGCATAACTGTCCACTTAGTCTCTCTCACGCTGAACAGTAAGAGAGTTGGTTCCTTCTAACACATAAAAAAATAAAACAAACATCGTACAGACTTGCATCTTCCTTACAGGGTACCAACAGTTGGTGGAGTTAACAGGAGAATAAGAGTAAAACAATGCTGAACAAATCTGCACATCCCAAATTTTAGACAAAAGGCAGAGGGACAGAGATTGGTTGGGTAATTAAGCAGTTCTGATTGAGAGAGAGGGGAGAAAGATGAGAAGCAGAGGAAGAGGAGAGCGGATGTTCTTGAAAAGCTTTGTATTGCGACAGCTGGCTACTGCAGATAACCACAAAACCACCGGAGCACTTGAGGTCTGTGTGCTGCGTGGCTAGAGTTCCACTCCAACATGACCTTATATCCTGCCTGGGTTTAGACGCAGGGGTTTGGTCAGAGCACCACATCCTGACGATTATCCCAAGTGACAGAATCAAGAACTCTGTCTAGCTGACTAAATTGAGTTCATAAGCCCCTGTTGTATGAGCAAGGGCGTGTGTGAGCGTGTGCGTGTGCATATGCATCTCGAACTATGCATGATTGCTCTGAAAAGATAAATTTTCAATCTCGCTTGTCGCGAAAGAGAGATTTCATTTATTTGTGCTGAGATATTATCCCTGATGTTGCTACAGTAACTGCCAGTGAGACCACTGTGGGAGAGAGGCAGTGGATTCAGAGTTTGGCTGGTGACAGGTGGCAGATATATATGCATGTGTGTGTGTGTGTGTGTGTGTGTGTGTGTGTGTGTGTGAACCTGTCTGGTCCCATTCATTTTTCATTGAGACCACTCCCTCTTGCTTCTTTGGGCACTGACGCTCCCCTCCTCCTTTCTGCCAACTCAAGTTGGATGTCTGCCTCCAGCATCTGGAGCAGATTGTGACCCTGCAGTGTGCCAGGTAGCAGGACATTAACAGCCGAGGCCTTATTGTCCACTGATGAGCTGTCAGAGCGCACATCCTCACCCGCCAGTGCGATACCAGCCTGCCTCTGTCTACTGCCAAACACACACGCTCGGTCCCCTTGGAGCATTCTTCCTCTTTAGCTCGGACATAAATCAGAGGCCGCCTGAAAAGCGGGGAACAAAGAGTTGGAAAAAAATGTGAGGTTAATTCTCACAAAGAGAACAGAGGTATCACCTTCAGCGAGCCAACCCTCAGTCTGAACCTGATCTCTGTGGTTCATCAAATACGACTGCTAACACACAGAAAAATGTAAGAAACTCCAGGCTTATGATTAAATTGCAAGGGCACAGCAGTTTTGATTAGATAGTAAAAATCTGTCTCTCGTGATTCTTAGCAGGAATAATTTCTGCTCTACAAGCCAGTAAACAGTAGACTAACAGAGCAATTACAGTAATGGACATCTGCAATAAAGCTTCTGATATTTCTTCCCTTGTTTTGTGTGCAGAGAGTTGCCTCAGTGCATATTTTCTCCTGTTAACTGAGACAGTCATAATGTTGGCATGAATACAGGATAAAAGCTAGAGGCCTAATGCTGAATTCAGCACTTACCCACACCAGCTATTAGCATGTTTGCAAATGAACTAGAACTGGATGCCGCCTTATTTCACATCAGCTTCAGGACAGCATGTCGTCCATGTTGAGTTCTTCTCCAGAAGGGACTTCATTCCTCTCTCGTGGGATTGTAGCTGGAAACAAAGACTGTGATATCTTTGCATCATTGTCTTGGTTTATCTCACAGTGGCAGTTTTTGACAGAGCACGTGATAGCTTCAACTTCTGCTTTCATCTTATTCCTCTCACTTGTTAACTACACATACTTTCCAGTTCTTGCCACAAAGTGAAAAATGTAGTAGTCATTAAGTATTCATTACCTGTGCAATTTGTTTCTTCTTTCTGCACTTTTACCCTGGAGAATATTCTGAATACGTTGGTAGCCCTCAATATAAATATTGGCAGTTTCAGTAGGAAGACACCTCCCCATCCCCGCCCCACCCCCTTCACTGTTATAGTATTTGTTACTTTGCAAAAAGTTACAACCATTAAATCTAACCCTTATCTATAATACTTTCTCCAAACAATCTATTCAGCAGTATCCTTTTGTTATCCTAGAGAAAAACACTGGAGGTGTTTTCTGTCTTTATCTGCGAGTTTGGACCCACAGAAGACCCAGCACCTCTTTATAATTAAAACCTCCTTTTTAGCTCCTGACCTTAGCTTAAAGCTAAGTGAGAATATGTTCTCATTAATCTCCCCGGTCCGAGGTTCCCTGTAAGTGAGTCCAGATAGCTCTTTCATTTCTCTGACGTAAACACAAATGTCTTCAGTAACAAAGTGGCACACTGCTGGACGCTTTTGACACCAAGACATTGCTCTCTTATCCTTGTCCCTGTTATGTTGTCCTGCAGTTTCTATGGAAACCAAGCTGGCCTTATTAAAAAAAAAAGAAAAAAAAGTTTCACCTTCTCTAAGTCTGCCCTTTAGCTGACAGCCAAGATAAACGAGCCGGGTCCTGGGAGGAAGGCAACACAAACATGCATCTCTGCTCAGTGGCCCATGCTCATTGGTTCTCTGCTGGAAGCCCTTATTTACCTTAATGTTGGGAGGAGGTGAGCACGGGGGAGGCTCGAGGTGGAGTAACCACTGTAAAGGCGTGTTTCTTTCTGTGTGTGAAGGAGGAGAAAGGTATTGTGATTACTCACAACACCTCCCATAAACAACCTTGAACCACGCCGCTGTGAAAAGAAGCTGAAAGATGCAAGCAACTGTTTCTGGGCCCCCGTAACGCACACGGGCCGCACGATGTCATGTGTCACCTTCAGCTAATGAAGGTGATGATGACATGCATGAACGCCGCATACGTTCACCATCTGCTCGGTTCCACCACGTTGGAGCTCCTCCACACAACACCTCAGAGTGGGAGTGGAGGCACAGCAAGAGCGTCCCATGACGCGTGTGAAAGAGCGCCGCCTGCATCCAGATGTCTCGCTGTGAGTTTAATCATACCTTCAACCCCAAAGCTGCTCAGGTGATAAGTCTCTGCGGCCACTTTTTTTCACATCACCTGAAGAATCGAGAGTTTGCCTGAAAGGATGGGAAAAATCTCATGGCAACTTTGAGCAACATCAGCTGTTAGTTGCTCAACACATTCTGATGTTGATTAATTGTCCCGGCTGGTGCACATTGTGTCTTCCACTAGTGGTTTTCTGGTTTTTCTTCGTTTGATTGCAGGAGCCGACCAAACACTGTGGCAGACAAAGGCGTCCTCAGAGGGAAATGAGAAACCAAAATTAATCTTCAGATGCATAAAATGACCACACGCTTTCTAACATTTATGTGTTTTGATTCACGACCACAGGGGAAAGGCTTGTTGCAGTGAGAGCAATCCCAGGATTTCAAATATTTATGTTGGGAAATGGTTGAAGAAATATGTGTCTGCTTCAAGAATTAAAAAAAAAAAAGTGTTCTCAAAGAAGTGAAGCTCAGCGAGCAATAAGATGTACAGTGTTAGTCATTTTATTTTTCAATTAAACAGTTCCTTTTTAAAATAACAGAGATCACTGGAACAAAATACCCTGAAGCTTAGTGTAGTCTTTTGTTTTATCCATTAAATAATCCAAAACTCAAACATATTTTATAGGAATGCCAAAAAGCAAAAACAAAAAAAAAAAAAAAAAAAGAAAGACAAAAACATTGCTGTACTACTCAAATGATTCAATTTAAAAAATAATGTGAAATGTCATAATGTATTTCTAGTATTTGGAGTTGTGGAAAGATTGGGACTTGTAGAAAGACACACACACACACACAAATACAATTAATCAGCCAGATTTGGTATTAAATGTCTTTCACTCTTTATTGGAATTGTTTGTCAGTTTAGACTCTGTAGAGGTGTTTCTGTTGTCATCTCATTACATTCAATTTGTCACCGTAGGCTACTTACTGCTAAATATGAACGAAAAATAATTTTTAAAACATTTACAGACTTAATTGAAATGTGTTTAAAGTAGAAAAAAAGATAATTTTAGCTCTAGCAGTCATATGTTATTTCATACCGTTAATGAGGACCAGAAGTGACCAGCTGCAGTTGAATAAATTGCATTTTTTAATACTATTTTTTTATTTTCTTGTCCACGGCCCATGTTCATGCGCAGACGGCTTGTTTTTGTTGTATAAGAACGTCGCCTTTGTTCTCTGCCTCACTTTATTTGGTCAGAGAGAAAATTGCCTTTCAGACCGATTACATCGGGAAGGGAAAGCTCCTTTGTTTTGCTCGCAGGTTAGAAAAGTTTATCCTGACAGGTGCTTGACACCAGCTGTTGAGCGGGCGTCAAGCACCTGTACAAAGGCGACCGTTGGTGACTGCAGATGATCTTTAGATAGCGTCAGATGGCCTTTGAGAACAGCTGAAATCCATCTCCATGGGGCTGCTCTCCCGCTCTGGTCATCTCTTGACACTTTCCTTTTCTTCCTCTTTCACTCTTTCCTTTTTCCTTCTGTCTTTTTGCCCTGTCTCTGCCAAGTGGAGTTTCTGCGAGTTGGCAGCCTGTATCTGATCCTGAGGTAATTTACTGGCACCGATAAGGAAGTGGTGTGCGCAGTGTTTTGATAAAGCCCTCTCTGACAAGGCAATCTGGAGCCCATAGAGGCTAAATTGGAGGAAAGTCTTTGTTGCTCACAGAGGGGGAAACATGCAAGATTGTTATTGTTATACAAATGCAACCGAATGAGACTGAGTGAGTAAACAATCACCTGAGACCGCCGCTTTCATTTTTTAGGGATGTGCGTATTCATGTGGCTTTGTGGAAATAACAGGAAAATTGCTGCACAAGAAAAAGAAAGGTTGAGTGGTTTCTTAATGAATTGGCAGAGACCTCAGTTGTTGCGTCAAACGAATGCACGATGTTGATTGTCCACTTAATCCTTACTTTTAATTTTGTTGTTAACTTTCAAGCACACTTTGTGAGGAAGCCGAAGACAAATCGCGCACACAGCTCCATGTTTTTACATTACGGAGCATTGTTTCGAGCTCAGTTTTGCCCATCTGAGCTCTTTCTTTTTCTTTTTCTGAGGCAGATAGGCCAGACAGACCAGGGTCATTGCCTCACGGGTGTCTTAGAGGAATGCTCCTCTGCTGTGGGCGAGCAGAAATATGAAAGAGACCCTAAATCAAGACACAGAGCCCCATGAATCATGTCAGAGGCAGAGCTGAAGAAGAGGGATGGGACCATCTGTAGCAGCATATGAATGGCTAACTGACTCACAGTGCTGTTGACACAAGCTGAAGAAGTGTGAGGAGGTTGTGAAGATTAGCGCCGGCTCTGGCTGCATAGGCCGGAGACCTGCTTCACTCAAAAATGAGCAAACCTGAATACGCTGCATGCTCCATTCGTCACTCTGACGTTTTTACTGAATTGCGCAGGGAGCATTTCTGTGCGTTATAAAATAACATGAATTTTCATTATAACACATCCATAACACCTGAACTCAAGCCTCGCGGATGTTTATTTCATGTGGTTTGAGTTCCACTTGTGGTTTGGTTGAAGCTGAAAACGAAAGTTCATTCAGTTAATTAGTAACCAACTGGAGACGGGTTCTAACTTGAGGGATGTGCAAATTTGTTGCTTTTTATTTGACGTATTTGACAGTAAATGGGACCTGTCTGGGATGTACCCTGAGACTATTCCAGATGTCAGCTATCCTAAAAAGAGTGAGAAAAAAAGTGATACAGCAGACAAGGTGTTTGGGTTTAAATTGTTAGTGGTAAGACATATTTGAATTATTATTGAATGTTATGACTTTCAGGGAAGTTACATAAACGAGGAAATAATCAATTCCTTATTTTTAAGAGTGAAAAAGTCATTTGTAGTAGCTACATCCACGTCTACTGCAACTAATAGTATCAACTTTTGGGATGCCTCTCTCTGCCACAGAAGCCAAGGATGATATTTTCATTACAAAACTTAACCATGCTTTATTTTTTCCTTTTGTGATTATGTCTAACAAATTCAAGCTTTAGCAATAAAAAACCAATACACATATAGATATATATGTATATATACATACAGATGTAATGTTTACATCTTTAAATTATATTTAATTTTTTACAGTTAGAAAAGACTGTTGGTACATTATATCAGTTTGGAAAGCAGAGTTTAATTTTAATACAAATTGAAGTTGCTTATAAGAATTGTTTTGCTTTGTTTCATCTTTGTGGCGTGGTTATCTGCATCTATTTCTGTCACTCACAGTTTCTGATTTTTACTGCATTCACGCTGCTGGGTTTATTATGAGGTGCTTCAGTGTCTTTTTGGACGCTTTTCTGTGGTCTTCTGGCATTACTGCATGTTGTTTGTCAACAGTGTGGCGTCCCCTTTGTTATTTATCATTAAGCATGGGTTGCTAAACAAGATCTCCCCCCAGGTATTCATAGTTATTTAACCTAATCTAACACTGTAGGAGTCTCAGACAGGTGGCCTTTTGTGATTAACTTAAACCTGATTACTCAAAATTAAATTTATACTCAGGCTCTTGCTTGCAAAAAAAGGAATTAATTGTGTCTCTAAAGCAAATTGCTTTGACCTTTAATGTAAAAGACTGGTGAAGCTGTTGTCTCGGAATTTAAGTGGCACAGAAACAGGGAGGTCATGAAGGAACTTTTACACATGCGGCAACCAGTGAGTGTTTCAGAGAGCTCTGAGATGTAATTGCTGTGCCCAGCTTTGAGGACCTGTTGAGTAAGAATATTGACATGACAGACCATCAAAAAACTTCACAGACAAGACTGTGGCTCGTTTGAAATTTCTCCAAACGAACCGACACCAAACTGAAGTCTGGTCATCAACGCCGAGGGCCCGAGGTGTTGTTTGTGGAAGTGTAGGTTTCAGTCTCACAAAACAGGAGGTGTTGTTAAGTGTTTCTTGTGAAAAAACTGCATTGGAGGATAAATTGTTGGGAACAAGTAGGACTCTGTACAGTGTCCTACTTGTTCCAGGCATCATATCATATCTGGTGCTAATAAGGATCCACCCAATTTGTGTTCTCCAACTGAATAAACATGTAACTTTTATCTTACTCACTAAATGACTAAAGCTGTGTCAGAACATTATTCAAAACCACTGGAGCTGTTTGCTGAATGTTTTGTTAAATATGCTATTGCTTAATCGGTTGCAAAAGCCAATGCATGAGCTTTCTTTCACAGCTACATTTGTTCTGTTTGGTGTTTATGATTATTGCTTTCCATCCCTTTTAAAATGAACAAATGTGTTGTTTGAAGCTGTTTCTCTAAATTAAAAAAAGCACTGCAGCTGTGAGCTCTGCATCCAAAGGCTAGTTTGTTGATCATTTTCCTAATTAAAGAAGGAAGTTAAACTGCAAGTCCTACCTGAGGTGGAAATATATTGACTGATTTAGCATCAAGCCGAGCGAAACAGAGAGATGGGCTTAATTGGAACGGACCTCGGGGCAATGCAGCAGCAGTTTTAAGAGCTGCACCCGAGGTAAGAGTAGGTGTTAATTGTATTTTTCTCCTGTGACTGGCCACACAGAGACAAGTGCCAGCGTCTTCTGTGTGGAGTAAACATAAATAAGCCTATTAGACAGTAAAGAGAGGAATCCTGTGTCATCAACTGTAAAACAGGTTGCGTCCTTTGCCATCGCTCAAGACAGACTGGCAAAATGAGGTGTTAGGGAGATCTGAAGGGGCCACCTTGGCGGTTCATTCATTGTTCTGTCCTGTTTTTGTGTAATCAGATAAACACCAGATCTATCAGTTTCCTGTTTATTTGCTACACTGAGCCAAGCCTAATGTGGTCCGAGACAATAAATCTTTCTAATTAAGGATATAAATCAGGTCTGTTAAAGTAAATAAAAAGGATGTGTAGACCACACCTCACCACGCTTACTCTTGCTTCCACCACGAGGGACTTGATAGATGGAAACAGGCTTATTTCTGAATTCATAATCAGTCTTAATGGTCTTATTATAATTAATTGTAATTATAATAAGATTATAATAAGGTAATTGTTAGGAGTTGTTAGGAATGTTGCAACAAAACTTGAAAATTGTAAGAACTTGAAGTAACTGAAAAAAAAATTAAATGGCCCATATTTTGCTTTCCTGTCTTTCAAAGGTTCAAAATTGTCTTTAACTGTCATACCACATTTCCAGGGCATTGAGGTGTCATTTTAAGAGGTGCACTGTTGATTAAGAGGTTTTAATAATAGCAGTCATATTGAAAACAAACAGAAAGTTTAAAAAAAATTTTTTTTTCAAAATCACTTTCTGCTTATGCAAGCATTGATTGTATAAGCAGATTGATCGGCTGAAGTCCTAGCGGTTCAGCCCAGACCATGCCTCTGTCCCCAGTGGGCTCAGCATGTTTCAGTTTGAAAAGAAACATTCTCCAATTGTTTTTGTCACCATGGCAGTAAAATGACTGGAAGTAAGGTGTCTGGTTTAGGAAGGTAATCAATAACAGCAGAGTGAGCCAGGAACAGTGGGAGGGAGAGGCCAAACACAGCGCTCATCCCAGCACACAGAAAACTGAAGATCTGGGCTGCACAATCCAGCAAACCGTGATGGAAATTTTATTCTCAGTCAAACTACGAGTTTCCTTATGAGTACATTTAGTGCAGACTCATATTTTGTCTTTAGAGAGTTTTGGTTCTGATGTCCCACACAGCTGCAAAAACCTGTTATGAGAACCATTTAGTGTCTAGTGTCAAGCACTCTTGTGCTGTTGGAACTGCCACCCTGTCAGTTGTTCTGGGTCACTCCTGCATCAAAGCTTCTGATGCACATCCTGACCCGTTTGCATACAAATGATATATTATATTCACTGAACTTGGACCACTTTTTACGTTTTTATTCTTGTCAACTTATTACTTTCAGTCCAGATCAGGTAGTCACCCAGGAGGTTCAAATATGTAATACAGAGTTATTATTTTTTTTTTCCACAACACAAACCCATAGAGTTTTTAAGTGACATTCAAGGTAAAAATGATGCTGTGATACTTAATATATATAAATAGGGTCAAAGTTGCATGATCTGGGACCTTTAAGTATGGAAACTATTCAATTTTTTCAAACATATATTTGTATAAAACAATGCATTTGTATACATATATTTGTATAAATGCTTGATTCTCCTTGAAAGTCTACGGATATGCAGTTGTTCCTTGATTGTCAAAAGCTCTGCATGTTTTAGATGTCTCAATTAATTGGAATGCATTGATCATCATCAGGTTGTCATCAAGGTCTGCACAACACTGTTAATAACCCATTGACTTGAATCCTGTGTGTAGGGAAACATCTAAATCATGCAGACCAGTGGCCCCAGAGGACCAAAACCGAGGAATATTGCTGATACTGCAGTAACGCACACACTCAAACAAGGAATAGATAAAATGAAAAGATTAGGGCCAGGTGTTTTTCCTCTTCCTTTTATATGTTCTATCAGTATGGCAAGATCTAAAGAATACTTCAGGAAAAAGTTGTAATGACTTATTTATTTGGAAAAATATTTAAAAAGATCTTTAATTTAAAAAAAAAAAATACACCATCCTATTGTTCTTACCAGTCAAAAGGCCAGGCCTCTAAGAACAATGTACTTTGGAAAAATGCCTGAAAGAAAAACCTCATACTTACAGTGAAGCTTCAGGGTGGGGTTGTTATGCTTTAAACTATCTGTGTATCAAAGACTATCACATTTCTAAACACAAAAAGTTTTTAAAAATATGCAGTTTGTTAAAAACTTGAAATTAAAACCACATGTGGGAGCTTTAACAACATAATAATTTTAAGCATACAAACAAATTTACCAAGGAATAACTCAGAAGAAAAAGGCAATGGACGAGTCACAGCCCATATTTGAAATGTGGCAAATGGATGTTAAATGCTTATGTTAGAACATTTTCAAACATCATGCAGCTAAAGGCATTTAGCTTGGAAGAAAGGTCATGCATTTCAGTGGGTTTACATGAGGGAGTTGTGGACAATCATGCACCTGATCTAAAAGAAATTATTTCTGATCAAAGAGCAGCGGAAAATACTTTAACTCAAATGTTCTACTTATTATTTTAAAGCATAAGTAATTAAGTGGGTGAAGAAATGATTTGAAATTTGACTAAAATATGAACGTAAAAAAGCCAGAAATATTGTTTTTTTTTTCTTTTTCAGTGAAATGTCATTTTACGAGACTTACTGCATGTAATGTGGTGTTAATTGAAAAGTTAGTACAACCAAGAGCCAAAGTAGCTTCATTAATGGAAACAAACAAGAAGCCAAGCACAACAGAGTAAACAACGACTGGAAATGCCTCCCACTGCCAGGTTTAAATTTAGTGCATTCTGCTCTGTTGGTGCGAAAACGTTAATGTTCACATGTGGATTGTTGATTGTGCCTCAGACAATAGTTAAAACATTGAGATACAACTTGGGCACTTTTTTGTAATGGTTTAAATATGTGTCCATCTGGTATGGGAGCATGCTGGCACCTTTCTATGGGGAGTTTGTATATTCTCTCAGTGATGGTGTTTTTTTTTTGTTGTTGTTTTTTTCCTCCTTTGATTTCTGGCTTCTTTTCAGTCTTTAAACATGCATGTCAGGTTGATTGGTGCTTTTAAATTGATTATAGTCCTGAGCTTTAATGTCTCATTTGTCTCTATGTAGTCTTGTGATGGACTGGTCTTGCCTGTTGACAGCTTTTGATGACATCACCCCCCCCCAAAAAAAAAATATCTGAGAAATTATATTTTAAATTGTGCTAGGAGTTCAGTCTTATTCAACTAAGAGGAGAAAATTTACAATTCTTTTTATGTTAATGCTCACTGAGAGCTACAAAAATCAGAGAGGTGGTTTAGCAGCCATTGCATGCATTTACCTGTTTAAGAGTTTATGCAGCGCCGTCCCCTTGCGCTTTCCATCGTGTCTGCTGCAGCTGCACTTCTTTGCCTTCCAAGGATGGCTGTCATTCTTTTAAATTTGTCGACACACAAGCTTCTTAATCTGAAGAAGCCCTGAACACAACTCAAATCATTCTGACTGGCATTTTGCAGCCCTGATTTTCCTTGGAGCTTTTGAAGGCTGTTTAAGAAATGCTTTGCCATCACCAGCAATTTTTCCTTCAGCCTTTTTCGGTCCACTATTACACTGAGTGAAAAGAAGAATGGGGCTGAGAGCAAATATCCACAAACAGCTTCACTGGGGTGATTAAATTGTTGGTATTTCGGTCCCTTTTGCCAGAGTGTTGTTTACTGCTGCTGATCTGCAGTGTTTTCTCAGGAGGTGTAGTGACACTCGTGAATCCCACTGTCAGCCAGAGAGAAAGCAGATACGGCTACTTGTTCCTGCCAACTCGGGTAGAAACAAGTAGTATCACAGACAAAAGCAAATGACCATCTTTCACGGTGAATTGAATATTTCATATATTTTTTTTATTTCACTGTTTTTACAACTGAGAAATATGATTTCAATCAGACTAATACAGTATGTGTTTTTGAAGGTTTTGGTTAGAAAAAAAAGGAGCTTTTATTGTGGACACACAGTACCAGAGAAATTTTTACTGCAGTGATGAATAAAAGTTCATAAGACTCAGTTAATTTTTTGAGGGGATTTTAAAGCATTTTTGGAAACGACTGTGGTTATTGTCCGTATTTCCTTAAAGTGTTGTTTTTATATTAACAATTCTTATGGCCAGTATAGACTGTTAGAGTGATAAGCAACTCCATTAACATTCACTAAATACATGCTGTGACAATAAAATGAACTTAAAAGTCATCCCTCCCAAGATGTCTTCTTTTAGTTTCTCATTACAGGCTCGTTTAATTCTTTACATTTAGTTTTATTTTTGCACTTGTCTTTTCATGTTTTGTTTTTGCTCTTTTGAAGGCTGTTTTGAACTTTTGTTTGAAAAGTTTTGTGTACATAAAACCCAGTTGACTTAGATTTTTGCGATGCATTTTTACCTCTTGCTG
This sequence comes from Zenarchopterus dispar, assembly GCA_028564865.1. Taxonomy (NCBI): domain Eukaryota; kingdom Metazoa; phylum Chordata; class Actinopteri; order Beloniformes; family Zenarchopteridae; genus Zenarchopterus; species Zenarchopterus dispar. The sequence goes on from JAOWBL010000018.1 coordinate 6,145,649, forward strand.
GTCTTCTGGCGTCTTTCTTAACTGATGTGAGGGTCTTATGTTACTACATAACACCCTCTACGTAACAGTTGTGGAGAATTTTGCTTCATACGAATGATTATAGGTTGAAATAAACACAAAACTTGTGCTACAAGAAATATTAGTACTCAGTATAGCCCTTGGCACAACTTGACTAGATACCTGTGAGCAGCAATAACTGAAATGTCTCAAGGGTCTTCAGGTGGGAACCTCCCTTTGCCAGTGTTTCCTTTAGTTAGTCCTGCAACACCTCCAGAAGGCTAAACAATGATCTCTAGAGTTCCAGAGTCACTCCCCTAATGCCAGCTTTTACTGCTCCCCAACAACACAACAGCCTCCTTTAGCTAACCTACAAAGCCACCACAACATCCTCTATTAACTTACTTACAAAATGGCTGCCAAAGCCAAACCAGCACTGCCACCTTCAACAGACCCAGGCTCCATTCATGCAAGCTCCAGGTAGTGACAGTGCCGATACCAAACAACCAAACTCTTGCCTACCAGACTTGTCACTTCTGTATTTCTCCCTCTCACTGGATTGTTGTCTTTTAACAGCTCCTGAACTTAGCTTTTGTCTGTTTTCAATAGCTGCTGATGGGTACAGCGTAGAATTAGATTTATAGAAGAGTTTCAGATTTCTCCTTGATGGATGGTTTGAACGTAAGACATTTAATTCTCTGTATTCACTTTTGTATATTTTCTTACACTTTGAAGCAATTACACAAAGGCTTGTTTAACACTGAGATGCTACACCTTGTCAGTCTAAGAGTTTAGTTTTCTTAGCTGCTGTGGCAAAATGGTTTTAGAGGCTGATGTCTCTGTAGAATAACTACTAACATGCGGACCTCTAGTCCAACCACTTCAGCAAACATTAAAGTGGTCAGCAGTTGAACCATGTCATATATCAGGAGTTGAGTTGCATATTGAGTCAGGTCTAATTTTTATGTATGTTGTAGAGAGCAAAGTGGCACAACCAAGAGACTGAGGGAACATGGTAAGAGAAGGATAACTGGTCATCAATCATGACAGCCAGATTCTCTACAGCCGTAACCTTTGTGGGATGAACCGTAGTAGACACAATATTTTATGTTGATATTGAGGCTGATCAAATGATGGGTAGGGATAATTAGAATTTCAGTCTTAGACAGGCTAAGCTGAGGGTGGTGAGCTTTCATCCATGCAGACAGGTCAGAGAGGCAACCTAAGATTTGTGCAGAGATTGTGGGTTGACTTCTGGAAATAAGTGGTAGAGTTGTGTATCATTTCCACAGCAGTTACAGTATATGACAAGCCATGTGACTGAATAATCTGGCCTAGAGAGGTAAGTGCATATGGCAAAGAGAAGGAGCCCAAGTACCAAGTCCTGAAGAGAAATGGAGGCTGGAACATGCAAGAATGCATGTTCCAGCTTCTGTGGAGAAGCGATGGAATGAAGATGTGTTACCTTACCACTTAAAAGGAACACCTGGTTAGGTAGGATCGAAAGCAAGAATGGAGTCAGAGATGCCTGAGTTTGAGAGACTTTGATAGCAGTATGGGGTAGCAGTCTTAGGGCTTTTGTCCCACAGAAAGCAGAGCCTTCTTTGTGGAGTGGCCCTTTTGAAAATCAGACTGGTGTATATGAAGTAGGTCATTTTGTGTGGGAAGTCCATGGTCGGCTTAGAAACCACGTGTTCAATAGCTTTGGAAAGGAAGGGAAGCAGGGACATCTGTTGGCATTTCTGAACCAGAGCACATACAAAATATTTAAAGCACATTTTAAGTATCTCCAAGCATACATCGTCTTGTTACATTGCAAAAACAAAACACATGAAAATGTTAACTCTTGCAGCAATTATTTTAGCATTTTTTTTGTCCAAAAGGAATTACAGTGAAATCGATAGCAGTCATTAATTTACAGACAAACACATCAACAGAAAGACCAGCTGAAGTTGATGGTGCTAGTGAGATGAGGTTGATGAGGCTAGTGGCTACTGACAGAGTGTTTATGCAAACATTACATAATTTGACACATTTTAACATCAACAGGCTACAGCAGCAATACTGCATTCTAGGAGCACATTAGCAGCTAGTGAAAGGTGAGTTTTAACTTTAGTTCATCAGCCAGCAACCCCCCCTCCCCTCGCTCTCAGTCATCTACCCCTGCTATAAACTGAGGAAAATAACATTAATGTAGCAGCTACTTCATTAGATGAGGTCTTGCCAGATGATTAAAGTTGGAAATTGTACCTATCATCATCTCCTCAATAGTCCTTTTACAGATGGACCACATTTACCACAACACGAGAAATCAGACAGTCCTAGAGGGGTTTTCTCCTGGTGTCTTGGCTTCATTAGTTTCCTAAACATGACATGAACTGAAGGTGTGTAGGAATGTGCATGTAACAAGAAATTAGTATTGAAATGAATGAGAATATGAGCTCATCCCAAATCATTAGGACATTTTACATAAAATGTAAACAAAAAAAGAAACATCTAGGGCTTGTCTCTGATTTAAGAGTCAAGAAGCAATTAATGCTCAAGTCTGAGTCATCAATGTTTAGTCCAAGTCAAGACAATTTTACAATTTTCACATTCACATTTCTTAATTTAACAATTCCTTGACATTAGGGCTCGAGTCCAAGTCCTAACTTGGAGTTAGCTTGGAGTAGCGGGCACTTCGTGTTTTGCTGAAGTTTTAGTTAAATATCAATAGATGTGATATAATTCAGAAATTGCTTCCCTACCTTTAATCAGTGATAAAAATGACCAACTTTTACTCAGTCAAGGATTGGGTTTCACATTGATTAGTAATTCTGCTTTAATGAATTAGTGAGAATTTATTACATACACTTAGTTTTACCTGTTACTTTAGTGACAGATTAAGATTTTTAGACACAAAAATCATCAAAAATATGTCAAGTATAGTATGTTGTAACAGCAACCAATCTATAGTTTAGTTTAAATTCTTCTTGAAGGTAATCAGAACTGTAATGTTTCTCCATGACAGCCAGGTCTCGTAAATCTCATGGCAGATTATGCTGAGTGTCCTTATAACATGTTATTTATTTTTTGTGAAATTGGACTTGTGAACACTAGAATGTTGCCATACCACTACAACCTTTCCATACTACCGAAATTACACACTAAATGTTGTGAAATTACAACATTTACAATGTTGTGAAACTCCATTTACAGCATTTACAACATATACTAATTAGATGCCGAGCATTTAATATTAAAAATGTATGTGTCAAAGTAAAAGTTACCTGAGCTATGAAAATTCAAGACTGGCATGGTGATTCTGGATAGAGCAGCATTCCACTTTATTAGCACATACTTTTGTACTTTAACTTGTAAAAGCATGCAAGCATATTATCTGGTTGCATTTTTTTTTCTCCCTTCTGTGATTCACTTTGACAAATATGGACAACAAAGATAATGAAGCAATAAAAGGTAGGTTTTGGATGCAATACTGAACAAAGTTTTGGTTAATTTAATATCCAGACCAAGGTAAAAAATAAATAAATAACTAAAATTAAAAATTAAATGTAGATAGCATTATTCTTCTACTCCTTGCATTTACAAATATCCCTTTAGTTTGCTTCTACCAATTATAAAATTCTGACAGTGGGAAAGAAAAAATAGAGCAAATATTCAAGTATTTCTAATTTCTGCTGAAACTATTCCATGTGCCTCATTTACAGATAGTGACAGTTTCAGCACAGCTCCGCATAGCACTGAAACATGTTAATATCCGGCTTTAAAACTTCAACCCAAGAGTGCTGCAGTGGGCTTCTTCAAACCTTATTTCATTTTTTTTTCTTTAATGCCCATTTGGCTGCAATACTCAGCTGGATTATGAAACTGCAATGAGAGGAACTCCTATCACTGTTTGAGTGTTTACTTTAAACCTGACATTTTCACTGCTTCGAATGTTTGATAGCTTGGGGATAAAAGGTGTTGCTCTAAAGTTGTTGATTTGTTTTTCCCTATTTACAAACCTCTTCATATATTCATAATCATTCTTGCATTTAGAACATCTTTAGAGCATCTCTTCGAAGCAAGACTTGAATTCTGGACAAACTCGATCGGTGGATGAAGATGGCAAATAACACTAATCCTCTTAAAATTTGGGTTTCAAGAAGAGAAAATCTTTTCATCAGTGATGAGTTTGATAATCTGCACTGGATTGAAACCAAGAAATCAGTACATTAAGGATCAGTACAGGATATTTATGCATAGTTCACAAAAATACAACTTTTAAGAGAGATGAAACAGATACAGTATTCATGTGCTGTAAAGTAATACAGCAGGACATCATTTTGGATTCAAGCATGTTGATCACTGACATCGTAAAAGCTCTGATGAGTCTTTTATTGTCCGCCCAGCTCTTATGACATCTGTTTAATCCTGAACAGTACTGCCCTTTTGAGGCATTAACATCCTTAGAATTTCCCTCTTTTGATGACCATCTGCTTTTATGAGGCCATTGTGCCTCCCAGATAGCCAAGTTTTCCATTTGTCCTTATTACCTTCCATAAAAATCAAATATTTAAGAGGTGTTGTAAAAGTTCCATTGCTATTTGAGGACTTTTTGAAATGCATTAACAAAGTACATAATATGATGCATTTACTTGTACATATTCAGAGCCACATAGCTTAACAGGGATATAATTGGTGCAATATAACATGTTATTTACAGCTCCAGCCATGGTTTACTCAGAATGTAAAGTCGATTTCCTTTTGCAACATCATATGCTGAAACTTCTTTGTGGAAAGGGTTTGCATTTTTAAAATAATTTTGTTAATATATATTTTTGTGCCTGAACTTACTTTCCACTCCTTTCAATGTTGTTTTGTGTTAAAAAAAAAATCATCTGATCATAGTTGGTCATTGTATTAGCCAAATAAAACCTCAGATGAACAATTACATAAAACATTTTTCTCTGTGACATTATGCGCTGTTTTGTTTTTGGTTTTTTTTGGTGTTGCATGATCAGCATTATGGCCCAACAGGCCAACTTTTCCATGCCTCTCCACCCTAACAGGATTGCCAAAAAAGATTTTACCATTAAACTGTGTTGACAGAAATACTTTATCATCCTTTTGCTCCTAATATTGGGGAATATTCAACCCAGTCCTGGTCAATCTGAATGCTTACATTTCGATAGCTCTACAAAGAAACTGGCAGATTTTGATGAACTCTCGCTATCATTTGACTGTTTCTGTAATTGTGAAAAAGCCTTGGTCTGGTGCATTTAAACATACACAGTCTCCTCCAGGTTATTGCATATGTTCACACTGCAAATCCTGATAATCACTAGGATATTTCTGAATCATATCTTGACAAACAACAAAACACATTCACTCCAGTGGGCCATTTAAGATCATCAGTCAACTTAACGTTCATGTTTTTGAACTGGGCGGAAGCCAGAGTACCCGGAGAAAACCTACAAGGAGAACATGCAGACTCTACACTCCTCCACTCCAGACTCCTGCTAGATCCAGGAGTTGAACTGGGAACCTTCTTACTGTGAGGCAGCAGTGCTAAGCCACCATGCTGCCCACAATGGTGCTCATAGGCGATCATTGGATTGTTGGGATTTTCCTTGTAACACTGTTTTATCTTTACCCTACAGTGTGAAGCGCCTCGAGGCGACT
>JAOWBL010000018.1:6151409-6174635 GCA_028564865.1 Zenarchopterus dispar
TATATATATCCCATCCATTGCATAAAGGTTGTACCAAATCATGGTACTAACCATTAAAATATATATAGAAAAAAGGAAACCAAGAAAAGCTTTAAAACTGCCTCTGTATCGAGCCAATCTGGCATACCATTTTTTTTCCATTTTGCACAATGAGCAAAACAGTTCTGATGCGATTGAGGTGGATCAAGATGGTGCCATAAAACAAACCCATTTTGACATTGCCATCTACTTAAACCAAAGTATAAATAGGCAGTGAGGGTTGCTAATAAGACAACTGGTTAAAAAAGATAAGCAAAAGAAAAAAAAAACACAAAACATACCACATGTCGACTTGACTCCTGCAGCTGTGGCATGCTGTCTTTTTTTTTTTTCTTCTTCTTCTTCTGCCGGAATCATGGGATTCTGTGCCATTCAAAGAGCCTCAAGTAATTTGTGTTGTAATATCATAAATGTATTGATTTGCAAACACTAAGTGCCCTTTCTAAGCTGTTGTTTCCTTGTTAAAGAGATCAAATGGACAAAACAAACAAACAAACAAACAAAAACTTAACCTTTAGGCAAATGCATTAGACTCAACAAATCTAATATTTGATTCACATGCACATGCTGATTGTCGAAGTCAAAGTATGTGCATATATTTTGAAGGCTGCATAATTGTTGCCTGCAGTCATACTAAATGCCAATATTCCTCCCAATGCAGACAGGTTCATTTTCAAAACAAATATACATTTATATTTGTTCCCATGTGGAAATTTAAAATCTGTCAGGCAGTTTCACAATGAAATTAACAAACAAAACAAATGGTGCATTTAAATAAACTCTTGGAAGTTGGAGCTGGTTTTAGGAACACACCTGAGTTGGCCACATTCCTCTGTAAGAAATTGGAAATGGTCACTAGTTACAGTAGCTGCAAACAGTAAAAGTGTTGATGACAAAGAAAAAGGGCAGGACAAGTGCATAGAAATGCTCGTAAATCTGATATCACCAGAGTATTTATGATCAGTTATGGTGGACTCAGAGGTTTGGATTGCTGAAATTTCTCCAGTTTTTTAAGCCAGAAATATGACTGAGGTCAGTATTCCAGTGTAGATGTTCTGCAGCAGGTATCATACAGCTACCAGGCATTTCAAGGGTTTTTTCAGACATGAGAACATTTTTTTACCTGCTCAACAGAAATGCAGCATCATCAATTTCTGTAACACTCTTGGGGCATTGAAACCTTTTTAATATAAAATGTTGAGACAGTGTTATAGACATTGAAAAGTGTTCCATCATTATGTGCTTTCATTACATTTCCAACCTTTCTTCCTTCACTTCCTGCTAATGTTGTTTGCTTCACTTTAATTAGAGTGCACTTACTCTGCCTCTTTCTTATGTCTTTAAGTCCTAGGGATCTTTACTTGACCCATTTGGTTCCAATATCTCACCGCCAGTGTAAATACTGATTACCCCTGCCCACCAAACCACTACCAGAGAGTAGTAATGTCAGCTGCCACATCACTGAAACAGCTCTGTCTGTTCCACGGGTCTCACTGGCACAAGTCAATACAACTTTAAAGCTCAAGGCTTCCTGGTAATTGGAACAAACATGGCAGTAGTGATGTTTGGAGCTGAATCTTTGCTAGAGGCACAGTCGACTGCTGTCATATTATCCTCTTTGTCACAGCTCTCAGTAAAGGAGTTCTAGATGCACATGCTGGCAGACCTCTGGGCCTGACTTTAATAATCCTTTACAAAAAATACTTTATTGCAACATGTCTGTGAATGTTTTGTCAGTGAATTTGTCAGTCAGCAATAAATTTAAAAAAAAAATAGTAAAAGAAAATTATTTCTTTTCTGCATTTATTTTGGAATACAAGAAAAGTTTCTTTTTGATTGTAATTCATTAAAATTGATTTTAATTCCATAATTCACACTCTGTGGGTATGGCTGTTTGTTCACTAATTTTCATCACTCATTTATTGTACCAAAACAGATTTTTCTCTTTTCTCTTGTGTGGATCTTTAATTGATTAAAAAAAAAAAAAAAGACTGCGTAGGTTCCATTGTCTTGCCTGAGGTGTTTTCTGTCTTCTTGAGATTAATTTGAACAAGCTCTGTAGAGGTGGCATGCTTTGGTATTCACTAATTCTTTCTGCCCTCTTCAGCGAGCCAGAAGGACTTTTGTCTCCTCAGCGATGACTGTGAGGCAGGTATTTCCTCGCCTACTAACTGCAGGCCTGCTTTGTTTCTCGCTCAGCCAACCGTGAACAGCATGCATGGTCTACCTCCTTCATCTCTCTCTCCAGCTGCTCAACGCCTCTCTCCATAACCTTCAGATGAAACGGCTCTCACAGGAAATACAGTTTAGACAGCTAGCTTCAGTGCTGTGCGTTTTTTTTCCCCCAGAAATTGTGTTTTTTTAAAAAAAGGAAAGCTCAAATCACCTTGATAGACACCTCTCATATTCAGTCCAAAATCTGAATGACCATGGGTTGACCTTACAGTCAAGTTGTCAATGAACGTGGCCTTCACCTGGCTTTACTCAGTTGCTGGTTTATTTTATTGTGTTTGACAGATTTTAAGCCCACATTTATAAAAGGCTTAAAAAATAAAACTGACAGTCTTTTTTTTTTTTTTTAATGTTATCGTAATTCTTTACATTGTATATCCAAACCCACAACGTGTAAGCAGATGGTAAGTCTTTCAACAATTAACAGGCAGATTTAGCAGGAGCGTGTTGAGAGATTTAAAAGAGTGTAAACATTCCACAACCTGCTGTAAAGCGCTGAGCACCGACTAATACACAGCTGCCAGAAATTGCAACATGCAGATTGAACTGCAGACTGTATAAAACAATGGAGGGGGCATTCAGTTATATGACCCCTTGGTTTCTGATGACTGGTTTTGAAGCCCATTTTTGTTCTTGTGGTGCACAGCCATGTTGCTTTGGTAGCCAATGGAAACATGCCCACCGTGTGTCAAAGTCAGCTGTGCTCCCAGCTCCTTCAGCTGAAGCCTGCCGAAATATCTGCAGATCTGCTGTCAGACATTTACAGTGGAATAAACCATTTAACATGTTGGTTTTAGCTGACTCTTGGTTTATACAAATGAGTGGGTGCTTCTCTAAGAGCTGTAACATCACAATTACAGATGAGGAAGTGATACCTGCTAGCCATTGGCTGACCTGACTGTCAATCATATGAGAAATAAATGTAATGCTTTATATAAACTCTCCTGGTGTGGAAAAAAAAAAAAAAAAAAAAAAAAAAAAATCACTGCCCTCAAAGTTGTCATGGGTATGAAGTCAAAAAATTGAGGCCAAAACCGTTTTTTGAACCTGGCTGTTCAAAATATGTTAATATGTTAATTTCTTCTCTAAAGTTGGACATATTAACATGGGAGTCAATGGAGATTGTGGCTGGGTGCGCTTTTGCCCCTAGCGGCTAGTCAAGGAACTGCAACGAATCTTGGTTCCATATGAGTCTCAATGTGGAAGTGAGTTAGTTGGCTTTGACTTGAACAGAATTCATTGTTTGCATGCATTTGTTTTAGATTAGGCTGAGCTTCAAACAAAACAACATAAAATGGATCTTAAATTATTGTCAATTACGCATAATAGTGAATTTAAGCCACATTCCTATTTAAGTCTTCTGAGCAACATGCTGTGTTTGGTTTTGTTCTCTATACTAGTAGCAGGTTAGTGATTTTGTTACATTTGGCATATTCCATTAAATTCTCAGAGAAAGTATTTTTATATTCAAAGTATAACATTTGCGGGTCAACCAGATTCTCATTCAGTTGCCACATTTCACAAGAGACTGAAACATTAGACAAAGACCAAAGAAAAGGAAGCAGCAAATCTTTTGAGAATCTGTGTTCTAAGTCTGACCATGGATGCTGATGCTGTGTAAGCAGGAATCATGCTGCAATCAGAATAAATTACATTGAAAAACTAATCTTACCATGCCTTAACATCAAGAAAGAAGACAAAAGATACTTCCAAATTCTTTGCTCCACACATTAATATTTTGCACTGAAAGTATAGTATGCCCCTGGCAGATAGGGGTAAAACCCTAGAATAAAATGATTGAAATTTTTAATCTTAGGCTGCAGAGCAGGGATGAGATGCAAACCAAGCATCCCTTTGGGGAGAATGGTATGGATTATATGATCCTGTTGCTTGTCTACAGAGACCCAGGCAATCACTCAGCTGCTTTATATCCTCTTGTAGGTGGTGGTTGATGCCACTGTGTGCTTTTTACTCACCTTGAAGAATAAATGATCGCTGTGATCAGCGTTTTTCATCTCTGATATCCTTTAAGGAGCAGATCCTTCTTTTCTGGTGTTGCAACCCACGGACAATCTTGTGTTGCATTGCTGTCCTGGCTGCATATTACAGGAGATTGGGTGCATTTCAGGACATGGATCCAAGTGCCATTATCGAATGCAAGATGAGTTGCCTGTGTGTGGGTTTTTGTATGTGTGCATCCACCTTTTGCATAAATTATATATATATATATATATATATATCTTCCTAAGTTTAACTGCATAAATTCATGCATAAATTTTCACAACTTCACTGCAGTTTAATAAAGATGTATAGTTGTATGTATATATATTTTCATTTGGTGTAACTGGGTGCAGACATCCCTGATATAATCTTTTCAATATGCTGTTTTTGAAGTCGTACAGAAAGAAGGACAAGATGACAGTAAAAGAGGCGAATTTCATGAAATTTTCAAAGAGTACAAGAGCACATGGAGCGAGCAATCTTTCTTTTTAATATTGATTTTTTTTTTTTTTTTTTTTACTCTAACTGTGGGTTGAGTCTTAAAAATTTTATCACAGTGCCAAACACAACAAGGACTATGCAGATTCCAAATCTTACACAAACAATTTCAATCTCTGCAGGCACGTCCAAGGATTGAACAAAGCTGTAGGCAGGAGGATCACTGCTCAGGCATACAGGGTTCAGGTGCAGCTCAGTCCCAACACATCAAGTTCCAGCCTCAGGCGCCTGCTGCATCGAGCAAACCTGACCTTGACTTCACACTTATGTTTCAGGAGATCAGTGGGTTTAGAAGTGTGCAAGTAACCAGGGTTTTCAAGAAAAAAAATCATGTTATAACAGGAAATCCAAGGCCAAGTTGACACACACCCAAACAACCTGTGCAGATGAATCCACAGGTTTTCTCCAATTTTTTCTGAATACAAAGTGAGTTTTTCTTTGATTTGTTAGAAAGGTTATTAATACTCAGTCCAAGTGAGAGTCCCTGTAGAGCCCTAGGCAAATCACCATTAACCTGTAATTTAAAAAAAAAGTAGCATTAAAATACAGTATTAATCTAAAGTCATTAATACAATAATTATATTTAATAATTTATCTGAAAAATTAATTACAACAATAGCATGTTTGGGTATTCTGGTTTCCTCCCACAGTGGAAAAAAATAATCTGTATGAACCTGAGTGTGTGTGGTTGTATGTGTATGTATGACTCTGACCCATACTTTTTCCACAAAAAGAGCTGGGACAGGCCCTGTGACCCTGGATAAGACAAAGTGGGTGTACATAATGGATGAATGGAAGTTGAAAGCAGTATTTGCAAATGTAACTCCTAATTGTAGTGTTTCACAAAAGGTTTTCCCAAAGTAAACTCTTGCTCATATGATTATATCAGGTTTTGATGGTAAATGGTCTGCTCTTATATATGACCTTTTTTTATACACTGATGAGCACTTCGGGAGCAGTGGGGGAGTTTAGTTTCTTTGACGGTGATGAATGGCCGTTCTTGCTGCAGTGCTGTCTGAGGGATGCTGTGCAACACTGCACTTCCATCCTACGATTGATGGGATGGGATGAGATGCAGGCAAAGTAGACTGGTATGATGCATTCTGGAGATTTTTTATTGTTGTTGTTTGTAGACATCAGGGTTTTATTTGACATACTGCAGATTTTGTCTTTTGTTGCAAGCTGTGGGTTACATGCTGCATTTGGCCAGAACTTGTTTGAGACACTGGTATCCAGGGGAGTTATTATACATAATTTTCCTAAATTATGTAAAATAACATAACATTTACATTCTAGGCAATTTAAATTATGGCTTGCAAAATTTTTAATTCAGCCCCCTAAGTGACAAAAGGCAGAAAACTATCAATTCTGAATTGTTTTTCTTTGCTTTTGTAGAATCCATTAAACTGATATGCCAAACTTCAGATGTAAAGATGGTAATCTGCACTCAAATTATGGAAGAACTTCTATGTCAGACATTTTTAATGTTGAGATAACATTTCATTGTGTACTGTAGAACTCAAAAGACAGAGAAAATAAAGCCTGTAATAAGAAAAGGATGGCTGCTGAAAGACAGAAAAGGTACTGACTCTTTCTAAAACTAAATCACATTTAGGTGCTGTGATCTGTAAGAAATTGACTTTAAAATGACATCTTAAGGATCCAGACAAACTGACTGCATTAGAAATTCTTCCACCCACCTTTGCTTTTAAATAAATTAAGCTCCCCTGCTTCCTGCCATATGCATACTTCTTTCTGACTTTGTACCACATGATAATTAGAGCCAATTTGTTCTGTCAGTCACAGTTTTAGTTGCAGATTTTATGCTTTTTTTCCCCCTTTTTTATTGCTTTAATTTAGAGATTGAAGCTGAAAGGCTAACCATCTGTGCCCTTTCAACACCGGCACGTGTAAAACCACACGTGTAAAAACAGCTCAGACATTTCAACAATGAGTGACTTTACCTTGATCCTCCTTTTTGATTAAATGATGCGGTGGAGATTGAGATGTGAGTAAATTGTCTTCAGTCACCTGCAGCCATGGTCACAGGCATTACTGCTGACAGACTGTATGGAAGCTAAAGAGTGAGGAGTCCTTGAGATGAAGCGATGCCTATTACCAGGCTATAACAACAATGAACGGTTGTGTAGAGTATGCTGTACTCCTGGTGTCATTTATTAGTTTAATTTCTAAGAACTATCACACAGGGCTTGATGTATAGTTTTCATAAACCACACACGGGATGGCAGCCCTGGCACTACAGTCACACATTTGTGACTCATGTTTCCCTCCACATCTCAAATCCCGCTTTATCCTGAGGGTATGAAGGCAAATGAATTTTGCCACCGATTTTGTGCAACTTCAGAGTTTTGATCATGTGTTTGTAGTGTAAGAAGAGCAGATAATAGACTTGATTTCATTCAGTGGGAGCTTTTTCAGTTTGCTTTTCAGATATACTGCCAGTGGATTTCTCAGTGTGGGAAGGAATATCCACCTCCATTAAAGAGAGAGCGGCAGCACTAAGTTAGCAAAGTATTCCTTTACTTTTGAAGGAATGAATGAAGGTTCAAGCCCATCACATAATTGTTAATGTTAAAATTAAGTATAAAAACATACATGGACACGCCTGTGTAGAGTTGTCTATGGTCAAGACAGTTGTCCCACTGTGTTCATCCGTGTGTGATCTTGTGTATGATAGAAAAAGATCAAGTACTGTCTAGATCCCTATGGGCCGTAATAGTACTGCATGAATGTGTGAGTGGATGGGTAAATGTGGTTTGTAGTGTATATTTTGAACGGGAAACAAGACTAGACAACCACCATTTAAAAACGATGTATCATTTCCACGAGCCAGCTACAAAACACAATATACAGATGATCCTTTTTTAAAAACAAAACAAAAACAGAATGATTTGGTTTCATTCAGTGATTCACTGTGAGGATTCTGACAGACTGGACCCAAATGCACGACTGCAACAGAGGTGACGGTAAACACTTTATTGTAATGCGTAGGCGGGAGTTTGCTGGATGGTAGTATTTCAAGATGAGGGGTATCTGGAGGGAAGAGTATTGGTGGTCAGCATATACTACCATAGGTTAGCAGACAAACTGACACTGAATGAATGGCAGCTGAGGTCTTTTACGCATTTCAGGGTGATGACTAGATGAGAAACAGGTGTGCCGGGTCACGTCTCCAATTAGCGGAAGAGCTCACGTAGAGAAGACATCCAAACATAAAAAAAAAAAAGCAGAGAAGAGAGAGGGCCAAGAGGAAAATCCTAACATCCATAACATAGGTATCCAATCCCTTTGACAAAAAAAATCCATTTTGTCTGTGCAGCATTGATTACCTACTTTCAAATCAATATGTTTCAGTCCATTCTCGCAATGAAGACTACAAGTAATTTCTTAAAGATAAAACACTTAAATTATAGCATCACTACCTAATCTTGCTAATCAGACATGGGAAAGCATGTGGAAAAACAAGTACCTCTTGCTCTTTAAATAGACGTATGAACAAGATGGAGTAATTAAAATAAACCATGTAGATGGGTGAAAGCGAGATTAAAACTCGCTCTAGATGACTGTCTGAACTAGCTCCCTGGGCTCATCTCACTTAATAAAAACAAAAGGAATCACAAGTACTTTTGTAATTCATAGTAAAGGGAAAAAGGAGTTTTTCCTCAACTTTGTGATTTACCTTGATCAAGAAGTTTGGTGGAAATCATTGTTGAAATTCTGTCTTGTTCGTAGGTCTTACTCGGCTTAAGCACGTTCACGATTTCATGTCAACAAACGATTCACTCTCAACCTGCAATAAGATCAGAGTCCGTCAGGATTAAATCAGGGAATATCTGCTGTAATTACCTTGGAGCTTGCTGAGTTGTTGCTGAACTGTTTTCAACATTGATGTTTTTATCTTGCGTGTGCTTGCTTTTTCTAGAAGATGTTTTAGCATCCTGGGGTTTGCCATTGCATCTCACCAGTTGAGTGTACAGATGATGCATTTGTATTTTCATCATATTACTTACACATAGGTTGTTATGTGGTGTGCCATTCCTGACGCAAACCTTCACATTTACTCGCCCTAGGGTAAAGATCATGACACCCTTGTGGCTGGTTATCTCTGTAGTCAATAGACTTCTATAGACAGATTTCTTCCATGTAAAATCCAAATATTTTCCAGTTGTTAGAGCTGATGATGCAGTTTAAACTGCCTCAATTTTATTTTTCAAACATGTATTTTTTTAAACCTCAAAACTCTGACTTTGTAGTGTTCACACTGCAAACCACCAATGTGCATCACTGAAGTAATGCTTCAGATCCCCTCTGATGTTTTACTTTGACATTGACGTAAAAATCTGACTGCTCTCTGTAGGATCTAAGCTATCTTCAACTAAGTTTAGATTTTGGAGCAGTTCTCCAAGCACTGTGTTTTGGTACAAGGATCTTCGTTCCAATATATCTTTAATGTTAAAAGCATATTTGTGTTCATTCTGGTTAATCTCTATACCCCTAATTTTGAAGCAAAGCAATAAACTTGTTTAAATATTTTAAGTTTTCCTTCTAAGAGAGAGGTCTCAAATACCCAGTTCTAAACCAGAAATCTGTTAAAAAACGGATGGTTTTCTCTGTTAGATAGTTCTCACAATTGGTTCATTTGTTTTATTTTACTATATGCTTTAACACCACTGGTGTATATGTAAAGATACTTACCGATCCCTGTGTTTTCCGTCTTTTTTCTTCAGCTACACACTCCGTGTGGTTGGTAGTGGAATCAGAGCGCAGAGTGCCAACCCTGAAGTCAGAGTGAAAGGAGCAGACCCCGTCATAAATCAGGTCATCGACAAACTGAAGCACATCATTCAGGTGACACTTTCTCATCCTTCGTTTATTTTACAGAGGAATGTATGATTTCATGCTTTAATGGATCACTCACTTTCTTCCATGTCTATAGCTTACATCCTCCACTCTTTCTGTCAAACACATGGTAACTATCACCCCAGGCAGTGTGCTTATTCCCTCAGCATCTTTGTTAGTTTAAGGAATGTGTCATGTCCCTTGTTAGTCGCTTATAAGCTGAGGCTTTTCTCCTCTTTACTTTTAACTGTCAACAAACGTATTCCCTTAAATCACCTTCCATATCACCATTAAGAATAAGGTTTCCATTTGCAAAAAACAGTGTCAAATATACAATTGTTTCTAGGAAATGAATATGAAAAAAATAATAATCAATCATTACCCATTTAGAAACCACTTGAATCTTTTTTGTGTGTCATCATATTCATAAAATTCTCTTTCTGCTCATTGTCAAAATCAATGTAGCTTTTCTATCTCTCAGACTGCTTATAAGCAGGTTTGTGCTGCTGTGGCTTCTCTCAGTGCTGTTTATCTCTCAGGATGATGAGATTAGGGCAGTTTACGGGAGCACTTTCTCTTCTGTAGCCTCAATAACAGCTGCTCTGGGTACGTTTGGATTTTGCACTGCAGCAGAGGCTGCCTCACATGTCTATCGCTTTGGTTTCTCAAGTGGTGGGCTGAAGGCCAGGTCATCTCTCTTGACCTCACGTTGGCACACCCTCCTTCACTAATTCTCACCATCTGTGGAACGTCAGAACTCATAAATCTATATAACAACCGTTTGAAAGCCCCTGCCCTGCCTTGTTGACATTCATTGTGTATAATACGTTTTGACACGTGCCTTTTTGCTGTTTTTATCTAAAATGTATTTCATCTTGTCCTTTCACAGTGATTTTTTTGAAGTTATTTGAAAAAGATTGTTTTTAATCTTGAATACTCAGAAATGGTTTATCTGTTGCATGTGATTTACTGTAAGTACTATGAAACAGATCATGATTATGAGCTCAGCCCAGATTATATAATCATCCACAATCTGCTCAGATCAAGTGTGTTGCCAAGCATAACTTTAAAACCCACATTTTTCTTTTTCACCTTTTTCTTTAGCATGCATCTCTATTTTAGACACAAGTTTGTGTTTATCTGCTGTTGAGGCAACTGTGAGTTTTTAAAGTTCATGATTTTTATCAGTATCATTTATTTTAAACTCTCTTCAGGTAATTCGACATTTCACTTTCCAACATTTTTCTCACATATTTACTTCACAAATATATACTTCACAAATTAAGATCTTAAAATAAATGAAGAGCTTATGAAGTGTCTTTGTTATAAATAAAACTGTTTTCAAAAGAAGAACTCAAAGTTTTGTATTGACTAGTCCATTGAGTAGTTTTTGATTGGTCTTTGTCAGAGAAAGAAAAGGTTGTGACATATAACCATTTAGATACTCTCCATTAATTTTATATTTCACCTCACAGAAATTGATGCAGTGTCCAGGGTGAGTGTCTTTGATGTGAAAGTTTAGCTTAACAGCAGTGCAGTCTTTGAGTTAGAAATAAGACATGCGGGAAAAACAATCAAAATGTCTGAAATTACAAACCTGTAGTAATATTTTAGGGAACGTCGCGCTGATACTGATGCCTAATGCTGCAAAACTAACAAATATAGAGATGCTAAAATAAAGCAACTAGAGGACAAATCGAGCAGCCCTGTTATCTTTCACTGGTTGTTTATGTTACTGTGTGTGGCAGATGATGGAATACCACAAAATCTAACATTCAATTGAAAAAATGAGAGAAGACAAAGTAGCAGGTAATACAGCTATCTTCAGTATGCTAGTAAAGCAGTAAATGATAGTAGGTTTTCAGCCTTGACATGCAGTTGCCGATCAAGGCATGCTAATGGTAATATTTATTCTTGGTTGATGGAGAGTCTTATCTAGAGGGTCACCAACCTAGACATGCTAGTTGCCAGCCTAGATAAATGATAGCTTTGCTATTTTAACGCCCAGCCTTAAGGGAATTAAGGATCTAATGGAGAGGTGATGTCTATGGAAAGGATGAGAGGTCTTTAGTTCATCTGCCATTGCTAGCAATTAGGGTTCTTTTTAGCTGACAAAATGGGCTTATCACATTAGTGTTAAAATCAACATATGGTTAGCGGTTGGGAGTCGAGTTTTTCATTTTAAAAGTTTTTATTTTCACTCACCCTCAAGTGTCTGTACAATTTCAGCCAACAGTATGTGCTAACCCACTTTTTTTATCCTTGTTCTTTATCATTTCCTGCTTATGTTTTGTTGATAAAATGTGGTTTTAGAAATCACATTTAGATTCTGTCTGATCCTGTAGTGTGTACCTCAGTCAGCTATCAGTCATGTAATATGAGCAGCCAATAGACTTCAAGGCTGCTTGAGAATTGTGTAAACCCAACAGATCAATGATCGGGGGTCTCTGAAAATCACACCATCTTAAACTATCTTTATTACTTCTGGCGAGTTCAGATGCTGGATTTAGTGGGGATATGGGATTTAACTACTCAGTGGTCTTAATTTATTTCACTTTACTCTGCCATAATACATTCTTTTTTAAAAATATGTGGATAAGGAAACAAAAGAAGCATTATAGTTTTTGATACATTACATTGTTGATGATCTTACACCATTTTCTCTTCTTATTCATCTCCTCTCGAAGTTGTCATTGTATAGCACAGAATGGTTTTAAAGTGTTGAGGCAGAGTTGAAGGTGTGTGGTGGAGATATTGGCTGGAAGCAATTTGCATTTTAATAGAGCTGTGTATAAATGAGAGAAAGGTTGAGACTTGTATGTGTACCATTTTAAGACATGACAGGATTTTTTTCTTGGAAAAAATAGATATAAAATATTGGGGGACTGAAATTGAGTTTTTATTGGGTTTATTCAATGTCAGGAAATAGGATTTAGCTCTGTTTTCGTTTCTACCAACTCCTGTGGGAAATATCTGGCTCGTTAGTTGTAATTTCTGAACTTTGTTTTCCATCTAGTCACTTATTGTGAATGTCTTCTTGCTTCTGTTTTTTTAAAAAAAAATGCTATTTTGTTTAACTCAATTCCCCACAGCAGCTCAAAATCAGTGTCATTATGACTGTAAACGTTAGGATACAATTCAAATGATACGTTTTATGTCGTGTGATTTTTCCGCGATGTGCTACTATAAACAGATTATCATTATTATATGTGTATATCTGTTATGTCAATGTTAATGGAAAATAAGAATTTAAAATGTTTAAAAAAGAAGTGTCTGTTATCTCTCGTACATTCACTGACAGACATTTCAGATGATCGACTATTTGGTGACAGGTTCATTTCTGTTTTAACAAAATAACTTCACTTTCAGTGCTGCACAGATGAAAAATAGACTCGACTATGAAACATTTGCAAAACTGTTTTAAAAAGTGTAAAAAGTAGCATTGTTTCTTTTTTTCCTTTTAAAGTTTACATTTTCACTTAAAATTGGATTTAAATTCCACTTCACTTCACTTTATTTATATAGTGACAATCCACAACAAATGTCTTCAAAAGACCCTTTTCGCATAAAGTAAAGAGATTCTGTACAGCCCAATTAAATATCATCCATTTCAGTCCTGTTATAATCCCATCATATTCCAATTGAATCCAATTTATCCTAATCTATTTGTCATTTGATTCATAAAATGCTAATTCATGAGAAGCAGCGTATCTAAGGAGCCCGACAGATTGCTTCAAATCTCCATTTTAATTCAGTTTCATGCCTTGAGCAAGCACAAGGCCAAAGGGATACCTGCCAAGAGACAGAAAAGAGAAACACAAAGTTAATAGTAGTAAACATGACATATAAGAAAACAAAATTTGATGATCAGCAAATCATGGTAGGTCCCCCAGAAATTTCACCTATAGCAGAACAACTAAAAAGGTGGCTCATTAATTAATAACCCCTAAATATAAGCTTTATCAAAAAGGAAGGTTTTAGGTCTAATCGTAAAGATGAAGATGTTATCTCCATCTGGTACGGCAAGGCCTGATAACTGAAGACTCTGCATCCCACTCTACCTCTGGAAACTCTAAAAAGCAGTAAAAGTAGGCCTGCTGCTTTAGAGCAAGGTGCTCTGCTGGGATAAATTGAAACTATGAAGTCTTTAGGCCTTCAAGAAGTTTATATGACAGGAGAAAAATAAGTTCATCCTGGCTCCCAGAGGAAGCTGATGAAGCTAAGAAGCAAAGAAATTGATATCTCCTGCAAATCCTCATATTAATACATGTTCCCGCACTTTAGATCAGCTGGAAGTGCTTAGAGCGATTTTTTTTTTTTTTTTTGCAAATCCTACTTGTGAAGAATTGCAGTCATCCCATCTCGACTAACAAATGTAAAATGTGAAATTTCTGAGATGGAATGTTCCTTATTTTGGCGTCATTACAAATGTTAAAAGAAGACAAGTCTATAAAGTTCTTGAAGTGCTTTAACAATGAAAAAATAGCCGTAGCTTGTTAGTAGCATCACAAATGGTGATAAGAGATGTTATTTGAAAAAAAATTGGAATTATGACTTATCAGTTTAACATCACATCTGAAAGGAAAGTCACTGGTGTGTGAAGAGTGTGACAGAAGTACATCTGAAATGTAATCAGCAGCCTTTGACGTTTAATTTCAGATTCAGAATTTAGACAGAAGTTGCTTTTAGTCTTTTTTTAAAATAGGTTTTGAATAGTGTTGTTCATAATGTCCTAATTTCCAGAAAGAAATCTCAATAACTATACAAAGATGAGTTTCTGTCACAAGTGTTTACAAGAAATATTTCTTATAACCTTATCTGAAAATAAAGTTCTTTCAGTTTATTATTAGGGAAATAAAATAACATATGTGGAATTAATTGCACAACAATACATCTAACACAATGGTGGTCAAATGTCCATAAAAATGACCAGGTATGCAAAAAAAAAAAAAAAAAAAGACAACATAAATGGCTTTTATAAGATGTTTTCACCCACTCATGAGTGTTGGCAGTGTACCCTTTTCTACTTTTCTTTAGTTTCTCCCTCACTTTTATTCTTAGTAAAATGATTGTCAGCTACCGTAATCATAATCTAACGTAAAATTCAAATTAAGGAAAAGGTTGTAAGTTTTTCTTTTTAAGTGTTATGTTTTGTCAATTTCTCCATAAAATAGGACCTATGGAGGAGTTGGTGCCCTCCTCAGGATAAATGCCACTAACTCTGTGCCATCATGTCTGTCATGTAGCTCACCCACTGGCTAACGACACTAGCGATTAATTCGCTGAAGTATGTGTGAGTCATTATCAGTTTATTTTACACTGCGATAGAGTTGAAACAGGAGCACACGAGCTCCTTACGCACAGCCGTCTTGGTACGCCGATGCAATGAAGCCGCAGTTACCTTTTTTAAATTCACACCGACATAACAGATGTGGCTCAGCGCCACATCAGAGTGTGATTATACACAGCGTGTTAGGATCCTGGAGTCACCTGAGGGACCGCAGTGTCGTTGGTGAGAGTTATGTAATCCATGACGCCAGCTTGCCCTTAGACCCAGAAGTTGACACCAATCTGTTTAACCTCTGTCCGTACCACACCAGGCATTGCTAAAAAGGTCCCACTGCAACAAACACGCCACAAAAATGTCCTAGTTTTCCACCTTGGGTTCAAATATGAGCAAAAGTTTAAATGTTTGTGAGAACGTCCCGCCTTGGTAGCTCTGTGTGTGAGGGGTTATTGACATGCATTTCTCAATACTTAACCAAAAACAGCTGGTATCGCGAGCCTGTGAGACCAAACATTTTCTTCTCTCCAACTTTCTCACAGAAAGTTTATTCTACATATAAATAAAACAGAAACCATAGCACAACTTGTATTGCATTTACGGTGACTAATTTGTCTTTTCGGATTACTTTGGTGATGTTGAACAAAGCAACAACATTTAGATAACTGTTATTCTGAATCTTGGACCCATCTAGACCATTAATGGCTGATTCTGAGGGGTGTGATTACCTCAGTACACACTTGTAACACAACTAATGCAGTCTAGTTCAGTTATAATATCATCATACGGCATGGCTAAGAAATAAAAATCACACAAACAACTTTAGCTTAGATTACAGCACACATTTACTGTGAACTTATTTCAGCAAGCTTATGCAGTCTCCTCACATTTCTTTCAGTCAAAAATTCCTTTAATATTTTGTCTAGAGCCCGTATAAGTGATGGGAAAGTTGAGTTGTTGTGTAAACTCTTCCCCAGAACATCTCAAAGCTTCTTAGTGGGGCTACGTTGTGGAATACGATGTCCAATCCATGAGTGAAAATGATGTCCCAAGCTCCCTAATTCACACTTTTACAGTTTGAGCCTCATGAATCACACCGTCGCTGCTTTGAAATATGTTTGTGTAATCACTAAGGGAGAAAAAAAAAATCTATTGATGGATAAACCTGCCATCAACTTTATTCAAGTAGTCAGCTGACCTCACATAATACCAACATTACATACTGGTACTGAACCTAGACTAAACCAGCTGGGCCCACCCCAGATCATAACACTACCCCCAAGCTCACATGTTCGCTATGATGGGTGCACATTTGCCCATCTGAGCTTCTTGATACACCCATCATTTAGGAACAGAATAAATCTGGGCTTAAAATATGCCCCTTTTCCATTGCTATAGAGTCAAATTTTCATGTTCTCTCACAAACTGTCTTTTTTTTTTTCTAATGGCCTCAATGATAAATTGTTTTCTATCATTTATACCGGGAAATGCTCTTACTTTCACTTTTGAACACTGTTCTCAGTTCTTCTGTTGTTTTTCTTTGAGTGGATTTTAGGAAATGTTCATGTCAGCCAGAAGTGGAGGACTGTAGCAGCATCACTAAAGGGATGACTCAGGGTCAACCGAGCCTGAAAGCTAAAACGAAAAGTTTGAAGCCTTATTGTAAATGTAGAAAAATTGGCTGTCTTAAAAACATGAAATGGTTTTTTAAGACAGCGATTAAAAACTCAGGCTTGTTTCTGATAACTAATTGCTCTGCCTCTCATTCTGCATTTAGAAACTATAAGTAAGTCGATGAGAGTGAATCTGTTATTTATGAAATGCATTCTATAAATGTTCTGTTTCCTTGAGATGTATTTGAATTTATGATTAGATAATCATTGCATCACATTGATATGATTTAGCCGCAACTCTATTTAATCTAATTTGCATGTAAGGGCACGGCCAATGTAGAATTGACCAATTTTCTTGTTCAGGAGCAGTGTGTAAATATGATGGTGATTCAAAAGCAGATTTCTGTGAAAGACAGAGCCCTTAGAAGTGTGATATTTGAGGTTACAACCCCTTTGTGTCTAAATCCAACATTTGCACTGCTGCACGAGTGTTGTTTGCCAGATCTTCATAGTGTGCCTCCAGCACATGCCGACAAAAAGAGGAACGAAGATACTGGAGGGTAAATGGTGAACCTCATCTGTTTTGTATGTGGTCAGGATGGTGACCTTCTAGATCGATGCGCAATGAGCTGTTTCTTGCCGGAAGCTATTGCAAAGGTTTTGTTTGGTCTTTATTTCCATGATTTCAACCTCCTAATAACAAAAAGTGAATCTGTCTTTACATCTCCAGCACACACGAGCCAAATTACACCCCATCGCTGGGCCAAACTGAGTCTCAAAGGGAAGAGCTTTGATGCCATAGCTGTAAGACTCATATCAGTTAATAATGCACGGACTTGCCAAATATTTCATCACTGATCATGATTTCTTCATGTCGCTACTTGAGATTATAAACAAAGAGTGTTAAAAAGCTTTGTGATATTTGTTCTGGTAAGGCATCACATCAGTGAGATTTACAAACCAGATCTTACAAGGAGATCTGTAAGCAATTATTGCAAGACAATAACTGCAAGAACAGATAGTGAAAATGTTGAAATGATTGTTCTAATAATCAGCATTGTTCTTTCATTTGGAGTTGCAGAGTGTGAGTATTTGATGCAGAAGAACTGTATAGTGTTTTGGTGTTTCCAGAACTTGATGCCATTGTCTGATCATGTAGATGTTTGATGGTTTTTAATGCTGAAACTTAACCTCCTAAGATCTGATGTCCACATATGTGAACATCACACATTTTGTTGTCTATGTCATAATATTTATTTTCTTAACTAG
This sequence comes from Zenarchopterus dispar, assembly GCA_028564865.1. NCBI lineage: Eukaryota > Metazoa > Chordata > Actinopteri > Beloniformes > Zenarchopteridae > Zenarchopterus > Zenarchopterus dispar. The sequence goes on from JAOWBL010000018.1 coordinate 6,169,206, forward strand.
GCCCAAAGCAAGAAGGAAAAAAAAATTACACTAGGTCTTAGGAGGTTAAAATACACATTTACCACTGGGAATTTAACCTCTTTAACAGCACATCATTAGAGGGTACTAGTGTGGCCACCTTTCTACAAAACTGATATTATTCTTCTTATTTTAGCCAAACCTTTTATGTCCATACAATTTCTGTTTTGCAAAGATACAGCACAGTTCATTTATAATGCATGAAATATATTGCAAAAAAGCGGTTTCTCTTGCAGCATTATAAACATTGCCAATGCTGCAGGGTGTCCATTTGTTGAAGGAAATCTTGCACATTGCCACACAAATTTAGTCAACCACTGTCATCTCATTGGATTTAAAAAAAAAAAAAATCAATTTCAAGTGGAACTGGTCACATGTGGTCTTGTTTCAAAAGCTGCATTTTGGTAAAAAAAAAAAATTAAAAAAAACATCAAATGAAACAAATAAAGGTAAATTAAAGGTAAACCAACCTTCTTAACAGTCAAACTGAGCAGAATCACACTTGATCCCTGATATTCATTATAGATTTAAAGTTGCTCAATAATATATCAATGTACAACTAATATGTGCAGTAGATATACCCAATTTTATTCACATGTAAATATGTTTTCATTAGGTTACCTTTCCTAAAGCAGAGAGAAATAAAAAAAGGTCATGTTGAAGAGGTCTATTCAGACATTTATCAAGTTAATATGTATATTTTTTGGAATAAGCCTTAAACCATTTATAGTGCGTGTGCATGTGGCCAACATGTGTGGGAGTGCAAATGCCTTTTAAAAAATAATGTTGGCAGTCAATAACTAATCCAATTAGTAAAGTACATTTCACACTCTGTTTACAATTATTCACATTTGCTTGATATGCTGCACTAAACCAAATATGACCTTCTTCTTTAATTTTTGTGTGAGAACTTATTACGGTGAACTGTCGTTTATTTATTTATTTTTTGTTTTTTCAGTTTTGGTGAAACCGGCTCATTAAGGACTGTGCCAAACAAACCCTGCTGTTCCTGCAGGATAACATTTAAACTGTGCAGCCTGGACTCTCTGAAGCAATAAGAGTGCTAATTAGTTTACCTGCCTCCTAAAATTTCTGTGATTTTAACTCATTAAGTAAAAAGTAGGTAGATGTGATGATGCATGTCATCGGCCTGTGTTCTTACTCTGGTATGCCCGCTACTCTGGAACAGGGAAAATCTGGTCTCATCAGACATCATGCACTTTTACTGTTGCTCCAGAGTCCAGTCACAATGTTGCCTTAAGTTCTGGAAGCTTTTCTTTTTTAAGTTAGCCTCAGTAAAAAGCAGTTTTCTTAAAGTGACAATGTAGCACAAAAAAGAATACATATTCATAAAATCAATGATTTATCAGAAAACAACAATAACAGAAAAAAAAAATAGGCACAAAAGTAAGCCTTTCCTGAAAGATTTAAACACAAATTAGTAGACTTTTTTTTTACGTGCAGTTGGCAGCTGAAAGCCATCTTGGATTTTCCATAATTGACATCTTCTTCTGTAGCTGTAGTTTTCTAGTGGCATCTTTTAAGCTTTTGTGCACATGTCAGTACTTTAAGTTTTAGTGCTAAACATTGATGTGAGTTTTTTTTTTTTAAATTTCACCATTTGTTTTCCATGAAGATGACGATTCACTACAATTCTGTTTGTAGTTCTGAATCCAATCTCTTTTCTTTTGGGGGTTTGCTTCAAAAACTGCTTGACATCTTTTCCACAACTACAGGACATCCCTACAGACGTAATTGTTGAAGGAATGAGAATCTTCTCGCTGTATCAGTTAGGGTTGAATAACATATTATTTGCTGCAGTACTTTTCTGAAGGGAGGATCTCATCTGTTTGCTTAGTCAAATCCATGTGATGACTTCTTTTAGCCAATAAATGTACACTGGGAGCTGTTCAGGCTGCTTGTGTGTTCACAGTCCTTGAACCTAGTTTGCATTATCATCTCACTGGGACTTGATTTGCAAATAGTTCTGATCGGCATCTCATTAACTGCTGAAGTATCATCCTACATGTCTGACCTGAATTGTTATTCTGCATCAGTGCTGAAATTATTCCACTCCTGCTCAAAAGAAGTTGATCACACATGTTACAAGAGAGGCTGCACGCTTTTACGCAACAGTGTCGATCATCCAGTTCACTCACAATGCAGCCATTCAAGTTGAACAGCGAGGCTTGAGAAGACTGTACTGTAGTTCTCCTGATTTAAAATGCTGCTAGTACTGAGGCGACTCTTTGAAATATGAGTTTACTGAATGTATCTGTGGTGCGTGAATACTGATTGCTAGCAGTTCAGTGTGTGTGTGTTTGATATGAGGGGTGCTTGGGGGAGTTCAGTTTATGACCAACAAAAACATCTATTACACATACAAGCACATGCACTGATTCCATTGTACACATGAGTGATTGTGAGAATATCTTGCACATTATACACTATATTAGCTGGTAAGACACAATAAGTTTGGTGTAACTCTTAATTATAATGAAAGGTGCTTTGAAGTGCATATACAGGTGTACATACAGGTAAATGTGAACATACTTATATGGACTGAATGTCCAACGGAATAAGAGTGACAGGAAAGGGTGAGATTCTGTTAAGACACCAGTGTTGGGTATTTTTATGAAGGTAGAAATAAATGTGTTGATTCAAACATTGAAAATTTCTAAAGATTTTTGTCTATCAGAAATATTCTTTACCGTTTTTATTTATTCATCCGTGACCTTGACTAAGTACAGAAACTGCTCCCAGTTTTTACTGGATTTCATGAAAATATAATTTTGTACTTCACAGCCTAGACTGCAGGAACACACAAAACAGCAATGCAGCTATTGACAAATTCATCATGCAATCTGAGCCAACAAACTCTGGATTTCATCATCTTGCTCATCAGCAGCTCTTTGCTATGAATTATTTGTTGGCTGCTCTCCTCTTTGCCTGTCCTCTCCTCTTGATGTGGTAAAACCCATCAAGAATCTATAAGTAGGTCCTGTCCCTGTGTCTCTCAATCAAAAATCAGGGGCAAGCAGCTCCTCATCCAGTCTGCAGGCTGAATTATTTACCAGTCATTGATGTGGTGGTTGACCAGCAGTTTTGCTTGTGAATTATTCATATCCCCTCAGCTCTTAGTCCAAAGTATTAACACTGAGGATTTATTTGCATTTTATTTGTTGTATTTCTAAATTTGCATACTGCAGTGCAACATTTGACTATTATGAAGGCATTGTAAGGGAGTAAAGACAGTCCTCTTGAAACCATAATGCTTATTTATTTATTTTTGTTATTTTATCAGAATGTGACACACAAAATGCATCTCCTTAGATTAACTGCCATCATTACAGAGAAACATATCAGAAGAAAATATGGAAGGGAGTCTAATTGGAGATAAATCACAAAACCTGTACTATGGCCGCATTAATGTCCCATGTATGGTGCATTTAAATGACCGTGTCCCAAAATAATAATTTAAATAACCCACAGTCTTTGTTATGTTCATTACAGTCATATCATTAGGAGTAAATACACAATATATTCAAAAACAAATCTTTTTAAGGTTTCTATGTGTCAATGACTTTATTTGAAATGACTACACGTTTTTAGTCTCTAATCTTCTTTGTCAAATTTTATATAAAAATGTACAGTTTAGGGAAATATAAGTCTTGTCAGTGGAATTCAATGCAAACAGAATTTCTTTCAACAAAATATTAATTATTTACACATTCTTATGATATTTATTGCTAACAGTTTAATTTATGAACAAGTGGGGAAATGTGCTTATTGCATAGCAATTTTGTTTACATACTGTTTCAAAACATCCAGAACATTTCAAAAATAAATACTGACATAGAATTTTAAGACTTCAGTGTCTTGAAATTTTTGTTTATCATAAATAATTTTTTAGCCTTTAAATCAGCCAATCCCCCCAGCCAAGACTTCACAGTAGGAGTCTTTGAAACCATTTCATTTTTGAATACTTGCTCATCAGCACTTTTTCTCCAATGCCAACCCCTCGGTATCTGAGTTTTACTGCAGTTGCTTGGTGTCTCGGTTCTTCCATTTCTAGCAGAAGATCCATTTGACTTCACTCTTTCAGTACTAACTGATTATGTTACCACTCAGTGGGCTGCCCCCATCCTTTACTTTTTTGCACCTATGATACCTCAGCTCAGAGAGCTCTGGCTTCAGGCAATAAATACTGTTGCTGAATTCAAAAGCTCAGATCGATACAAGTTGGAACCACCATGACCCTCCACCACACTGTCTGCTTCAGGGGATTCTGGAGGGCAGAAGTCCTCCACCTCTAACAAACCCACTCTAGCTAGTGGCTGACTATTCCGTGTTTCTGCCTTTCACTGTGGCATGGCTGTGGTATGTAAATGAAACGTTAAATTTGATAAATAGTTGAGAAAAGTTAAGAAAATGTAAAAATTATATCACAATATAAGGAAAACAACTAGAAAAGCAGCTAAACCCTGTACCTGCCAGTACTTAATGATGTCTATCTTGTTTGTGGCTCACTGACTCCTTGTGAAGACACACACACACACACACACGTGTAAATATATATATATATATATATAAATAAAGGTACTGTAAAATATGTCAGTTCCTTTTGAGCCAAGGCATCTTTTTTGTAAGAAAAATTTCTCCAAAGAGGAACAAAAGAAAGCAATGTAGATTTACCTGTTTTAAGAACTACAATAACTACAATGTGAAAAACTGAGTCTTAGGATGCATGTGTGGATTTATACAAAGTAGATTTGTTGGTTTTTATCTAAAAGCATAAATTCAGGATCCTGGCAACATTATCATATTTATTTTTAAGCTATTTTAAAAGTGTTGAGTCAGAGGGCAGCTTAATTTGTATGATGGCATTCTTGCATCATATTGAAATTTGCATCATATCCTGTCACACTGACCTGCTGCCTACTTGCTGTTGGTGCATTTGGTCTAGATAAACACGCTGTCAGTGCTGCCGCTGCAGAGAGGGAGATGGGAAGTGACACTGTGTGTCTTGGGAGCTGACACATTTCCTGACACTTTTTTCCTCCAACTGGCAAATATGATCATTGTAAGATCTCTCCTTCGCCCTCCATAGATGGTTGAGGTTCAAAGGGAATACTAATAAGCTTAAAAATCCCGTCACAGCATGATTCATCTCTTGGATCTTTGAAGGTGTGATTCATTTTGGTACATGACACCCCACACCTCTGTAGGAAATGTCCCTTATACATAATCAACAATTTCTTGACAAATTGGTGCTTTTACTTGTCACTTCCACGTCTGAAACTTTGAATTCCTTATCATGCTTTTGGGACCAGATCTTATTTTGTCTGTAGGCTGAATGGTTGTTAGGCAGGATAAATATAGTGATAATGCCCTAACATTTTCAAGATGCAC
>JAOWBL010000018.1:6174735-6195842 GCA_028564865.1 Zenarchopterus dispar
CTTATTTTGTCTGTAGGCTGAATGGTTGTTAGGCAGGATAAATATAGTGATAATGCCCTAACATTTTCAAGATGCACTGGCAGTCACCTTGTTCCATTACTGTAGATGCAGGTAGGTACATATAGTACCTTAATGGTGTGAGATCACAAATTACAGTTGACATCTAGCTGAAGGTTTAAAGCATTAGAAGGTAGCACAATGACACCATTTTCTGCATATTGATTGGAAAAACACTGCCATGGTTTCTAAATACGAGGTTAAACAAAAAACAGTTGCAGTTCTCCCATTGTTTTAGTTTACCTGCTTCAGTTTATTATCTCCAGGAGCTTCTACCTGTTTATGTGTTGATAAAAGTCTAAAATAAAAATTAAAAATAAGCCCACAACAGTTTATTTTGGAGTGTTAATTTTTAATTGAGGGTATATTTGTATGTGTGCAGGTAGTATTCAGTATTCTAACTACCTGTGGGGAGAAGCCATCTCTGAAATTGAGGGGTGGTGGGGGGAGGCTGACCAGATTTAATGTTTCAGTAGCGTTTTCCAGATGGCAGGAGTGAAAAAGAAGAGCGTGTGGGCTGGATGACTGGTGTTCCTGATTATGCTCGTGGCTTTCCTTATGCAGTGGGTAATGAAGATATCACACAGTCGCAGGTCTGTGCCAGTAAATTTTTGATGGAGGCTTTACTGTGTTTTGCTGCAGTTTCCAGTCTTGTGCAGTCAAAAGTGCTAACCCGGCTTCTGTGATGCGGGCTGTCAGAGTGTACTCTTTATGGGGCAGTGATGACAGTTAAGCCAAGCCTCGGTTCTCATGCCAAAGCTTTTGAGATGCCTCACGGACTGCAGTCTTTGTCATTTTCTGAGCTGCTGGTGGAAGCAGCCGGAATTATGAAGAAGTCGGTGAAGTGCACAGACATGACTTGAAGATTATAAAATATATCACGTGGCCAGGCCTGTCGTACTGGAGGTTGCCAAAGACAGGGAAGATATATGTAAAGAGCAAATATGCCCAGCCATTTTGAATCAAATAAGCACTTAAAAGCTTTGTGTACACAACCACACTGGGAACTCAGCAAGGCTACACTTGAGCACAGTAAGGGGGCTATCTGGCAGTCAGTAGCAGGGAAAATATTACTTTCTCAATGTTTACAGTGAGAAAGTAAACATTCTCATCAATCAGAGAAATCAAATTATATATATATATATATATATATATATATATATATATATATATACACAGACAACATGATCAGGTTGATGTTACCATCCAAAAACTGGCTCTGATCTTGTAGCATGCTTGTTGGAGTCTCAGTCATTCAGACCTTCAAAACCACAATAATTCAAAGCTCAACATGACTGAACCACAACTGCATCACCTATGAGCAATTTAGATTTAACAGTCCCCATGAGTCTTTGCTCTAACCAGCGTGAAACTGTCACCTATACCCTCCGGACGAAACAACTAATAACAGAAGCTCCACCGCTAGAATCGGAGGGCAGCTGTTAGAGAGACACTAACAGGGGAAAATGTTTTCCAGGTATTTGGTCTTAAGTATTGGACAAAGTGACATTTTGACCTAATGATGATGATGAGACATGGGGAAAGATTGAGGGGTCACTGCTCCTATTAAAATTCAGCCTCAGGGCTTTGTACGGAATTTATTGAGAATCCATCTTATATTGATATTTCTGTCTGGATCTGAAATAATGCTGGAAGTAGAGTTCTGCTTTGTTTCTGTTGTGGGATTAGCTGTGTAGTGGAACAAAATTAATTGGAGCACTGTATCATTTATTTATTTTGCATTTAATTAACGATGTGATATGTGCGAGTTAATGACAGGAAGACAGACCAGTTGATAAATTTAGATGACAAAATTTTTTATCTAAATCTTTACATCCTAAAAAAATTTCAATCTTGGAAAAAAAAATTTAGATCCTAAAATTTTGTGGGGGGAGGAGTGGGGTGTTTCATGATCTTTGGAAGGAGTGTGGCCCATGTACATATGACATGGGTCACTTGGGCAACATTCAGTGAGTTCAGCATACTTTCCACTTGTTTGTTCAAGGGTTCAAGTACTTTCATGTAGACATTAAGCTATTTTAATAATGCACCTACTATCCGTTCTATCCAGGCAGTATGAGTGATACCAAGGGCATCCACTCTGGGACAGACTGTAAACAGTCTTGAAAATACAACCGTAGGATATACAAGGAGGAAATACTGGTGAAAGAGAAAGTTTTCTTTCTTTTTCTTTTGAAATTGAAACGTATTGGGCAAACACAAATGTATAAAAAGTAGAGGTAGAAATTGCATTATTTCAGAAAACGAAATGAAGGAAGCCACAAAAGAGAACAGTGTGTATGAAATTGTTCAGAGATGTTACAACAAATATGTGCAAAAGAAGTGCGCTAGATGGAATTTAACCTGAATACCTCAAATAAAAATCTGCTTTTCTAGACATAAAACTTGATGGAGGAGTTTTTTCATCAGTTGCTTTTTAAGTGCACTATACAGCTTCATGCCACATAACAGCTAAAATGAACTGAAGCATCACTGCAGGTGGCATTCACGGCTATCACTGAGTGAGACCGGTGGAAGTTGCACTTACCCACCACAGTGCATCTAGAGGTCAAAGGTTAAAAAAAAAAAAAAAAAATCTGCTCTGGTAAATACATAGAAACATTGGGCTCAATTTAAATATTCCATGGCATATGAACTGTACATGAAGAGCAACAAAATCTTACTTATAAACAGGATTCATAAGTGTAGGATAATAATGTTTTTCTATGCCTGCATCTTTGTTTCTTTGATATTTTCTGCCATGCGTACTTTTTCTTTTCCTCGGGTCTTGGTGAATTACGGAGAGGTACTTCAATCCATGATTGCAAAAAAGCTATTTTTTAGCCCTTTTGCTTCACAGTTAAATTGTTACAACTGTGTCTTCTGCCTCTTATCTGTGACAGAACTCCATTAGATATACTCAGTCAGGCCTCCACCGTTACCATTGGAAATAATGGCCCATTTTGTGCGCTGTTAAATTTCAGGTATAATGTAAAAACTCTGGATTGCAACATTTCTTCTAATTAGCTAATTACATGAAAGCCACATAGTAGTGCCAACAAGGGGGATCTAAAGTGGGAGAGAGGTAGTAAAGTTACATCTACTGTAGAAATTGACAAAAAAAGAATAAATAAATGAATGAATAAGTGGCAAATATGATCTAATAAAACAGCAACTGAAGTAAACAGAAATTGAGTTACTCTAGCACATTTATGCCCTTGTTACTGAAATTATAAGGATTTACAGTAATTACCCCTAATGAGATGTTTTAATTAAAAAAATGACAAAAAGTGGTCACATTAAACTTATACAGAAATTTCACAGAAGGGATTTATTTATTTTTAATAAATGCCCACTTCCTGTTATTGTTCTGGCTAAACATTTGTATGTATATACTGTTTTTTTTTCATTTCTGCTCTTCATATCTGGAATATGGTCTTAACGATATTTAAAAGATCAAGCTGATATACATGGCAGAGTGGATGAACTCAAGAGGAGATATGCACCAACTTGCCTTAAAAAGCTTTTGTAAGCTGTACTGTCTTCTAAATAGTTTTTCTCAGTATTTAAAATAGCATCAAAACTTCTTCACTTACCTGTCACTGTTAGAAAAAAAAAAGACAACATAATTACTTTCTTTCTTTTTTTTTTTTTTGGTTAATGATGAAGAAAGTGTACCAGTGAATGGATTTACAAAAACAAAACAAAACAAAAAACAAACAAACAAAAAAAGATGCTCATCATTATCTCTGGTGTTCTTCAGATTGGTGCCATGGTTTTCAAAGAAAAGAAAATGACCAATTAGCAGTACAGCTAATCAGCACACAGACAGTTTTGTTTATGAAAAGAGAAGCTGGTGTTTTCTTGATCACCATTTTCTCTCTAAACACCGCAACAGCAGCCAGAGGCTTGCCCAGGGGGCCGTTCTTGACTTGGAACAAATCAAAGCACCTGTCTCCCAGCCAGCGTTAGACAAAACCTCCTGTCGTTCACAGAAGAGATGCTAATAACACACTTAGGCAGTTGGGGCTCACTTCATTGTGTGTCAGTAATGGAAGTCTGGCCGTTCAATACCGCCAAATACTGAGCAGCTGCTTCCGTCTCTCAGACAAGTAAAATAATCGAGTAGCCTGTTGATTGACAGGGTCGATCAAACGTTTCCATGGCTTTGAAACAAACAAGATGACTGTGAAATATAAAGATAGTTTCAAAAGATTTAGTTAAGTAATTGCTTTTATTTGATACAAATTAAGCCATCTCCTAATGGCCACTAAACAAAACCACATAAATGTACAGGTCAAACTATTTATTGAACTTTATACTGTGTAATTTACACTTTTTGTATTTTTCAAATATATATTTACACCAAACCAGTCTTTGACTGCAAAACAAATTAACATTAATGGTTCAAAATATTTCTTAACCTTTTTTTACCCTGCTGATGAAGAGAGTGCCTGTGATCAGTTTTGGTAAGAAAGCAGAAGCACCCACTAGAGTGTGATTATGATAGAGGATATAGAATTTTTTTAAAAAAAACTTTCCCAGGCAAAATAAAACAACAACAAAACAACAACAACAAAAACATTTTTTGGATGTATTCATTTCAAGGTGATAAGTGTCTTTCTTATGACACAGGATGTCTTAAACTTATTCACACCTTAAATACATGTATTGTATGTATTATATTATATGTATGTATGTATTCAGGTATTTATTGCCTCAGGTAAAATTAACCACAATATATGCGTACAAATATATATACATATATATATATATATATATATATATATATATATATATATATGTGTGTGTGTGTGTGTGTGTGTGTGTATGTCTTGCCTGAGATTGAGAGCCAAAAAATTGCTCTGTACTTTCATACAAATGAAGCATCCATGAAATATACAAACTATTGAAGTGTGACCAGCAGGTAATCAAACAGTGTTGTGAGTAATCATTGAGGTTGTGAAAAAGATATAGAGCAGGAAGGGTGCAAATTAACTGCATGAGATGAAAATAATCAAAAAGCAACATGCAACAGACCTAAAGTTGTGAGAAGAATAGGATGTCAAATGCTCAGGCACATGTCCAAATTAAAAAAAAGAAAGCTAAAACAGAACTGCTACTGAATGTGATTCACACTGGTTTTCAGAAATTTTATGGACAAGTTATTAATTGACACAAAGCTCTACTTTAAATCAGTTGCCAGCAGAATTGAGGAGGGTTACCAGTGTAGGTTTTCTGTTATTAAACATGACTTAGTTGGACCTTTTTCAGGATAAAGATTGACTAAAAAGCACCTTCTAAACCCGCTGCCAATTTAACATTGATATTTTCTCAAAGCAGTATTATAAAAGTCTGCTTTGAGAAAAAAAGTGGGGAATGGTTTGTTTGCAAGACAGTACTTCAAGTACTCCTGGTGACCAGTAAAGGCCTTAAAAAAAGGACTCAGTAATGACACAGCCCATTTCTACACCCAACTTTTAAGACCTTGGAGGTTTTCTGCATGGCGAGAGATCCACAAAATCCACATCTTTGAACAATATTTGAGAAGCTATCAATACTGTAATGCTGACAATTGATTATGAACAAAAGAAAGAAACTGGCAGTCTGTAGATTACAAGTTTATGGTGTTTACTATTGAGAAAGGCACCAATATTGGTCTCTACAAATTTTTTTGAAAAGTCAACAGTATCATGCAATATGTTTTTTAGTTGTGTTGAATAAACAATTGGGAAAAAAACACATTTTAAGAGTGTCTTTAAAGAGTCCAAATAACTCTACGCTTACAGAATTCTCCTGAGCAGCACAAAGAGTCCCTGAAAGTTAACCACTCAACTTTCAGGTTCAGTGGTTTGCATTCAATGAAAGCACTGCTTTTTAAATTAATGCTTAAGCGTAAAAGTTTGCTTTACAATTGTGAGGTCTGTGTAACTGGATGATGAACTAATCTGTTTGACAAAAGCAGGAAAAAAAATCTGTATTTAGTAAAGCAAAAGGATGGAAAATTCTCCTGATTATAGAACTTTCACTTCAGCAGAACTAAGGTCAGTCAATTCTCAAGTATTTCTCATATGTCAATGTTTTGAAAGACTAAAGTAGTGATGAGCGAGGCGTCTGTGAATTATTCTAAGAACACACTTGCACACACTCCTATTCATTAACAAGTACTGAACAGCATAACCTTTCAGCTACATAGAAAGGATAAATAGGTAAATCTTATAGCTCAGATGGCTTATTATTTCCCATCTCATTATTGTGAGATGCTACTTCCTTTAACAGTGAAAGTAAGAGTGGTGAACTCTACATACTGGGCCTTCAAGCAATCCGCTGCCTCTTAAAAAAGAGGGTTAAAAATTTAGTTAAGTTCCCACAAAGAGCTACACTAGAGAACGAGCAAAACTCATTGCTCTCAATATGTTTTATATTTCGTCATATTTCTTCTAAAATCAGAAGGAAATCATACTTTTGACACAAAAGGAGGGAACAGGACGTTTTGTTTTGGCCAAATGTTTAGTACTCCCCATCATCTAGACTATTAAGGTTTAACAGAAGAGACTGGAAAAAGGCTCGGATAGGTCCCAGCTCAGCCATGGCAACAACTCTGACAATCTCTTTTCCCTGCCTGCTCTGAACCACAACAGTAACTAATTACCATAGACACTACCTTTCTGATCAACGCAAAGCATTCTCTGTTGTATCCAATGATGCACCATGAATTTAAATGAGCCAATTAGTGTTGCAATTCCCCCAGTGTCGAATATACAAAGTCTTTAATTGAGATTCTGCAGCACAGCATTACAGCAGAAAGATGAACTGCCCTGTAGGCCATGGTGCCTGAAACAAATGAACACCATGTAGCTCAGGTCATACTATGGATGCATTTACAGGTGTAGTTCTATCACAGGTGAAATGATACTTACAATATGAACAATAGAAATACAAACATTCTTGACTGGTTCATTTTTCATAAACCTTTCTTGTTTCTGCATGTCATAATAGTACATTTTTCACTTTTAAATTAGTTTAAACACACAGTGAATGCATTGCTCTGGATGTATTCTAATATCTTCATGCACATTTCATGACATTGTGGGAAAAATGAAGAGAAATCTATTAAGACATCATGATAACCATCATGTACCTTGACAACGCTGGTTCATCCTTGGTAACAATTCCCAGGTGCTTGAAGGTCTCATGTTCATCTCTTCAAACAATAATTGTGCAAGTATAAAAAGGATGGGAACACACACCTCCGCACACTCAGGAAGGAGATGGTTTTCATGTCAAACAACAGCGACCTTGTAAAGATATGGCCCTAAATTGCTGGAAAAGTGTTATTAACAGTAAAATGTGTTCTGTGAAAGTTGGTACAGATAGGAAATAGCCACTACTCCAAAGTCACAACTCCCGAGTCACCATAATAAAAGCCAGATTGTAGTTTGCACCAGCACATAATGACAATGATATTGATTTTTGAGTTGTGTTTGGGACTACAGTGGGACTACTTGGGCATAGTGATCATTAGGTGAGTTTCAATTAACAGGGCTTCAAGGTAAACTCGCCAGACAGGAGCCTCTCACAGGGCGAACCCCCACTTCAGCCCCTTCAGCCAGCATGTCATTAAATATAACCCCCTCACCGGACCTTGTCATTAGCATAATACACCATCAAGGCCTGAACCAACTCGTTGGTCTATCGATTTCTTTCTCGTAATCTCCATCTTCATCTAATTTACTCACAGCACAATGTTTCTGGTCCAGTAGGTTCAAATGAATTGTGTTCACATAATTTGTGTTTATGTGAGAGGGCTGAATGTAATTTAGAAATCCCAATCAGCAGAGACCCCACTGCCAAATAGTTCCTGTAGTCCAATCTGAGTATCTTTCTTAGTACAGGAACATTTTTTTGCACTGTAAAGGTTCCTGGAGGCATCTTTTGCAGGGCCAGTCCAAGTAATGGAGACAAACGTCAACAATCTAGCTGCGGAAAAACCTACACACTACCCCCACTAATGGAAATGCACCTATTTTTATTTCTGAATGAAAAAGAGGGAAGCTTGCAGCCTTAAGAGGCCATCCCATCTGCGATGATGTGGCAACATAATGTGTGGTTGCTTTGTAGATGAGCAACTGGTCCAGTTCACCGAATAGATGCCATCATGAAGAAAGAGGTTATTTATTGAAGCAGCATCTTAAGACATTGCCCAAAGAGTTGACGCTTCCCATACCAACTCCAAGCACAGCTCCAGATTAACTGTAAACGGACTAAAAGCATAATAAACAGAAGGTTGGGAGTTGTCATTACCAAGGTCTGCCCTCAGTCGTGTAGAAAATTTGTGCACCGCTCTAAAAAAGGCTTACATAAGTAGAAAACCAACAAACTTGACTTTTCTCAAGACAAACAGACTCACATTTCAAGAAAATATTGAAAGAACAATCCAACCATTTAAATGCAGTTTTACCAAATAACATTATGTAAACTTCTGACTTAAAAAAATAAAATTTGCACAGTAATATTTGGCTATTTTACAAATAAAAAAAAGGAAAAAGTTCTAAAAAAATGTAAAAATTAAAATATAAAAAGAAAAGAAAAGCAAACAGGAATCCTGACTGACCTGAGACACGAAGAGTTTCCTCCTAATTACTGTTAGACATTGTTGGGAAGAGGGTGTTTTCCCTAACTTTTTCTGAGCTGTACATAGACGTCTGTTTGAAACTGTGTTCTTGTAGATTTTTGTATTATTTCCACTTCATACACACACCCACACAATGCCCCCTCCCCCTGCCCCCACACATATCCCTCCATCCCCATTATTCCCCAAAGTGTATTGATTTCTGTCTCCCCTTTTTCCTTTTCTACGTCTCCTTTTCACATTTCTCTATGCTAAAGTGCATCCAGGGGGCACAAAAGCCAGTTTCTGGTCACAGGCTGAACCTCGAGTTGAAGCTATGGCTTAAAAGCAGTATGCATGTTGTGCAGCTTTTGGTTTTAACACTATCAGAATAATCAAGTACTTTAAAAAGAAAATGCATTTTATAATTTAAATGCTTTCCCTCCAAAATTAAGTTTTGGAGTATAATTAAAAAAAAAAAAAACATACACCCATTGGCAGAACTGTCACTGTACAGGTTCATTGCAAAATAATGTCATTGCTATGAGAGGACCTTGTTCTCAGTATCCTGCTATGAATATTGAATGTAATATAATGGTTGCTGGGGCACCATGGTGGCTTAGTGATTAGCATGCCTCACAACAAGAAGGTTCCTGGTTTGACTCCCAAAACTGGCAGGAGTGTAGTGTGCATATTCTCCTCGTGCTTGCGTGGGTTCCCTCCGGGTACTCCGGTTTCCTCCCACAGTCCAAAAACATGTATATAAGGTTGATTAAGAACTCTAAATTGCCTGTATGTGTGAGTGTGCATGGTTGTTTGTCTCTATATGTGGCCCTGCGATAGCCTCCAACAGAACCCGTGACCCTGTACAGGAACCAACAAGTCTGGAAAATGGATGGATAATGGCTGCTGTCACATAAACGCAAATTTCAAAACAAAGAAAGAATCTAAACTTTCAGCTACATATGTGCAATTCATCCCTTAATGTATTTTTAATATTTCTTTTTGCTCAACTAGCTGCTGCAGGGGAAGTCCATACCTAAACTGGGGACACTTGATCAGATAGAAACAGGAAGTGGAGATGCAGAGGGACGCTACAGCGGTGACTGCGATGATGAGGACGGCTGTGGTGGTTCGGGTGGTGGCGAGGTTAAGAAGAAAGTTTCCAGAGTCTCCAAATGTAAGTCTCTTTTTGTCTACTAATTCGCTTTAATGGTTCCAGACAAATATAAAACATGCAAAAAGGTTTCCGAACACAACACAAAGCTCTACAGTAAACTGAATTAATGAAGAGAGTATCTAATATTTACAAAACACATAAGATCAAAAGAATGAAAAGCTTTCAACCACATCAAATAATGGTGTGTTCATGTGTTGTTGAACTTACAATCCAAATGTTAATTTCTGAACTTTAAAAAGCTAAATTGATAAAAAACAAAAAATTTGAAGAAAAACCTTGTTTTTGATCAGTGAAGACAACCAAAACTGTTTCTGTGTAATACAATATTTCAAGACGGCTTGCTCCAGTCCCCATTTTATGACAGCTGTAATAATAGTCATTAAAGATAATAGTTGCTATGGGGACATTATTGCAATCAAGGCCTGTAACTTCAAAAATTATTGCTCCTGAGTGGTTCAGTAACCCTCGGTGAATCACCGCGACAGAGCTCTCCTCTTCATTTTGTTTCCTTTTACACTCTTCTCTCAGCACATGGGTTCGTCCTCTCCTCTCTCTACTCTCCATCAAACATGCTAACAACCTGATTAATCACCTCTCTCATTTTGCCTATGGCGACTGCAAGGAAGCTGGGGTCATCCAAACAAGCCATTCTATCTGTGAAAATGTTTCCTCTGCTGCTTGTCAGTCTGACTAGAGGGTTTTCAGCAGCTCAGGCTCAGGGAAGTCGCTGAATAATCACTCATCTGAGGCCGTCGGGGGTGCTGACATTTATCACCCATTACAGCTGAGCTGCCCTTTCCTTGTCATAGGCCAGATCAGCCTGTCTCCTATATTTATGACCCAGTGTCTGTTGTTACCTCTGTTGAACACCTGTCCCCTGCTGCCTGACCCTCACACTAACACAGAGGATTCCCTTCAGGCTCAGTTTCTCAAGGGTTCGGTAATTATAGTTTTATGTTTGATGAAAATCTCTATGAAATAGTTTTCCTTTTGGTTTTATAGTTGTGCAGAAAACCGAAAAGTATAACAATATATAATTGTCATAGTTTATGGTTTTTGTGGTAGGGTTTTGAATTTCATTTCTTATGTTATACTTAGTTCTTCAGATCTGGAGCTGGGATAAGCTCGAGCAAATGCCTGTGACTGTTCAGGATTAAGCAGGACTAGAAAATGGATGGATGTTGTGATCTGGGTTCATTTTAATGTTGGTGTTTTTAGGTCTTTTCTTGCCTCTGTCCTCTTCTGTTTCTGTTAACTTCACTTCCTGTTTTACTTTGAAGGTCTGTCTTTATCTTGTTGTTTCTACTTTACTTTTCTTGGCCCCATCTTCCTGATTGTTTGCACTTGTTTCTCATCAGCCTTGTCACTATATCTTGCCTTGCGATGTCTTTCCTCTTCCTCCAAGCAAGTCTGTCTGTTTGGTCTCCTAATATGTTTGTCTTGCCTTATAGGAATGGAGGGTTTTTTGGTTTTTTTTTGTTAAAGAAAGTATTTCAGTTATGGGTCCTCTTGACCCGCCTCAAAACAACAATAGCAAACATTTTTTTCCTTTCTCTCACAAAGAGTCTTGCATGCCTTTAAAAATGAGTCACCAATGTAATTTTTTTCCTGAAGTATTTTTTTTCTTTAATCTTGAAGGTTTAACACAAGAGTTTTAATGAAAAGCATTCTTATACAAGTGACAAGTTAACGTAGAAAGGAGTCCTGTTTCAGAATCTCCCTCTCAGCACAAATGAATGCATGTTTAAACCAGCATTTGATGTAAATCATATGTGCTTTTTTCATTCCCATATTTAAAAAGAAAGCTTAATGTGAACTGTCCTGCATAAATCTGTTTTGATTATTTCATTCACGTGTAAAGGCTGACACAAATGTGTTAGTTGCATTATGCTTTTATAAGAATAACAAAAAACAGATTATTTATTATACTGCATTTTGGGGAATCTTAGCTGTGTGCAAATTTCTTCCTGTACTTCTTTCCTTCTACATACCTTCCCATATGAATTCTTAAAGAGTTACTGATACCAATATAAGTGGAAAAACAGTGATTTTTTTTTCTTTTTTCCCCCAATTGTCATCATGTTGTTAATCTTGTACTTTTTTGTTGCCCAGCAACAGTCATAATCCTATTATTGTTTAAAAATGTTTCCAAACCACAGCCAGAATGTAGTTCAAAAGTTATGTCACATAATGCCGACTTGAATCTCACACAAGAAAGGAGTGGTGAAATCCCCAGTTTTTAACATGGTAACATAGTTAGCTGAAATGTAGCAGAAGTGCTATATCTGTTCACGTAAACAGTTTTTATGGCCATACTGCTATTGACATATACAGAAACACAGAACTTATACCGGTGTCCCAAACCAATGGAAACTGCACAAAAAACAAGCAAAACTAACAATTAAATGAACAATTTTACCACTGGAGTTCTAACAAACTAGTTAACTAAATTTAGAACCACCTGACATGAAGTAAAACTTGGATACCATCCTCTCGTACAGAAACAAACCAAAGATTTGCCTTCCATTAGTCAGTCACTCTGCATTTGACAAAAGAGTAAAACCTGTCCAAGATTTTCTCTTCCTCTTCCTCCAACCTGGTCCTCCTTTGTTTCTTCTAACGTTTATCACCTGCCGTGATAAACATCGCACAAACAGTGAGCCACCTCGCCCTGGCTAACAAAGCCGGCTAGCCGCCTTGGTTACATCGTGTACAAGCCAAATAGATGCACTGTGTCAGTGTCAGGAGTCCCCTTCCATCCTATATGTCAATAAACTGAGTTAAATTTCATTCAGTGTTGATTTTTCAGTTGCATTTCTTGCATATCCCAGTTAATAATCACTTTTTATCTCTTGGGGGTCATTCTAGACCCTCTCCATGTTTACTTGGTCAACTTTTGAGATGTTTTGGCCACATGGGTTGAAAGTGAAAGTGGTTGTGAACCCACCCAGGACAGTCATGGCTACATTGTAAGTATTAAATAGAGCCAGCCTTGTTTGTTAAGCCTTGCAAGGAAAAACGGAAAACAGAGTAGATCCTCCTTAACTAACTCGTATTTTACAATAGAAAAGGGGCCTTTTTGTTAAGCAGTTTTTCTCTAAGGGCTGAGCTTTTTGTGTGCAGTTAGTTGCTTTGAGCAAAACGGACAATGAGGGATTAGTATTACAGTATTAAACTTTTTTGAGAAGGCTGCAGATTCTTGCAACAATTCTCTGTAGGTTCATAAGTTAAAAACTGCCTCCCTCATTGTCTTTTTTAAAATTTTTTTTAATACACATTCAAATTATATGTTAATATGGTTCATTTCAATTGCTGCCAGAAATACAGTTTTGAAGTCCAAACCACAGTTACCACAGCTTTCTTTAGCAACAGAGTTCATAAATTGGCTTCCATTAGGTTAAGTCACTGTGGAGTAGATACAGTTTTAATGAATGCTGTTAGTTTTTTCAGAGTATGTTAAAAAAACTTCAAAACGGGATGCTACACAGATAAAAAATACAAGAACCAGAAACAAATGCTTACATTTGACATCAGAACCAATGACTTAAAAGTGTCTCACCAGAGACGAAAGCAATTTTTTAAAAATAAAAGACTTGGGGGGGCTGTTGCCCACAAGTAGATGAAATCACAGGGAAAGTGGTAAAACATTTAATTGTATTTCATTCTTTTGCAGTATTGATATAAGGTCTGCATTTTATGGAAGATTTATGCAGCCGTTGTATAACAAGCATGCCAGTCAGTCAAAGGAGATTGACAACGGTGATACTGCCATCTCATCATCAGATATAGGGCTTAAAGACCATGTATAATTTAATTGGATTTCTTTCTCTGCAATTATTCCTAATCCTTCTCCTTTGTGGGTTTGATATTTATCTCCTGGCGATAGATCTGGAAGGAAATCAAATGGGATGAACTCAATACAAGGCTTATTTTAGGGATTATTCTTATTATGCAAAATTACTGTTGTGTAAAAAATGTTATGTATGAGATGAAGTGATGTGATTCTGTCACACTTCAGGAAAATTAAAGATTTAAAGTTTTTTTTTGTTTGTTTTTTTTTTTTCTTTTTTTGTATTTAATTATTAGGACCAAAGTGGGGTTTTGTTTTTACAGCACTGCACTTCAGGTTGCTCTTTTTGCAAACATTAATGGGAAAAAATGTTTTTGTATGGACCCATTGGTAACATTGAAAGCACAATGTGAAAAAAGATTTATTCTCTTTAGCAGACTCAACATTAAATACCAATGATGTCTCACAAGTCAATTAGTAATACTGACTTAGAAGATTCAGGTTTCCAAAACATAATGGAGCAGGGAAAACGAACCCTAGTCCTTGAAGGCTGCTGTCCTGCATGTTTTTTGACGTTTCCTGATTCAAATTAATGAATCATCAGCTTGTCATCAAGGTCTGCACAATAATTTTAATGACAGTCGTTTATATCAGAGGGTGTGAAGAAGCAAGGAAAAATCTAAAACATGCAGGACAGCAGCTCTTGAGGACCAGGGTTCCCCACCCCTGGAATACAGCATGTATGTGGTATCATTTACACATGCTTTTCTCACATTGCCTCCAAATTTTGAAATTGATACACACCTGCTAGATAGTTCAACAAACGCACTCACCCTGGCTTGATTTCTTTAAATTAAATGAAACCAACATTTAACCCTGATGATTGGATCAATGTCAAAATGATTGTGGGATCACCATGTACTGTTCTGTAACTGGTTGCAGAGCATGTAAACCATTATAACATCTCAATTACTGATCATAACAGACATAAGTGGGATTCTCATTAACCAAATTTATCATGTATTCAGATTCTGTGGAGCTGTGTGGGCCCAAGCTTAGTCTGTCTGTTTGGTTCTCTTTTATGTTTATATTCTACAAGTTCAAATCAGCTTTTTCAAAACCTTGAAAAAGCTACACCCATGAATAAGACAGAGACAGAGACACACACACACACACACAATTTTAATTTCATGTCTAGTTTAACTTTTGTAAATTATATTCAACTGTTATTTTTCCCTACCCTTTGACAGTCTGGTTACTGTTGGCTGTAGCTGGCAATCATAAATCCCTTTCTGGATTAAAGGAAATAATTTTAATTAAGTCTGATGTGATAGCTATGAACAAACTGGGTTAAGCAATATTAAAATGTTGCCTATCCCCACTTGGATAAATACAATTGTACTATTTTTGACCTTTTTTTTTTAACTTAAAATGCAACAAGGTATACAGTAGTGTGTGTATACTGTAACCAATCACTTAAACTGAGGTTTGAGTTGGGTCTGAACAAACACCAAGACTTTTGAAATGCCTTATACACATTGTCAAGCAAGATGTTAGAGAGGCAGTGGCCTAGATTTGTTGAACTCCACTTTATACCAAAGTATTTTGTCAAATGAGAGCCATCTGTTTGAAAAAAATATTTGTGGTAATAACTTAGTCAAAGTCCAGACCTGAACTTGATTTTGAAATGCTGTGATGGAACTTTTAACAACATTAATCATTTGAATGATCATCTGCTGCTCATCTATTTTCTCAACAACAGTAGTGTCAATCAGGATAATTTGACAAAGGCTAAAGATGTTTTTGTCCATCTTATTTAAAGTTGAGATTTTCTTTTGTTGTTTTGATGATGGGTCTTGCAGTTCAATGGAAACACCACCTCCCTCTCAAACAGGTTTACATTACAGGCTTTCTTTTACGACATTTGTGTTTTGCATGAATCTAGGGGTAATGAAACCACGACTTGTGTCCATCTCCACAGCAGTGACTCTGAACAGGTACAAATACTGCCAGCTGGGTGACCACTGAAACATCACACTCCCATAGCAAACCATTTTAGCCTGACCATGCCCCTCTTACCTCAATCTACAGAGAAGTTGCTGGAGAGCAGCCACCCACCACTTGCCACAAAAATGTTGGTCTTGCACTAATGATCTGTGAATGATGTCTCAGTCACCGCAGTCATTATATGGTTTTAAATATAGCCATGGGAAACGTTTACTTTTTGCGATGCATTTGATCTGGATGAGTGCTGATCCAAACACTCTTGATGCAACATTTGGATTTGTTTGTTTTTTAAATTCGCTTTGAGAAACGTTTCAAACATCATGGTAGATTTTGATTTTTTTTTTTTTTTTTTTTAAATGCCCTCAGTGTGACATAGTTTGCTAAACTGCAACACAGACACCACAATTAAAAGTTATCATTTGGACAGAGTTTAAGCGAGAGAACTGTTTACAGCATCTTTATATGTTTTAATGTGTAAAGGAGAACTCGCTAACTGAGACACTAAAACCTCTTTTTTGGGGGGGAGGTCAGGAAACTATTTAAATTATTTGCTAAAACATGCAAATCATTCAAACTCAGCGTCTAACTGGAAAAAAAATACATATGAAACTGGGTTTTCCTTTTAACTAAATATATGCTGTAAATGTTGTGTATTCAGTCTGACAATATTAAAAAAACGTTAACACTGGGAAGGTCGGGTGCTGTTAAAATACTGATTCAGCAATTGAAAACAAATTTGGTGTGTCAATGAGTTCTCAAAGCTATTTTTATGGAGAGCATCCCAGAGAGATTCAGTCTTTCAGTTGCAAAGATAATTAAAAACTGACACAAGGAAAAAAACAAAACACAAAAAAGCTGGTGTCTCTTTCCTGGACTTGAGCTCTTCAGCCTTTTAGAAGTAAGTTTTTGTTTTAAAAGCTTCTAAAATGTTTGGCACTGTTTCAAAATGATAAATCTGCATTTCCGAATCTAGGTTAAATTTACTAATAGTTTGTCATTTAAACCCACTTATTAGACAAATATTTTCACTTTGTAATCAGTACATAAAGCATTGTTTCAACCAAGTTTTATCTCACTGAGTGTATTTGGTGGTAATGTGGGTTTTAGTGTGCTAAGAACATTTCAGTTATTTATCGCTACCTTTATCAGGCTTTGATATGAACTTAAAGCCAGTTTACATATTTATGCTCTTAATATAAATCATTACCTTTGTCTCTTGTTAATGAATGTAATTATGATTTAACTCTTACATTGCCTTCAGGACATGGAAACATCACTTCATGTCTGAAAGTGAGACACTTATGTTGCATCAGATCTAATTGATTTAAAATGAAGTGTAAAACTCTCCTGTTGGTACCAAAGGGAATCCAAGCTTTCTTTCTTTGCCAAATCATGACCATTTTATCCTCAAGGCTAATGAAGAACCACCTGTTTTTCTATCTGGATACAGTTGAAAAACCAACACTCACGATTTCACAATCATGCCATATGTGCCTTTGCTGTGAAATTTAGCACCATTAAAACATACATTCTGTAGGTTTTTAGAACAACATTCCATGTCAAAAATACTTTATATTTCAGTAATGTAACACCCGACCAAATCTCAACTTTTTTAGGGAATGGATTGTGGATGAAAAATATATCCTTTTTATTAGAGTGGCAATAAACTGACTCACACTGCCATCCTTAACATTCACTGTTCCAGTAGCAGGACCAACAAAATGTATTTCTCAGTCTCCAGTTTCTTCTTTGTTACGGCAGGTACACATTACAATAGGAAAAAACAAGGTTTTTATTGCTACTTTTTATCCAAATAGATTCTTAGATTTCTGTGACCTGTCAACAATGCCTGTAGAGAACATCTAAGAGGTTTTTCATGCTCCAGTCCCTTCGGGGGAGCAAGAGGCCTCATATCTGGCCTGGCATCGTTCAGCTGCAGACACTGTGACTGCTTGCACCATGAGTGCTTCATGGCTAAAAGACATCTGTCAGACACAGTGGCAGCAGGAGAGACACAAATTGATTTTTCTAGCAAGTACTGTAAGCACAATGGGAGGGTCTTTTATCATGACTGTTATTAACTAATAGTGTCTCAGCTAGAGACTTTCAAATGTTATCTGAGGTTCTACCACACTGGCCAGGAGTAAATGAGTGGTTAGTGTGGCTGTTACAAATACAGCTCTTGCTTTCTAAATTTCAAGACAGTTTAAACATTCAAAGGGGGGATTAGCAAACATTCAGTAAACTCAATTTTTCAAAGTGATTTAAAGAATTATTTTAGCTATATAAATAAGACCTGAGACAGAGAGGGGATAACACTGTGGTCACTTTGTTGGAGCTACATTAATAGGGCTGCCACTGAGAACTGCTACAGATTTTCCTATCAGGCCCTACAGGACTTGGCTGTGCGTATTAGAAGATCTTTATCCTCATTACAGTGTGAGATCAAATTAGGTTACTTGCTGCCTTTGCAGCAGTAACAGTGGTGTCAAAATCATTTACTGTCATGTCTTCTAAGCCTTTGACCAGCGAACTTTTCAATGTGGACATCTACGTTGATTCATTATCACCTGATTAGGTTAACCTTCTGAACTAATAAATAATGATGTTTGTGCCTCAGGAAGATAGTGTATGGATTTTTTGCATTAAAAGTAGTTCCATTGCATTTAATAATGAGGTACATGCAATCTCTTGTGTTTTGTATCAATTGTATGTAAAATGTTAATTGGACGATGAAGTTCAGTAGGTCAAATTTTCTGAATGTGGCTATAATATGATTTACATTTTTGGACTTGGACTATAGATCTGTACTAATCAATATTTTGAATAATCAAGTTACATCGATACCTCACAGCTAATTGACCATCTGGCAGACCGCAGTCACTATCCTTCAGACTGGGTACTACTCATTACAGTAGTAAATGCTTGCTGAAATGACCCACACATAGTGGTTGAAGAATCTAAATGAGCATGAATAAAACAAATTAACCAATGAACACAGACTGCTGAACACAAGGGAGGGCAAAAGTGATCATGGAAGATCTTTAACAAGAGAACAGCACCATCCACCCACTGTCCAACATGAAAACTCTTGTCAGGCATCGGAGTCTTGAAGCTGAAGAGACATGTGTGTCAATATATGATCTAAGCTCATGGGGGGATTGGAAACAACACCAGAGGCCCAGAGCACCAGCTGCTAAGGACAGAGCTGTCACTGGGACAGATAAAACTCAGTAGAGGATGGATTAGACATCCATGGAAGAAGCACTAACATAATACAACACTGCACTGTGACAAAACAAAAGCCCACAATTGAAAATAACTTGTAAAATAAAAAGAATGAAACCCATATTAATATTAGGAGGACTTGATAATTAAAATATTTACATTATTACCCCAATTCACACTGGTGATGACTTATCATTATCATATTTCCTATTGTAATTATGTTGTAATTTTATATATTTTACAGTACACACCTGAATTTTATAAATAGCTATGAACTGGAACTACAACATAATGGTATAATTATAAAATACATTATACTTACAATTTGTCAATATAGGGCTGAAAAGCATTTGGCTTTAAAACTGTCACTTGTAGCGATTGCTTAAAATCACCACTATAGGGAAAATGACTAAGCAATTTCTTTAAAAAAGAAATCGATAATTACAGAAGTTTCCCTCAGGGTATTTACTGGTAGTAACTCAAAATATAATGTGATAAATATAAATTTAGTCACTGTTACATAATTAAAGACAAAATTGGTAGACTAATACAAAAGTTATAAATTGCTATTTTTTAGGAGATGAAATGTCTTTGTTGTTATATGTAAGTGTACACACACAAATCAGATTCAGAGCACCATGCAAATGTTTGGGAACCCAAACGGAGAATCAAATCTGTTAGCTTGTCGGAGCGTCATCATTACTTGTAGTTATTCTTACTAAGGGAGAAATTGTGCAAATTTCTAAGCTTTGTGAAATGAATTAATCAGTCCACGTGGGGGTGAGGGTTAACCACTGAAGAGGATTGATCTGCTTTGATTTTATGTTGCAACTGGTGCCAGTAGGGAAATGATTAGTAGAAAAAAACAACATATTAAGTAAATTAACAGCAAATAGCAAAGTTCTGCAGTGGGTGCACATAATGTACAAGATCTGACTTATACCACTTTGAAAAAGTATGAAGCAGCATACCTTTTGTCTGCACACCATTCACTCATTCGAGATACAGTTGTCAGTGTGACCAGCTGATAACAATAACATATTTATGCAGCTTTACTCTGTTGTGTATCTGTTGCAACTAGTAAAGTCTTTTTGTGTGTCTGATCAAAGAAGAGTGGCATTGCAGAAGAGAATGCAGTCTTATGAAAGCTGCTTGAAGACTGCAGGCTACTTTAATTTTATTAGTTATATCTAAGAGCAGATCACATAAGCAAACATCACCTTGATGAAATTTGCTCTGATACTGTGCTTAAATAATCCAAATTCCCGTTGATAGTGAGAAATTTCAAGCAAGATCAAGAGTTAAAGTAAACCTGACTCAAGTCTTACATTTAAGTCAAAGTATAATATAAAAGTCTAAATGTAGTTTTAGACTGATAGGAGCAATTTGAAAGAAGGTTTTCAAAGAAGCAATTTGCATTCTAATACTGAATATTTCCTTCCCACCTTTTCATCCTCCTGTTATTCAGCTATCTGCATGTCTGCCTGTCATGTTTGACTGAATTGACAGTTGACTGAGGTCGCCAGTCTCCTCGATAAAGCCGTCAAGGGATTGTGTGAAGAAATTCAGAGACGTGGGTGCCTTGTCATGTGCTTTAGAAAATGAATGCTGTGAATCAAATGGAATATAAGCTAATATTTTTTTCTGCTTTTACTGCTTTTATTTTTTACTGCTTTCTTCTGACATGTAGAGTGAAGCCTTCATTACACAGAAGTGTAACTGGTGGGGTGGGGGCAATTTGGAGTACTGTTTAAAAGTCATGTGGAAAATTATGGTTTTGCATGTCTTTAAGGTTGAGAAATGTTAAAATATAAATTACTGAAATTATCTAAAATATCTGGTAGGGACTGAGCCCCAGAGAGCCCCAGCTCATTTAACTCCAACTGTATTTCAACAGCACCATAAAGTACATAGTCAAAAACATAACATTAACCTTGTGATGTTTAACCTTACTTTTCACCAGTACACTGCATGAACTGTCACAAACCAGCACTGCCAGTGGATCTTTGAGCGTCTTGCTGTTTGGAGGTCAACAGTGCCCTGTGAGACTTAACCAGAACCTGAGAGTCAATGAACATAAAATCAGATGCTCACAAAGTCAATCACACACATGAAAGTCAGTAACACATGCGACTATCAGGTGCTGCCCTATACCAGCCTAATGTGCTTACTTACTGCTACTCTGCAGAGGCTCTGTTTGGTTTACATCAACATAAAGAGCGGATGCGGGTTTT
>JAOWBL010000018.1:6197026-6207807 GCA_028564865.1 Zenarchopterus dispar
CCTAATGTGCTTACTTACTGCTACTCTGCAGAGGCTCTGTTTGGTTTACATCAACATAAAGAGCGGATGCGGGTTTTTAAAGGAGGAGGCTGACATCAGTCACTTTACCTATATGGAAGCCATCAAACTGAATGACATGAGGATCTCCAGACATGTCACCTGGAAATGTTGAGAAAATGTGGCTCGGTGAAAGCAAATGCACAAGAGAAACTAAATAAAGAGGTCCAGGTATGAAAAATCTGCCAGGACACTACATGTATTTCAAAGCCAAAGGTAAGAAAGGCAGTGCTACCTTTGCTCAGTTATATCTTGATGCAGTACATCCCTATTAATTGGCACATTTGAGCAGTTGTTCTACAAAACAGGAAAAAAAAAATTAACACATCGTATTTACAGGGTATATTTAGAGATAAATCTCACAATGTATTGATGATTCCACTCCAAATTCCTTATATTTTACTGACTGTGGAGATGGTTAAGATGAGTGTCAAGGACACTGTGTTGGATACAAAGCATTCATGAGCGCATTCATAAAATGGCTCATGTCATCAGGAGATGGATGAGGCAACTGTCCAAGATTGCCAGAGAAAGACACCATCTGCCATCTGGGAGGCTTATTCAGCAAAGGATATGATCAGGACACACACACACACACACACACACACACACATATATATAATATATATATGATCACCTGTGTATCCCAGATGTTGAACCGCTAGATCTAAGTTTCCTTCCATACTGTCTACAGAGTTTGTTGACGCATCATGAAAGCAGTTTTTGCCAAGGAACACAAGGCTCCTGTGCCTTCGTGATTATCTCTCGAGATTTCAACCAAACCCCCCTCGGCTGTACATCCTTTTTTCTAATAGTTCGTAAGATTATGTTTATATAATCTGCACTTTCCTATATATTTTTGAAGTAATTTACACTGCAACAACATAATATCCCTTCAGGGAAGAATAAAGTTTTACTCAACTCAGTTTAATTCAATTGAGTCCAATTCACTGTTGAAGTGTGAAACAGGCAATATTACAAGAACAAGCAAAGTAATATTCAGTTCAGTTTTAGACTGTCTTGTCCTAAAGTTTTGAGTATAAATTTGACGCCTGTTACTTTGATAACTTAAGTGCTCTACATTTGATTTTGTTGAACATGTTATCATGCGTTTTCCGTTAATGTTGCTTTCACAGTTGAGTGTCGTTGCCCCACTGTGCCCTAGATTACTAAACTGTCTGAAACAACATATTAAACCCCACCGCCTCGTACTCACCCACAGATTGTTCAAGGTTTTAGCTTCACTGTGGGATTAGTTTGTGTGATCAGTCTCATGTGACTCATCATGAATGCCTCCCCCGTTTGCCGCAGGCTTATCTAACTCATGAATAATTGTGCACCTTTCTCTGACTGGGTCTGCTTTCAGTTATTGGAAATGACAGCCATGTGCTTTATCAAACTAGCTGTTATGAGTAAAAACTGATCAGAAGGCTCTGCACATGGACATCCATTAATACTTCAAACACATGATATTTTAATTGTCAGTTGTATAAAACTCTAGATGTCTGTTCTACTTTAAACATTGAGGGTCATATAGAAATATTGTATTTGATATCTATATTTGCAGTTTTTAATTAACTATCAAAAACAGAAATACATTTGTAAATTACATTTAAATATTCTGACCAGACTACCTTCTTTCACCTTGTTCAAGGGGACTTGTTTTTAAAAATTATATATTCTTCCGCATGTACACATAAAAAAATAGATGACTTTGCTTTTTAAAGAACAGAAAAAAAGTTTCACATCACTAAGCTGCTAAGCAGCCACATGAAAACATTCAGATTAATATCTTCTATGTATTAACATATGGCCTCAGCTCAGATTGTGTCCTGTTTCCGCTGAAATACAGGTGTTTGTGTGTGTGTGTGTGTGTGTGTTCAGCGTCATTGCCTGCTCTAAATCAAACATGGCTGGATGAAAATGAAATGCAATTGCCTTTTGATTTGCCACAGTAAACATAATGACATTTTTATTGTAAGATAATAGAAACCTTTCATTTTCTTTATCATTTCCCTTCCAGGTGTGTGTCTTTTGAAGCCTAGCTTTTTAACCACAGTAAGTTGTCATTATCTACGATGGCACATTCCTGTTTTTTCAATCATTTTCTCATACTTTGCATGATTTAATGGCTGGCTTAATGAGCTGCGGCTTGAATGTGGAAGGACATCTCATTGTGTTAATGAACCATGGAAAGGGCAAACACACATCACTGTGTGAACTGTTTTAATAATCAGCTCTGTGTCAGACATGCGACCCATCTACCAAAAGTCTACTCTGTCAGTAAGCAAAGATCCCGAATGTTTAACGCAGAGTAGACAACTTATTTTCTGCTAGCTCAGCAATCAACTCATTTTCTTACACTTTGTCCTATGTTTTATGTCTACGACGTTTTTTTTTTTTTAAATCATTAGTGTTTGAGCAGGTAGATGGTTTCAAGACTACCTGGGCAACAATATGACACAAGATTAAAATTAATCTGCAGTGTTTCCATAGCTTTCCTGTAGTGACACACTTTAATGAGAATTTTCAGACAATAACACAGTGAGCTTTACTCCGACACATTTGAAGTGATTGCAGTTATTAATTTTAATTGCATCATTGCTGACTGAGCATAGTAGATGCATTCCATATTTACAAATTTGATCTTTTTTTCATAAGGTTGCCCTTATCGCCACGCTGAAAAGAATTTTAACCTTCAATGCAAAAGGAAGACTGCAATAGTAAACAACCTTTTTATTGGAGAATAAAACTGCACCTATTCCCTGCAGTGTTTGAAGATAAAATGCAACATTAATTTCACTGTGTATCAGACTGTGTTCCTCTGTACCTTTAGTTGCCCCTCTAAGTGTACAGCTGCGGTTACACTGACTGTTATGGCAGCAAGCAGCACACTACACATGACGAGAGTTTACTCATAACTACTAAGGAGTGAGGTAGTATCATTGCTGAATAAATGTTACTCCATTTTCAAAATTTAGAACATCCATTACCCCAGCCAGAAGTGGAAGAGTGAGAGGAGCTCTTTTTTTCATACGCAAGCTGCAGCATCATTCAGCACACAGAGACACAATGATCCTGCTGTGAGCAAACAGTGGCTTGGAAAACTTAAAACAAAAACTGGGGCCACACACTTCGCTAGAGTCAATGCTGGTCATCACCAGAAGTGCTGGGTAACTTGAGGATGTAATTTGTCAATCTCTGTAGTGAAAGTAGATCTTATAAAGGCTGAGAAATACTGTTTTCTCCTGTAACAACCCTTATGCAGGATGTGAAAAAAAGGGTGGACAGAATATCAGATTAGCATTGCATGACACATGGTTGGGAGCTACAGACATGACTCTGTGAAGACTGCACTATAAAACCGAGTTCATATTGAATTACTTGAATGTCACAGACAATATCGGGTCTTTCCAGCTCAGCTGAATTCATTTGTATCTACAATGCACTGCAGGAATGACAACAGGGGGGTCAAACATTATCTGCTGTAATAACTTCATGTAGCCCAATAAAGATCATATGAATAATGGCATAAGATGAAGAGAATACATACATACATACAGACAAAAAAAAATTATTTACCTCCAAAACAATTATTAGTTATGGCCCTCTACTGTACAGGGCATCTGTAGCTCTGCAGGGAGAATGATTCAAACAGAAGGTCACTGGTAGAGTTCTCCAACTTCTCCAGTTCACATATTGAGGTATCCTTGGACAAAACACCATATAAAAGTGGCTAGTAAAAGAACTCGTGCGTCCTTTTTCAACCTTTTGTCTAGAACCGGATCATGCAGGCAGAACTTTGAACAGACATCCCCAGACTTTCTCTTCCACTAGGGTTAGGGTTAACACTTTACCTGGAAGGTGTTCTGGAGGCTTGTCGATCACAGCCTACTCACTGAGAGGGTAAGGAGTGGGTCATAGCTCTGCTCTACCCCAGTTTGTGAACAAGACCTCAGGACACTTGACTGAGGAAAGAACCTTTGCTCTCAGCTACATGGTTCAAGGGGCTGCTCCCACAACAAGCACCTACCACCATTAAACAATAGCTCTGTATTGTTGCATCACCTGTAGAAACATGGCCGACTCAGACTTAATATTCCCAGTCTCCCCTGAAATGCTCTGCCAGAGATGAGAACTGACATCTCCTAAATTAAATGAATTTCCTATAATGATCAGCAAGGGGAACAATCATCTCTTAGAAAATTTCCTTAACCTCACAAAGCTTTCTAATGCAGTCATGCAACATTTCTCAGGAGACTATACAACAAATTAATTTTTTTTGGACAATTTACAGTACCCAAATACTAACAGAATGTGACCTTTGTTCCTACTTAATTTGTGACCCAAATAACATTAGGTTAATGAGTTTATTTTTTAATTTCTAGTTTAATCTTTTATATTATGTAGAACTAGATTCTGACTTTGTGAATTAAGCTCCCATTTGAGATCGACAAACGACTGTATAACAGAAGCGCAGTGTACCCAGGGACCTCACTTAGACTCACAGCTGGATTGTTCAAATGAATGATGATAATGGTCAAATTGATGAATTCAAGCCTCTGCAAACCAGTGGGTGACACCACAATGGGTAAAACTGTGTTTACTGTGTCTGGGCACTGCTTCAGGGATTACAGAAATTAATTTGTCCAACCATTCAGCAGCAACTTGGATTTAACTAGTCTGTATCCACGTCACTTACAAAAACATGAATCATTTTCTTTTCTTTTTTTTTGTTATGGCAATTTCTTTTAAGTAATATGATTTTTGAGAGGCATTTTCATTTAAATAACCTCTTTTTCTTCAAGCCTCACATAAGATGGCGTACTGAATCCTATGCAGACGTGAAAGTAGATGTGCATGACTCACACCACTTGTCAGCATTGTGACAGATGTCAGGCGGGTTTCCTCTCCTTCTTTTTCGTGTCCTCTTAAAATTTCACTCAGCCTTCATCTTCAGACCTCCAAGGTCATCTTTAGATGTGCATCAGTGGCCCTGGCAGACCCACGCACTACTCTCCCATCATCCCCACTCTCTGTCTGACTGCCCTGCGAGGCAGAAAAAAAAGCAACTGTCTCCTGCAAAAACCCCCAACACATTCCTATTCCAATAGTTTGCACATCCAAATCTGTACACGGCACACGTGGACTTACAGTCACTCCCACACAGACTGTACACATGTATGTAAGAATGTGTCGTTTGCAGTTTTCATGTACCACAGCACATCAGGCAGAATAGGAAAAAATCTAAGTTGCCCAACATGAGCCGAGAGCCTGAAGTTGTTATGGCCTTCATTGATACTTGACGAGAAAGAATAGAATTGAAAAGAAAGGACTGATCCAAAGACGAAACAGAATTGGAGCAGTTTGATATGTAACCACATATACAAAGTAACGTTTGATGCTCTGTTGGAATTAAATTTACTAATTTAAATCCACACCGGTTGAATCACTGATTCTGTATCAGATCATTAGAATAAACAGCTTTGTTTTTTTTTTTTTTGTATTCAGTATGATTTATAAAGACAGCATATTGGTAAAATTGGTCAGATGCTGCTTTATACTTGTTTTTTTATTTCTAGTTGCCTGGTTTCAGTTGCTACATTATCAGTTGTATACTCATTTATCATTTATCATACGTATATTACGCAGTTATCTGTTGGCGACACCACAGTTTGAATTCTATTTTACAATTGAATGGCTGGATCTTAGGCATGTTATGCTATCTTTCAAACAAAAACATTGCCTGTGTTAAATTCTTTCTTTCTTAGGGTTATTAATTCTAGTTTGTTGGATGCGAAAGGTGGACTTAGGAAGAACTTGAACGCTGGCCTTTGGTGGCCCCTTAGTAAATTACATCCATCCATCCATTTTCTTGACCTGTTGTTCCATTTCTGGGTCACGGGGAGTAAATTACATATGAAATTTAAAAAAAAAAACAACAAAAAAACCCTTCCCTCCATGATGTTGAATCTCTGTAAAAATCAAGTCATCTGGTGGTAGCCACACATTGCCTGTAGAATAAAGCTTGGTTTATGTTTGAACCAACAGCGTAGTGGCAAACGCTACGCCCTACCCTCACATGCACCTATCTTTTAAATGTATGACCTTTCTGATTTGTGTGTCCTTCAGTTTTTTTTGGCCATTTATATTTGTACTTTTGGTTCTTATGAATGAGTGGCAAGTTGTTTTTTTTTTCAGTTTTTAATTTTACTTTTGTCTTTTGGAGGAAACTCTTTTTTTTTTTTTTTTTTTTTTCCTGAGGTATGAATTCAGAATTTGTGTTGAGAATTTGGGAATTTTTGGTCCTTTGGTCCTTTATCACTATCATGCTGTGGATATTCCTCATTAAGGGTAGACTACAGTTATGAAGGAATATTTCTGGTTAGCTTTTAAATCATACTCGGTTGGCATTAAGTTGTATAATGTGCGCCAAGAAAACACCAATTACACAATGAGACCACCATGACTTCTCCCCTCCCATGACACCAACTGGATAGATGCTGTTTACAGCAAATTGTCAGCTTAGACCAACATGTTACAATACAAATCAAAGATTTTGTATATGTTTCCCACAATGTAATCATCTAGATTTGGTAAACATGTGCCCTCAGTGGCCTCATTTTCCTCCAAGCAGCTGACAGTGGAGAAGTCTTGTGAGTCTTTGTGCTGTAAACCACACATATTCAAGGTTCAGCAAAATGTGTCACTGAATGCTCTCCTGTATCTTGTTTTTTTCTGAGGCTACAGCATTATTGCTAGTTAGAACAAGTATAGCCAGTTTCCTTTGGCCTTGCTAACCGCTTAAATATTTTCACCCATGAAATTGCAACTGATTTAAGATTGAATTTTAACAATTTTGGTTCCTATACACGCCATAGAGAATAAACTTCACACAAGAAATGGTTACATTAAATATCACATTTTGTTCTGCTCTCTTGATTAATTCAGCAGTGATTTATTTGCAGTGATTTATTTGTTGTGACTACATGCTTTGGACCAATACCAGTGTGGATGTCCTTTCTGGTATTTTGGAACATCAGAAAATGCCTCAGAGGAAATGATCTTGATTAATAAAAAGCTCTTTTTTTGTGCAGAGACTGAGAGGAGGAGTGAACAGTGATGGCAGTGATAAGCATCTGGAATAGATAGTGTACCAGTGTAAACAGGATTGCAGCAACACGATCCTATAAGTCAGATAATGGAGAGCAGATATGTGTCAGTGATCTGTGATCTCTCTTTAGGGATTTCTGTTTTTTCTCACCCCCCCTTCAAGGCCCAGAATTACTCATTTTCTACGTCAGAGTGATTGAACGTCACAACACCATGTGCAGAATAGTCTCGCTTTTCTCAAATCAGTCATTTAATTGACATACAGTGTCTCTCTGTCTCTGTTTGTCTGTCTCACTGATACAAACACACAACATTGTAATATACAGCTACAACTTCAATACCTGTCCTATCAAAAGGAACACAATTCACAAAATGGCTGTAAGATTAAATACAACAAACAAATCAAAAATCTTGATGGAAAGAATTATCAAGTGTGTGACACACATTAATGGTGGGTTAGTGTTAAGGTTGGCCAAAAAAAAAAAAACCCTTTATCTGTGTGCATGTGTGTGTGTGTGTGTGTGTGTGTATCTGTATCTATCTATCTGTCTATCTATACGTGTGTGTGTCTATATATATATATATATATATGTGTGTGTGTGTGTGTGTGTGTGTACATATATGTATTCCCTGTAGGTGTGAGTGTGCATGTTTGTTTGTCTATACTCCTGCCTATCACCTGTCAGGAGCTGGGATAAGGTCCAGCAGACTGCCGTAACCCTATAGATGGATTCAGCGGGTATAGAAAATGGATGGATGGATGAATATTTCTTCCTCCTCCCATGGTCTTCTACCTATGGGTCCTTCTCAACTCTTTAAACATTTATCTGACTTTGTGTGTTGAGAAGCGGCAGAATCCTTATGTCCATCTGGGAGGGTGTAAAACAGAATATTTAGATTTCCTGATTGTAGACATTGTGAACATTATGTCAGAAAAATCAATATGTCTCTCATTCCATGTTAGGCGAGAGTGGATGAAACGATACCAAACAGGAAAGAATGTGTCTTCCAGTGTGGGTGAAACAAGCTGAGAGTGAGGCTTTCAAAAGATTTGTAATTACATATTTGGAATTAATTGAATACTTGAATTAGGCACGTCTCCCACTCCCGCTCCCCTGCTTATATGTGCATTGTGAAAATCAAAACAAAACAGGATTTCTTTGTAACAATGAAATGGAAAAATCTTTATGATTATACCTTCCACACGGCGGACAAGATTGCACACCTGGATTTAAGAAACACAATGTGATTTGTCTTTGCCAGGATTTGTTCAGTTGTCACATAACAAACTCTGGAAAAATATGTCTGTGTTTTGCATTTGTGATATGTGGTGCTCAGTGTGGTGAATGAAGGGTGTTTGACAGATGTCAAGTTTTTTTTAGATTTGAGTTGTCACCCATGTTGCTTTGTCTTTGTTAGTGTTGCTCGATGCACATTTTTAAAAGACAAAACTATTTTGGTATTTATTTTTTTCACCTGGTGTTTTGACATGGTTGAAAATGAAGGTAAAGTCACAGCTTATGCTCAGCAAAATGTTGCAAAAATCAACTTTATCCAGTGTGCTGTAACACAAGAAACCATATTGAAAAAATAAAAATCAGATGCTTATACAGTAGTCGAAACAATAGCAGTCAGTACAAACGAAATTGTGTGTGAGGGTGGGGGGTGGACAGATCTTGTCAACTTTTGCCAACAATTTTATTTATTTTTTTTTGTCTGTTTCATTCTTTTATATCATATGGAGAGCCGTGGGTAGAAATCTTTATCTGGAAGGTGTTATTCAGTTTTGTGTACCTACAATTCACATCGTTCCATTTTACCGAAACTTCATGTGTGGAAATTGGCTTTCTGTTATTTGTTGACCTCTGTGGTTGACATTAAGTTCAAAGAAAGGGAAAAAAATGCAGTTGTTGTTTATAATAGTTAGCCATTTAGTTGAATTCGAGTAATTTAGGTGTTCTTTGTATGAAAATTGACTCTTGAATACACTACATGTGTATAAAAAAGACAACAATTTTCAAATATGTATATTTTTAATGATTTTTACTGTTATTACTCTTTTGAAATATGTTTCTAATGATTCATGTATGCTATATATTAAAAATATCCACAATCCTCTTTTTTTATAATGGTGTGTAATACTTATCTTGCTGTTGTAAAAATGACTGCAGTGATGACCAAAGTAAAGTTATTCTTATTGAAACACATCACCTCTGTAAATACTTAAATAATGTTAATAATAATAATGTAAATAATGTAAATGATATTCATTTTGAACATATACATGTGTAAAACAGATCATTGTGCTGCTACATTTTCTCTATATGAATCCAAACAATATTTCAGTACTAAAGTTTGTAGATATGTTGAATTCAAAATGCAATTGTGTCCTAATGGGAAGCTTTTAGATGATAAAATCAGACAGAATTGGAAACAGAGTAGTTATGATTTTAATGAAGCATAATTGTAGGGTTCAGATTTGATGGAACAACACCTGCAAATGCAAGCAACACATGGGGTAAGCATTAAATTCAAGAGCTGAGCAGCCTGGCAGAGAAGGAGCTTCATTATAAAAGAAAACATAAAACCCATTTATATTTAGTAAATGGTAAAAATAATAATAGTAAAAAAAACTTCTTCTGTTCCCATTTTTATTTGATTGGACAGTAATCAGCACAAACACCAATATTGGCACAGCAGCACATCCAAATGATATTTTTTGTGGTTTGTCTGTACAGTAGGTTTACTTTGTTCCTTGTAATCAACTTTAAGGGCTTAAATTTTTCCAGCCTTTAACACAGTACATTCAAACATGCAAACAAATTTTCATCTAAAGCATATTTTAGATATTAAAGAAATCTATTTTCAAAATCTTACTTTGTTGCTGTCAGAATGAAAAATGAATTTGTCAACAGTATTCTTCACCTTGAAGCCCAAATGCCTGTAGATGATTCAAAGTAATTTCACAAAGACCTCATCATTTTTCCATTACACAGCTATTCAACATTACTGAAAAGCAAAAGACAAATAGACAAAAGATAATAGGTTGGACAGGTTTGACCACATGAATTCCCTATTAAACCACTGATTTGTAGAAAGAGTCAGTTCAATTTTTTGGCTGATTTTAGAAGTCTGCATTCACATTGTTCTTAAAAAATAATTATATAGTGCTACTGCAAGCCATTAAACTGGAAAAAAAATTTCATTTTGTCTATTGCCTCCTAAATGACACTTGAGAAAGCATCTTAATATCCAAAATTAACATGAAATTTATAAAACCTGAAATATTTTTCCACATAAATGCCCAAGGTTTAAAACTTCAATATGCAAGTTTCAAAATATAGCGTGGACCAACAATGGTGATGTCATCTTTTAACTTAACCTAGAAGTGTTCATTTTGGTGGTAAGACTGTATATTTTAAAGAAGGTTTTTTTTAATTTGACAAAAATCAGATCTTTTTGTGTTTCATCCTTATCTCTTTCTTACAATTGACAGGGATTTGTTTATTCATATGTATTTTTTGTTTGTCTATATGTGTGTGTGAGTGTGTGTGTGTGAGTGTGTGTGTGTGAGTGTGTGAGTGTGAGTGTGTGTGTGTGAGTGTGTGAGT
>JAOWBL010000018.1:6215163-6229161 GCA_028564865.1 Zenarchopterus dispar
TATATATATATATATATATATATATATATATATATATATATATATATATATATATATATATATATACACATATATGAGTGCTGGAGGGTACTTTCTATCTTCACTTACTGGCAGTTACTATCCCATTATTCACCAAATGCCAGCTTTAGTGTTCTCAAGTATGCCAAGTAAGTTGCGGATAAATTCAGATAATAAGAAAAACATCTGAAAGCACAGAAAGTCAGATGATCAGTAAAATTAGAAAGGAAGTGTTTGTCATCAAAATCTCTGACATGGATATCACCAATTTCTATTCTTTCATTTATTTATTTATGAAAATGTTCAGGTATAGTTCTATATACAATTTAATCTATGACAAAACAGTACAGAGTATCTCACAGGTGTTTATACTTTTTTTGTAAGTGAATGTATACAAATAGCAAACAAGAGCATTAGATAAATACAGTGAAGTAAGTTATTGTCCTGACATGTAGTGAAACAGCAATATTAATGTTAATAAATATTAACATAACTGCTTTTACCAAGAAATACATAAACATAACAATCACAGTAAATCTCTCCTTATTGTCTAACAATCTCCGTCCAGTATAGTCTATCACTTTCTTTTTCAGATGAATATGAATCACACTTTTTTTTTTTGACAACTGCTCTTTTAACACATAAAATTCGATCCCACAATATTTTTTAAGAACTTTTTTTGTTCAGTGCATCAGAAATGCTAATAAATTTCCTTAATACCATCAAGGTTTGCATTAAAATGTCAGGTTTAAAATTTTCACCACCCATGTTCACTCTTTTATTGAGCTACCAGATTATGACCTGGAGCTGCATGTTTAGAAGAAGGCATGCAGATGCAAACAAAACTCCAGATGTTCTGCCTTGTCTTTGCTCCTGAGGAGGTTGTCTGAGAGCTTCATCTTCGGTGAGGCAAGCAGCTATCAGTGGCCTAATCACCCATAAGCAATTCCACAGCTGGTCTGATTAATTTCGGCCAAAGCTTTTGGTGTATGATCCATGGGAATAATGCTCAGAGCTGTCTATGTTTATCTAAAGGTTAATAGAAGGTTAATAAGAGAGGGAGCAGTGCAAATTCAAAAACCTTATTATGCAAATTGTGTTTTCTAAAAAGAGTAATATGAGCTTGTGGTGTGGCTGTGCTAATTAGCAGATTGCCTCTACACTGGTTTAAACAGAACCACCTCTGAGGTATAATTTGTAGAAAAAAAAAAAATTAAGCATACACAAGCTGATTACTGACATTGTAAAATGAGCCTTGATTAAGGTGCTTCATTCAAACTTGATAAACTGACATTGAGCCGCTTAGATCTACAACATCTTTTTCTTCTTTTTAAAATTTTTATCTAGCCCTTGTCTAACCGCGTGTGCACATTTTTAATATGTACACATCTAAACTGCGACCAGTGTGTTCCAGTTGGATGCTGATGAAGTTAACACCATGCCGAGCTCAGCATCTGACATGAACATAACGCTGGAGACACCGGAACAGACAGCAGTGAACCCCTGTGATTCTCATTTGCAGTCAGTAATACCTGCAAATGGAGCCACGTGGGAGAAGATGCAGCAGCAAACAATTGTCACATCTTCATCAGATGAGCCCCATGACATCTGACATTTGTCATTAAACTCGAAAACAATTTTCAAAGAACTCTGCAGTGTTTGTCTTCTTTGTGTAGACCTTCTAGCTTTTTTTTAAAGCCTTGTGCACATTTTCTACATGCTAAGCAATGCATTATTCCCCATAAATGACTAGGTATTTTTTTTTGTCATTAACCTAACAATGTAATTGATGTCTTAACCCCTGTAATTTGTCTTAACTGACAAACTGTAATCCGGTCAACACATCCAGAAATGTTTATATTCGTTTGTTTCATGAGATATTGTGATCAAAATAAAGAAATAAAGAGAACGTTTCAGTTGGACTTTAAATATTATCGGGTCTTTTCTTTTTCAGTATCAACCAGGCATCATGTTTTCTTAACATTGCTGGCTTTGGTGGCATGTGGAACCAAGAAGCAATAAAGAAATAATAAATGATAAAAGAAGCAAGGTGGGGGTAGAGACAGGAACTAGCACAGGTTGGTACATTGATCTCAAAAATAAAGCAAGAAGAAAAGAGCAGTTTCATGCTGACGTTTAACACGGGCCTTTTCAAAACAATGCAGAGATGGTAAACCCATAAATCAACCCTGCCTACGTCCCAATAAGCACCTGTATATTAAGTATTTTTGATTCAATACCATATTTTCTTGGCTGCTGGGATGCATATTAAACCAAAAAGTTGAATCAGTAAATAACTTGATCCATCACTAAAATCAAGAGCTCAGTGAAGTGAACCTATTTCAACACTGCTGACACTTCAGAATTGCTTTGTAATACGCCAGTTTTAGTAATTGTATAGAATTTTGTTGTTGTAAGGAAGGGGACTGAGAGATGTGTTCAAGGTCACTGATATCCCAGATATGGTTAAATACATTTCTGAGCACAGAGATAACATTCTCCTGTTCATGGGCTTCAAAGGAGGTTAGTTTACCCCTGCAGGAAGTCAACTTCTGTGAGAACAAACTTAGAGGTTGTTATATGATGTTTGTTCAGAAATGTAAGGGTGAAGATTGAGTTGGCCGAGTTTGCGGAGACCTTTAGCAGCGTGTCAGTTTGATCAGGGCTGTGTGTTTTGTTTTCCTCTGTGGAAAAAAAGAACTGTGCATGAAAAATTAAAGACATCCCTCCTTTTGTTAATACTCTCTGGCTTCTTGTGATACAATTTTAATGAGGTTGTTTTCAACTTATCATTTGCCAAGGATTCTTACTTTTTTCATTTACTTCTTTCCTTTTTGCCCCTCACTGCTGTCAGTTAAACTACTCAAAAATTATATTTTGAAGCAATGTTGCATTTTAAAAGTTTTTAGCAGTATCTTGTCTCAATTATTGAATAATCAATTAGTAGTCCCCATAATATCCTACAGAGAAACAGAAATGCATCAAATTATCACAGACTTTTCTAAGATATTTACAGCTGGCTACAAATGATCAGAATAGTTTTTTTTTTCATAAATCAGCCTCAAACTTTTTCACCCTCTCACATAAGTTATTTTAGGGCTTAATTGGTCAAGAAAGGTATACCCTGAGAAGTAGCTTCTTGTGAAATACTAAATCATGTCTATGACAAGTCTGTTGCATCAAGTTCTGTATATTGCATCAAATTATAGATAGGTAGCACAATTTGACATTTTTTTAATCCACAGGAGCAGTTGGTTGAGCTTTTGAACGCACAAGAAATATCCAAACTGAGACCACAAACTCTCAATAAGTTGATGTGGAGACTTTGCAATTGTAAAGAAGAGCTCAGTGTTTGCAACAAGATGCTGCATATCATGAATATGTCTTTTATATGTCTGTGGTGAACAGTGTTTCTGTTGGGGGAACAGCACTAGCGCTGGAGACTTCGAAACACTGAACAAACTGATAAAGAAGGATGACTCTGTTCAGGGTCCTCTGGAGCTCATTCTGGGAAGAAAAAGGTAGCTGAAGTTATAAAACACAATGGATAAATCTGCGCATCTATACAACACAGTGATTAAGTAATGTATTATTTTTAGTCAAACTTCTTCAGGTAAACTGCAAGACAGACTGTTACAGGAGATCATTGTACAGCATTGGTGAATTTAATTGAGTTTAAATTTAATTTTATTATATGTAAATACCTTTTAAGCACATGTGCAATGTTTTTTCTGCTTTATTCTCCTGTTTCTGAACTATTCTGCTTTCTGCCACACAAGTTGTGAGAGTTTGATGGACCAATGAACAATCTGCTAAGTGAAGGTGTTGACACAGAGTGGATGCAGAGCTTTGAATTTTCCCAGCTGATTTATATTCAGCCTGTGTGTGCATGGAGAGAGTGACTGACTGGTGGTCAGAGCCCAGTATTGACTTCTCTGAGGATGTAATAGAGGCTGCAGTGATGGGATCCTGGACATGAACTCTCTCCCTCTCTCTCTCTGTGGCAAGTGCAGCAGAGCTATACAAGATATAACCAAGGCACTTAATCATTTTGCTGGCTCCATACAGAGATGCACTCGGCCCCATGTTTTAGAAAAATGCTTGTGCCTTAAATTAGATCCCATTGATCCCTACTTTTTCCTATAATTGCACAAACAGAATGGATGCTGGTTTTACTGGGGTCAAACCAGACATTTGAAATACTTTAGCTTTAAGCACTGAGGGTAAATTAAATCAGACAATAGACAGTTTGACCAGATTCAAGGTGATTGGACTATTAAGGGCTCGTAAGACAGTTTTACAAGTGCAAACCTGTGTCTCTTTCCTCTTTTTACTCTTTTGAGAATGTTCAGGTGCAAATTTCTATAAATTATGTGGTTACTCAAGTGTTCTGCAGTGTTATATGCATTATATAGCTTACAATTTAGTAACACTGATGCACTGGTGCCTGCTATGGAGGGCGTCAAAGCACATCTATAATACAGACAGCCAAACAGCTATGTGATGTATGCCTGCCAAGCCCTGTTTTTTTTTTTTTTTTTTTTTTTTTTACTTGCCAACCAGACCAGTTTCTGACTGTAATTCTGAAAGACTAAAATAAATGCAATAAACCTGTCATCAAACTGTCCTTTTAGATACTGGCAGAATCAAATATCTTATTTTGAGATAATACCCAATTGGAAATGTGTGGAGAATTTTCAAACAAAAATATGGCAACAACTCTGGACTGTGCACATTTTAAGACTTGATTGCAGAGGAGTGGATACAGAAAATATCTTCATTGATGGGTTTTCTCAACTACAGATTTATTTATTTTTTAACAGTCCCTACTCATATACTGCACAGGTTGGGATATAGAATTTTTCTGCTGATTCTCAAATGGGTCTAATCGTTCTTTGTCTCCCCTTTCAACAAGACGACAGATGCCTATATCCAAATACCAAAAAAGTTAGATTGGACCGGCCTAGATGAAGACTCTACTAGGCTGTGTTGCTCTCAGGAAACTGATGATGCTCTTGGCATTTGCAAAGGTCAAACAACAGCTAAAAGGGTCAAATGTGAACTTGGCTAAGTTATTTATTTATTTAATTTTTTTTCTATCAGCACTACCCCTGATGTGTTGCCTAATTAACCTTCAGAAACCTCTAGCTTGTGACTTCACACCCCTGACTGAAAGCAGGAATGGTCTCAGCAGGTCTCTGTGCCAACCCAAAAGTAATGGTTTGGACAAATTCTGAAAACTGTGTCAGAAATACAATGTTTCCTTTTTTGGATGAAACTATAAATATTGAAAAAAAGTAAAATATTATGGTTTTTTTCCCAGTTCTAATTATTTAATTTAGTATTGAACATTAGATCATTTCATAATCTTTTTTTTCCTTCATATTTAAGCACAAGGTCACACAAGTCCCACAAAATTAATTAGTGTGGCCCCACCAGAAGCACTCCAGAACCAGATGTCCACTATGCTGCACATGATAGGCGCCAAGTCTACAGCGCTGACTATTAATTCACTAACGGCGGATTGAGCTGGCAGGAAGTCAGGCACAAGACTGGCACACAAAATCCGGGGCATTTTCAAAATAAAACACCATTACTAGGCACTGATTTATACGTTTATTTTGTGAACCTGTGGAGGGTGTGGGTGAACAGCTCATATATTTGGGAGCAAACTGAACCCTGTATGAGGAGATAATCATTTTAGAAAATGGAAAAGCACATTTTTTATTTGTCATCACACATTCTTTTTATATGCATAATTGCAGAATGTAAAAAGCTTGACAACGTATATGTCTTTGAATTAACACTTTGTCATATGATCATCGAATTAGTCTTGAATTCTACGGGTAAACCCATAGTCTCTCACAAGTCGACCAGTTTTCTGAAACACTCCTAGTGGGAACTGAACGTGGTGAGGATGGAACAAAACAGTGGTGCTTTCGCTCCTGGGGTTACCCACAGATGTGGATCTCCACCTTCTCTTATATTCGTCACCATCTTAGTTTAATCCATAAAAACAAAATATGAAACGGTCCATCTAAAATTTAATGGTAAATTATTAAAATGTTTT
The DNA here is from genome assembly GCA_028564865.1 of Zenarchopterus dispar. Classification (NCBI taxonomy): domain Eukaryota; kingdom Metazoa; phylum Chordata; class Actinopteri; order Beloniformes; family Zenarchopteridae; genus Zenarchopterus; species Zenarchopterus dispar. The sequence continues at coordinate 6,221,252 of JAOWBL010000018.1, forward strand.
CCCGTAGGAAAGAGAGTTGTCTTTTAATTTAAGTGTATGATCCCTGGTTTGGGTTTTATTCTGCTGTATGAATCCTCCGACACCTGTTGAGGTGCTGCATGTTAACATAGTGCTACTTCTACAGTAAAAACGCGTGGCAACTGAATAATTTCGATGTGACGCATCTCAATTGTGTTAACATTTAGAGAAACAATGAAAGAAATAGGCAGGAAAGGGGCATTTGAAATAGATCCATCATCATTAACTGGTTATTCATTAAACATTGTAATTGTATATACATGAATACAATTTTTGAAAATGAAGCAGTTTCAGTAGATAAAGAGTTCATTTATTCTGTTTTCAGTGGGAGTTTAAATCTAATTGAAGGGGGTGCCGTCTCTGGCACAGAGCTATATTGAATTGTTGTGTTTGAAAACTGAGCACTGAGCGTTTTCTCCAACAGGTCTCAGGTGTTTTCTCTTTGTTTAGCTTCTCTCCTTATTTGATCTCAAACCTATGTAAACAAAACAACTCTTGAGGGAAAACAACTGGAAAATATGCATATGCCGTGTGTACATGCATCCTGCTTGTCATGCTCTATATATCTTACGCAGACTCGACTATACACTGATCATTGAAATTCATTTAAAGAAGCTTAACTTCAAATATCAAAAGCGTTCATGTGCAAGCCTCCCCATAAGTGGGTGCACGTCTGCGTGTGAGTTTGACAGCGTGACACTAAGCTTCTTTCTAAGCTCTCACAAGGAGTAAAGTGAGGTGTTTGCTGCCGGTGTGATTGCACATTTCCCCCCAACCAAGGCATGCAAAGTATGATACAAGCATTTTCCCTGGAGACGGCATACATTCATCTTAAACTTCTTGGTATGATGGACGGGATAGGTGGCAGAAATATAACTTTTGACAGATGTGTTTTTCTCTGTTTGTGTCAAATCAGTGAAGGCAGGTCAGAAACATTGGTGCCTTTTTTAACAGAGGCCCTTACCCACGAGATTAATGGTGATACCAAAGAGGAGATGTGAGTTTAATTCCTAAACCCAGGTGATCCAAGTTGGTGGGACCATGCTGTTCATGTCCAAGTGTCAGGAACCCTTTGAATGGAATTTCCTGTTTCAATGAAACTGTGTAATGGGCTGCTAAATGTTAGTGTTGTGGAAAAAATATCTAATACCTCTGTATATACATTTTAACCACTAGGTGACTAATATCTGAGTAAGACTGAAAATACTAACTTTAAAATAATGAAGACTTGACAAATGATAGACCTTAGTGAATTTAAAACTCCTATCACAGTTTTTGTTTCAGGACCAGAGTTTGTCATGTTTATATTCCTTCTGTCAATATGTGGAAACAAAGTTGACATTAGGGTAGCAAAAAGGTTAGGAGAGTGTATGAATTAAGGATCAGCAGCCCTCACTATCATCTTATGCAAAAAAAGGAATCAGAGAGTAAAAGAAAATGAGAACCATACTCAAAATAATCAGAACTCCTTCAGTAAATACTTTAAGTAATTGTCTTTCAATGATGAAGGATTCCAGGAGCCTGAGTCAACATAACTGCAGAATATACCTCTAATTATGTGATAAATGACAAAACCCAGCTTGAGTTGCCAGCAATGCAGTTTTATGGGACTAGAACTGTAGTTTATAGTTAAAATTCACTTGAGGGAGTCTAAACCTTCCAGTAGTGAAAACCTTCTGAGACACAAGCGTGATCAGAGGTGTCAGACTTGGAAACTTGTAATTGTGACAATAAGGTATGCGATGATGAGACGATTTGTCAAAACAATTAAATAACATGTTGAATGTGAAGAAAATGAATGTCCTCGGGCACATGACTGAACCACCACATTGCCCCCAATATGTTCTTTGTTGTCTGATGTCAGAGGAAGAGTGAATTAGAAAACACATTATAAAGGCTTTTAAAAACCTTGTTGTGGTGAAAAAGGTACTTCACAAATGTGGCCCATGTCTGCTAACCTTTTTGATTCTGAATTTACATTATGAACACTTCATATTAGGAGTACAATATTAGTAATTATTAAGTGTCTTTAGACAGTTATAGTCAGTAAAGTTAATGAATTATTAGACTTCACCTGACATTAAGGGACAAATATTTAAGACTGAAACTATCTTGAGTTTCTGGCGGTTTGTGCCTATCAGTGTGGGACAGATATGACATATAGGAATGGGAATTGATGAGATTTTATCAGGAGCAATGCCATTATCGATTCTGCTCATGGAGCCAAATGCTTATAGATTCCCTTATCAATTCCAAACTAGTTTTCAATCAGGAAACAAGTACAGGTTTTTAGCTTTGACACAACTGCTTTACTTTTCAAATTCCAAAAACAACACAGACAACAAGTCTGTAATGTGACACCTCCTCAGATAACACCAGCATCTCCACTTAAGCTGCAATGAAAGTGCAGCTACAAACAACAGTGAGTCTGTCACTGTGTTGATGCACCTCATTATAAATCTTATGCCTTATACCTTAATATGTGCATTTTTATTTCCCTCCATCACTGATGGTGGAACTGATAAATTTAAAGACCTGCAATTACAATTTTTCATGAAATTTGAAGCCATTTCGGAGATTGAACTATTTCTCAATTCTCACCTCTAAACACATGGCGGTCAAAGTAAAGGTTTGAATCTGAACAACACCTCAGTTAAAAATTATTGTGTACTACAGGATCACCCTATATATAAAATATAAAAGCAACTAAAATACACTACAAAACAAGACAAAATGGGATTCACACTGGTATCACTCATTATAGGTGATTCTTATGTATAACTGTAAATTTATGTCAGGGCATTGTGTACAAAATGGCAAACATATTGTACATGTCTTTTACTAGTAAGCATTTATGTTTAGATACTTGGGGTGTTTAGTTGCAGCCCAGATTCTGTTTCTGAATCATAACAGCACATCATAAATACAGTTATGATATACTTATAAGTTAAGTGGATTCTGCAAAATAACATAATTGTAAATGGGATAATAACCACCACTACACATATTGAAGAAAACTGTACTTGTAAGATAGTTGTGTGTCGCACACTGATAATCCTCAGTGTTGGTACAGTCTGGTACAATAGTCCTTGAGTACATGACCCCAAAATATTGCTGTTCTTGAAAGAGCAAAAACCAAATAATCATTCGGGAGTATCTTGAATTCCAGTCCAGTTTTAGTGATTTAAAGCTTTTTTTTTTTTTTGGTGCTCTTCAGTAAAAGGATGGGGCTTGTTTGTTTAGGGTTAGCCTTCATTCTAAGGCAGAGTCACTCTCTGAGCAAATCAGTCATTCATCAGCTGTGCTTTCTTCGTAGTACTTCTGGCTTTCAAGGGAAACTTTAATGTAAGCTTTGTATGTCGCTGCATGACAAAGATCTGCAGCAGTATGTGCTACAATTATGAGAGCTGCATAAGGAGGGCTGAGAACTCCTCTTTCCTCGTGAGGAGAAGGGTACGCTGCAATCTATGCTCCTTGAAAGCTGGGACAGAAAGATAGAAGGACATTGATTGAAGCTGCTCTCAGTTTTCTGCTGGTCTGGAGAGTGTCGCTACATGATAAGAAAGGTGCTGGCATTAAACTGGAGTTAAAGTCAAGATTAACCACCAAGCAAGGGGTGTGCAATAAATAATGAGTTTTCGCTATGATTCCACTACAACACTGAACATATATATAGAGTGTAATGCCACAAAAAGTGGTATTACCCCATGTGCTGTGCACATCTGTACTTCTGATGGGAGTGCACTGCTCAAAATAACACATACTAGCATTTGAGCGCAACAGGAAAGTGTTTAATCAGCTTTAAGTCCTGTCACAAGTAACTCAACACCAACAAGCCAGAGTCTCCTGCAGAGTGTCTCACTGTTTCTTTGCAGAAGTGCCAGCTTATCGACTTTAGTTTTACACAAAAGAAACTCAAACTGACAAGTTAACCCACAGTCAAAATGAACAATATGAATCAAGAGTTGGATCTGCAGGACAGCTGCACCTCACACTAGTTTAGCAGTGTAGGCTAGTGTTATTCCAAAAATAATGCAGGAGCTAATTATCTCGGAGTGTCCTTTGTCAAAAATGTTGAAATAACATAATGTACTTACCATTTACCAGAATCTTGTTGAGAAGCTCTTTCCTGCTTGTGTCTGACTCCAGTTCAAGCTGATATGGTTGTTCCATACAGTGAAAGAGTAAAGTTTTGTTTGCCAGATATTTTATTGAGGGGTAGACTCTGAATAGTTTGCCTGTTACTGGAGGGGTTAAGGAGAGTTCATGATGGCCTGTGTTTTCTCGGGGAGCACTGGAAGGAGTGGGAGCAGGCTGCTAGCTCTCTGTTTTGTTGTTGCTTCAAATATCAGCAGACTTGACATCGTCAAGAAATTGCATACCCTACCTTTAGCCAAACAAGGTGTTTTTGGGCATGAGGAGGAGAACAGAGTACCAGGAGAAAACGTATGAGTCTCAAGCATGAAATAACAGCAACTCATGGCTTTTAATAAATGTGATACTTTTATATAGTTTATATAGTCTTTTTAGCAGCTTGGTTTATAATCTGTCTTATATTTTATTAGAATACTTTCATCAGGTGTCAGTGAAAGTGACTGATAATCAGCTGACAAACTCCATGCAGTATAACTGTTCTGGTGGTTTAAAGGAGAGGAAGCTATTACGAGGTTTGATAAAAGTCATTTATATTAACCCCTTCACTAAACCAGGTTAGTTGTAGATTTGTACATACATTTTTGTGGGCCAATCCTCTTATATTCACATAAAATGTAATAAAAACATTTTCCATCCCTGCAACTACTAGATGCACCCCCCCGGTACTGTTATATTGTTAGCATGTTATTGATCATTGTTGGCCCAAGTCTGCAGAAATAAACTTGTATTGACTTTACTTCAGTAGTAAGTCTGTCTTTCTGACCCTTGTCTCTCTTCAGATCAAGTATCTTCTAAACATTCTAACCTCCTTCTGAGGGTTTACTAAAACATGTTACTGTAGTAAGAGTTCCCAAGTAAATTTACTTAATCATGTGTGCTTGACCATCAAAAAATAAGTCCATAGTAGCACTTTTCAGATGTTAGGTGTAGGAGTCTTCAGTAGCAAAAGTGTACACACACACACACACACACACACACACACACACACACACACACACACACACACACACACACACACACATAAATATATATGTGTGTGTGTGTGCGTATGTATGTATGCATGTATGTATATGTGTGTGTACCCTGTATTGTGTATACACTTCATTGTCATTCATCAAAACAATCCACTCATAGCACACAGTCTAAGTAATGATGATAGTGTGAATTAAAAGTTGCTGTGAAGTAAGTTTCAATATTGTAGGGAACCAACATTTTGGGAAGTATTTGCAATCAACCCCAACTCCAGAATATTATTTTTTAAATGCTGTGACTTATAGAATTATCTTGTGTAGAAATAACTATGTGAAATGAGACACATACGTACTATGAACACACTGCATCAGGAACCTTTGATGACGCACCTTTACCTGGCACAGTAATTGCCCGCAGCAGCGACGTTGCCAGGTAACATGACGAGTGAATTTGAAAAGTCAGTAAAGCCTATTAGTCAGCCAGCACATACTTTACACTGAGGAAGAAGTATAGGTTGTGGAAGATGAATGTATTCTGCTCCGAAAAGTTATGGCTTTAGATCATTTGGTACAAATAATTAAATATTAAACACAATGGTTAATGTGTTGCACACTGTTGATGGGAGTTTCAATGGGATTTTTGGGTGCGTGATTACCTCTCCCAGGTGGCAGCACTTCAGAAAGATGAGACTATAGCCCCTTGAATGTATTTGTGTCCAAGGTTGTCACATCTCATTTTACAGTTATTTCCATTAAGAATAAATGAATCACAAACAAATCACAAAATTTAAATAAAAATATTGTGGAGTTGTTTAGAACCACATTTTTCCACTTGGGATGGATATAGCTATCCACTTCCATTTCATTGCTAAGCTAGGTAAGAAAGACTTTGTCAGACTGGGAAGAGAGCAGTATTTACTGTCTTGGAAAAAAAGTTGATACCTAAAATTTCCAAATCCATTTCAGGACAGGGGCTAATTTGTTGACACCCTTCTATTAATGGAAGAAAGGAACACAATGGTCAGAATAAATTAGTTGGTATCCCTTGAAAAGATGAAAAAATAGTTGACCATAGTGACATGTTAAACTAGTGTGCCCTGGAGCATCACAAGTACTTTCAACCTTACAGTCTGTTTGTTCAAAGGGTAAAAAATAGTCACTGTGTTTGGTATCACAGTGAACATGGACCAGAGAAAGCAAAGAAGAGTTGACAGAGGAGATCAGAAAGAAAATTATAAAAAGGCATGTGAAAGGTAAAGGTTATAAGACAATCTCCATATGCCTCAGCGCCTTCTCAAGTCCACATAAGACATCTGACTTGGTAGAGCAAACTCACATGCTCCCTCCAGGACCTTAGCAAGGTTATAGAGCTGGTCTAGTATTCTATGACCAAGAAGGAATCCATTGTTTCTCCTGAATCTGAGATTTCACAATCAATTGGAACCTCTCTATCATCTCCTTATAGACCTACAGCTATTGCCACCACGACATACACCAACGTCCTGGAGGCCATACTTTCAGTCAGTCGTCTCAACAATGGAGGCACAGAACAAGGTCCATCAGACTCAATGTCACCCATCTCCTTTTGAGATGTAGAGGTGGGAGTTGAAGATCTTCTTGACATGTTCTTCTATCAGACCTTCCCAGCAAACCCCCACTATACATTTGGGCCTGCCAGGCCTGTCTGATTTTAATATTAAACTAGATCCCATACACATCAAAAAGACGATCATTAGGTTTTTTTTTTTTTTTTTTTTTTTTTTTTTTTTATTCAACAAAATCATCTTAGCTATTCCATTTGTTTGATGGCAAACAAGGTGGTTTTGTTGTACCACACAGCAATTACAACTACCCCCTCTAATAAATCTAAATAGGGAGGGCATGCATAAACCTGCTTATAATGATATGCATGAAGAATTAACTTCATACTCTGCAGAATTGGACTTTACAGCGACAAATTACTTCTGCTCAAACTACTGTCAGAAGCATGACATAAAGCAAGACGCTACCTTCGCTCACTAAAATCCCATCCTCCCAACCGGGCTCTGATTCTGTCCTGAGATCAGATATATTCACACCAACTTGTTATACTGATGTTCTTGTGTTTCAGATACATGGGCCAGACGTGGCCATCAAACAGACCAGGTGGGCCAGGCACCGTGTAGTTTCTTGAGCACATTCTTAAACAATTAAAAAACCTTTTATTAAGGTGACTACTTTGTTAAGGTCTGAAGATCTTGGTCACTGTGGTAACAGCAGTAACCATGTGATTATGATAAAGGAGTGATTAAATGCAACAGATGTTGACTATTTGTTGGAATTAAAAGAACAAAGCACGTTAAAGGTCAATTGATGAGGAAATCAGCTTTATACACTCCTGAAGAATAATGGGTATAATTTGTATGACTGCAAGTGGGGCTTGCTGATGCTGTAACATTATCTAATGAGACTGATTCAGACATTTTTTTTGCTTTAATTGGTCATTTGTCTCCATTCTTCTGATAGCTTCTGATTATGTGTACAGGTTCCTTAATGAAAGCCCAGTATTTATGTCTGAAATGAACCCTGACTCATATGAATTGTGTAGCTTATTACTCTAAAGTTGCTATTAAGTATTTGAGTATGTATGAGATAACTTAAAAATGAAAAAGTTTTTTATTATGTGCTTTCACTCACAGTCCACCTTTGTGCTTCTTTCTTTCTTTCTTTCTTTCTTTCTTTCTTTCTTTCTTTCTTTCTTTCTTTCTTTCTTTCTTTCTTTCTTTC
>JAOWBL010000018.1:6244022-6275742 GCA_028564865.1 Zenarchopterus dispar
GCATATGACAATTACTTTTTCTTTGACTACTATTTCAAAAAAGATTGGAAATGAGTCCTGCAAATTTGAGAAAGCAAATTTTTAGCGCTGATAAATATTTAGTCTTGCTCTGAAATCTTTTGTAGAAAGCCACACAAAGCTGAAAGCTCATATATTTTCTCCCATTACATCTTGGTATGGTTACCAGCCTGCTGTGTTGCATTTGTGTGTTTTTCTATAGAAGATCACACATATGCAGGCTTTCTCCCCAGCAAGGCTCTCTTTTAAATGATTCCAGTGTTTGCAGATATGCAATTTGTAGCCTTGCACCACCTTTTACCTAAATCTCTTCCATCTAACCTAGTATTTATCCATCTGCTGAATACAGGTGTGTGCAAAAGGAAAAAAAAAAAAAAAGATTGTTACAAACTGTAAATGGTACAGTTTTTGCCAAGAGGTGGAGCTCAGGTTAAGTGCTGCGGTTGATCTTCACAGTGTAAAAATACAAAGACATCAGAGATGACAACGGATTGAATTTGATTGAACATTCATGGCTCTGATTCTAAAAGTAAGGTTAAGAACCTGCATTTATGCATGAATGTGTTTCATTTCTAATATTAACTTCATTTTCATCTACTGATATAAAGAAAGGAGGCAGCATCAATTGGAGCAAAAAGTCACCTCACTGCCTCGCTTGTACTTTTAATATTAATAGGAAATAAAGGCCTGGCTTAAAGCTACAGAGATTTGATGATATTACAACCAACAAATCAGAAAAATCTGAGATTACATGGATAATGCAAATTTAAAACAGGATTCTCTGATTTTTACAATTACTTTGACTTTTATTTGGATATGGTATGACTTCAACTTTGTTTTTTCTTGTTGAAGTAATTTCATCTGTTTGCAATATAAAGGCAGTTTTGTGATGCATCTTTAATTTGTTTTTTAAAAGTTTGTATAGGTGCAACTTAAAGTATCTACAGTTCCTGAGCAGGTTGACAGCTGGCAAAGAAGTGAAAAAGATTTAAAAAAATGTTCCCTTTTAATAAGTGATGTCAACAGGTGAGAGTCTCCCATGGATACTAACTAATCTGCTGAATTCTTACTGAGTCTTTGAATGCAAAAACGGGCAAAGGAAAAAAAGCTGTTAAAAAAAACAATGTTGATGATCTCTGATCCCCCAGACTGCACTGCACGATGATCTGTCATTTTTCAGTGTTTTATATAATCACACAGTCAAGACTCTATATTTATAAGCTGTTATTAAGGATGTCATTGCAGACTTGCAGCCATATACAGTCTCTTTAAAGCTTTACTGTGGAAAAAGTAAGCCTTAACCCTTTAATACCTGGCATAAAAAAATCATTTACAGTGTTAAGTATACATTGAAATCCAAACCACTTCCAATTTTGTATCTAACTATTTCTAAATACTTATTTTTCTTATCATGATGAATACATTAGGTAAGTTTATGTATTTTTTATTTAATTGTTTTTTTTAAATAATTTTTTTTGGTTTGTAAAACACTTTTCCCCTCTTTTGAGTATGGGGGTGGTACAAATGTCCCAGAAATTCATGTATCAAATATGATATACCCGGTATTATAGAGGTTAAGTTAGCTCTGGTCAGAGGTCATGTTACCTTCTGTGAGCTTGAAGATAAGTATAACGGCAGCATTAATGTAAAAAAAAGTACACTGAGAATTCACAGCAGTATATGCTGCTTTCAGCACATCTTTTCCAGCTATGTCTGTGCACTTTTCAACAAGAGGATGCAAAAACAAATTCTGCAGAAACTGCAAAAAATACCTGATGAAAAAAGAAAGGTGAGGTGTTGGACTGGTCTGACTGCAGTTCTGATCTGTCCTGAGTATGTATTGAGAATGTTGAAACAAAAAATGTCTTACAAATGTCTTAATCTGAAATACAAAAATAAATATACATAAATAAATGAAATGATGCTCTATTATTCTGTTTACTCATGTTTACTAGCTCAGAAGGAACTATTTATTGCCTTTTTGTTTTACATGGAGAATGGCCATACTACTCCCATAAAATGCACATATAGATGACTTTTCAGAGACTAACCAAAAATAAGAAAGTGGAGGAATAAATGGTTTATAGATGCTTGATTGTGAAAGGTTTAATGGCACACATTTGAGGAGTGAACAATTTTACTTGCTGTGTAATGCAAGAACAGGCAGCGGCACCTGAACTGACCTTTATGTAGACACGGAAACATGAAGTGGCAAAGCAATTTTGAGATAGGTGAAAGCAGAAAACCAGAATAAACACTGATGTGACTTTTCCCTGATGAAAATCGCTGATGAAGAGCAAAGATGTTCAGCATGACGCTAAGTTGCTTGCTTTCTCCTTGACTGGTAATATAAGCTCCAAACCTAGATAAAAGTGGTTGCCAGACAGCGGCCGGACAGTACTTGAGAGGATTACTATCTTAAACTCGGCCACTTGATATCATTAATTGTTGCTCTGTGTTACTTCAATAGCACACACTTTCCTACCTCCAGGGCACAGCAGCCAGTGGATCACTCGCTTGTTTTCTGGGTTTCATCAAGATTGTGTTTTCTGCTGTCTTTTCACCCACTGGGTCCAAATTATAAGACAAGACCAGAGGACAGATGCCACAATAAATCCTTTCTTTCCTCTCACTCCTCTTTTCTCTCTTTTTATTTGGATTTCTTCTTTGCTCTTATGTCTTTTTCTTCTTCACAACCGCAATACTGAAGACATAGTTCATATAAAAATAGTTAGCTATAAAATCTGGTGCATAGTATATTTGTTAAATGCTCAGTCATGACAGGGTCACTCATACTGTAGGTGTCTGTCATTTCACTATCTTACTCAAAGTGTGAAGATTTGTGAAACACATAGAATCATAAAATGTGTAAATGACAGTCTAACATGACTAAAAGCTCACCAAAACAAAGCAAAAAAAATCACAATATTTGAAATGGTGACATGATTGGAAACAAAATAGAAATAATGGCACAGAAATAACTCAATAAATAGGAAAGAAAGAAACAAACAAACAAAGGAGAGCCAACCTTTACAGAGTAAAATTTTCAGATACAAAATTGTGACAAATTGCCTTAAAACCTGCTTTTAGTTCCTGATGTGCTTCAATTGTGTTGTGAAGCATGTTGTCCTCTTTATCTTCATCTTATCCCCAAGTCTCCTCCAGGAAGCTCAGTTGATGTCTGACAACAAAATGTACAATTACAGAGGGAATGCCACAGAGTGTAAATTTGGAAAAAGAATGTTGTTGCTCATTCTTTAAAAGTCTTTTAAAAAAAATCACATTTAGAATAAATGCTTTCTGACTTCAGAGTGGGAAAAATATTCAATTAAACTGCTCATTTATTACCAAAAACCTCAACACATTGCTTGCTTCACCCAAAAAACTTCTGCATTGTTTCTTGAACTGTTGCAATATTTGATATTGTCACCATACTTTTGACACTTCAGAAGACATGTTTTATTTACTGACCTATTTATCACAGTTCACGCAAACATAGCTGCCACTTCCAGGACCATCCCTACCTCTCCCCATAGACTGTGACCCATTTGCGGGGGAAGCCAACATTCAAAATGTCACAATTTTAGACCACGTAAGTCATGCTGATTTATCTTCTCCTGCACACCCCACCTAGCCAGCTTCTCAGCTATATTTTCACCACAGCTGTACGATGCAAGGTGGGTGTCCTGCTTAATGTGAGCTCCTCACTGTGATCTGACACCGCATCCAGGGCAGATAAACTGCCAGTTACATTTGTGACACAAGTCAATATATAATTCATGTCTCTTAATGAGACGGAGAGTTGCAGCTCACACAAATCAAATGCGACTCTTTGTAGATCAAGATCTGAGGCACTTTCAGGACACTTTGTTGCTGCATATAAAAGTAAGTAGTTAAAAAGAATGGTAGTGAGGCAGAGGTTAGAGGGGTGACAGTATTTTTAGCTAAACACAAAGATTTCATGATCATTTGAAAGGTACAAATGAGCTCAGGGTGTTCACTGAACTCTGATATTTGTTCTTAAAACCAAGACAGAAAGCTATTTGATCAGATTTTCTAATGTATGAATAAATTAGCATTCATTAAAACCCATTTGTACATTGTTAAGTGCTCAAGAAAAAAGCTTGATATGTGTTGAATAGTGTCTCTGGGAGCTTGAGGTGATTGATTTTCTCTTTAAATCACATTTTGACTGACAAAGCATTGAAAACTAAAAGAGCCTTACCAGAGCTAAATAAATGTTTTTCTTCATGGGGCAATATCAAAATAGTATTGATAATTATAATACAAATCACAAAAAAAGATGCTGCAATTGTCTATAAAAGCTCAGATCTTTTCTGTATCAAAATGTACAAAATGTACATTTCATGTACATTTTGTACATTTTGATACAGTACACTTTGTACACTAAATATGTACAAAAACATCAAAAATAGGCTTTGATGACAACATTTTCATGATCTAATCTTTAGGATACATTATCAGTGTTTATAACTCAGTTCAGAAGCTGCAGATTAAACAGTCTTTGTAAAGACAGGCATTATAAATAATAATTGTATCTCATAAAGAAATGAAACATGTGCACCGCAAACTAGGCCTGTAATTCCTATCAGAAAATGTAATAATTAATATTTATTTTACTTATTTACAGCCCAGCCGTGCACTGAAGTGTAAGTTCAACTATAAAAAGAGACAAAAAGCAGAAATGTTCAAGATAAGTCTGCAAAATAATATTAAACTGCAAAACTGCAAAATAATATTAAAGGACAATTTCAGGGTTAAATCAGCCCTTGGTCTAATATTAGATGGTAAGAAGTGTAAAGTTTTCTTCAAGAACAAAACAATGTTTCATTGAAACAGTTTTCAGTTAATTCAAAATATTAGCTAAAAAAAAAACAACCTGTGTTGTCAATTGATCCAAAAAGATGAGAGTTTATGGCTTCTGCTTCGATGTAGCTGGATCGGTACGTATGTATTTATGACAAAATAAGCAATCATTAGATGCAGGACTATAACTCTGCTTCTGTGTCTATTGGTGGTACTTACAGCATGATGGTTTACAGACTTATGACAAGCTGAGAGGGACTGGACAGAGATGACTGCTTAGTACACTTTTACACTTTTTAAAGACATACAAAGTTAAAATGACCTTAGTTTATCTCCACCGATTATGTCCAAACTATCTTTCAGTGGAATGGTATATTTTAAACCTCTGACATTTCTCGTCAGATGTTTTTTATATATTTTGACAAAGCTCTGTTTGCCCCTGGTGCTGATGTTAATCACCATTTTGCTGCAAACACATATTACTGTTGTTTTGGTCTCTAACAAAAGTTTGCACTCCCTTACCATCTAATAATAGACCCAGGGTTATTTAAACTCTTTCCTTTAAGCATGCGCTGCTCTTTTCTGCACTGTAAAACATCATCAGGATGATGTTTTGTTTTCTTTTGATAAATGACTGGAAGACTGATAAATATTGAACATACAGTACCGTAGCCTAGATGCCAGGTAACTGCTGATCAACTAATCAGTTATTTATTTATGAGCAAACCTGTAAAACTGATTAAAAATAAACACTGAGCTATGATTCTAATAAATAATGGAGGAGAACTGATTATTTTCAGTTCAGCACAAAATAAAGATAATTGCTCTGGATCGTTTATAATGGACGATTATTAGCAGATTAAATATTTGGTTCTGAAAATTTTTTGTTTTGTTTTGTTTTTCCATTTGTGAATGTCTAACAGCATATCAGCCTGCGTGGTGACAGGCTTAACAGCAGCTGCTCTGACTCTCGATTCCTCTCTTTCTTGTGTAAAGTGATAGGTCAAAAAGGATGAAACCGTTTTCTTCCACTTCTCTGATGCATGCTAATGCACAGTCTGTCAGTATAGAGGTGGCAAAGTCTCAGGGGAAGGTTTGCACTAAACTATTTCTTGTCTGTAAAAAGATCAGGGAGGGTAATCTCTCTCTGCTATCCAGAACTATGTAATTTGGTCTTTATCCTGCATCCAGAGAGAGAGAGAGAGAGACAGCAGAGAAACAAAGAAAAAGGCAGAGGGAACATAATTTTATTTGAAAATCCCCAATGTGTGAAACAAGAAAAAAAGAGAAGTGTGTTAGCACATGACTGTGAAGTACCCAGAACATTAAGAAAGGCACAATCTTTCAGATGAGTTTAAGCAAAGATCCATTATTAAATACAATTGTACATTAGTGTAAATAGCACAATAATAACATCTATTCTTTTATTTTCATATTTAACTGCTGCGGGGACAAAATACATTTCACTATACATTTGCTACGTGTAACTGTGCATGTGACAAATAAGGATTTTCTGACCTTATAATATCTTATCCCTCATCTTAAAAAGCTTCTTTTCACACTGACAACCAGGCTGATAAATGGTCTGATAAATATGTTAAGTCAGTACATGTATTTATAAATTTAAAAGGGTTTGGGAGAAAATATAATCGTTTTTAAATTTATTTATGTCTTATTATGCAGTGTACTGGGTCAAATCAATTTAATTGCTCAAATCATGAGGGAGTGAAAATTGAAAACCAAGTTTTAATTTCATTGGTCTCTATTTTCAAGGGATCTTCACCACTGTCTCTAAAGCCCCCACACTATTACTTGTCATGTAAAAAGCAATTACAATCCATGCCTAGATGAAATGTGTCATCAGAGAATCCATTAACAATGTCCTCAGACCTTAATATTTACAGTCACCACCCTACTTTCAGAGATATCACTAAGAAGTTGTGAAGGACAAGTAGAAGGCATCGGTCTAATTGTCAGATCGGTTGTGTTAGGCAGTCTATTTAAAGCAATTAGGAATGTACAAAGGTTTTTATGTGTTATTGTATTACATAAAACCGGACAAGTGGTTCTGCTGTGTGCTTTTAATTTAACATGAAGAAAAGCCATTTTGAAAACCAAAGTCGTTAAATGAAACAGCCTTTACTAAAATAATTGTGGTTGCCCAACAAAAAGTATTGAGTCTAAGTGACTAAAAACTATTAAATTTCATGTCACTTATCTGCCTTTAAAGATATATAAAAACAATAAGTAATGCTTGCTTTGTCCAACCTAATGAATAGATTGATAAACTGAGGTTTTATTTCACTTTTCTGCTCTTTTGTACCCCTCTTATGTGGCAAGTATGAAGCTAGTATAAGTTTAGGTTATAACAAAAGCAGTCGTGACCTGAGCGTGTTAAACTGGCCCACCACCAGATATTTTACAATGATACATTAGGAAATGCAGAAGTATAATTATTAACACTGATGATCACTCAGTTCCATCAGTGTAAGTGTTCAGTAATCCATCGCATTGAATAATATGTGAACCAGAGCAGGGCAGTTCTTTGTTCACTGTTATGGTTTGGTGCTCACAGTGGCAGTTCAGTGCCTTTGGCAAAACCCCGTTTAACCTTCATCCACTGTTTCTCACCTAGTTTTTTTTATTTTAATGGATTTTAGTGCTGATATTTGTTGCTTCTAGTCTTCTGATGCATTACTTTGCCTGGTCTACATCTGCAAATAAACAAATGAATATGAACTCATGAATTACTAAATTACTAAATTACTAAATTGCACAAATCTTTTGCCATACAAACAGAAGACACTAACTGAATGAATATCTTTATTATCCTCGAGGGGAAAGTTCATTGATATAAGACAATAAGTCATTATTATTGCTCTTCAAGCAAGAATACACACATTGTCACGTTGCATGAGTTTTCTGTAAAGCCTGACTTCCCTGTAAACTCAGCTGACTTTGTCCTCAGCATCAGACGTACACACAAAGATTACAACTGGAAGTCTCTACATGTGTAGGAAGAAAGACATTATATGCACAATCTATAAGAAAGTCGTTTCCAGAGGAATTTTCAGCTTCTTTGTCTGGTGAGCATGGACAGTTGAATAATATGTCATCAAAGTAGTGTAATTTGAAAGGAGTTGTGATACTAGCAATGTGTTGCGCCACGTTGCCCACATGTGAAGCTGTTGTAGATGTGCCATACATATTTCTGTTGCCATGATGCTTTGTGGGTCTCAATATGTTAATTTAGGTCCATGTTAAGTTCTGCTGTTTTAGCTTCTGCCTGTTAATGCTGTAGAGGACTGGCACCATCAAAAATAAACCAAATTAGCGTTTATTGGTCCTTCTTTGCAATATACGACAGCATACAGTGAAAAATCATTGCATTGTTTTAAAAGAGAATAAAAATGAAATGAAAAATGTCAGATCTATCCTAATCTGGAATGGGGTTAAGAGCTGCAGTAAGAATAAATGGACCCAAATTTGCATGAAGAAGCTTAGAAATTTACTTGCATTTTGAAGCTCACAACTGTGGCTGTAGGATTTGAATGTGTTGTGATCAACCAGAAACACTATCAGTCTTAACAAGAATTGTAGCAATCTTCAACAAGCATGCTTCTGCCACTCAATTTGTGAGATACAAGAAATATTTGAACGCAGAACTATGTGGCACAAGGAATAGATTAGGATCCAGCATAATGTGAAGCTAAACCTTGTTTTCTATTGCACTCTTGGCTTATTTATGATAAAATGCAAAACAAGAATTATGCTAAAATAACTGTAGTCATATTGATGGATGTGAATTACAACATACATTTTTCATGGCACAGAGAGTGACCTTTTAAAGTAATATATTCATGATGCACATTTAATCTTGTTAGACAAGAAGATTTGTAATGTAAAATGTTCTGCTGTGTGCTCTTAATTTAACAAAATGCTGTGAGAGTGACAACTGCAGGGCAAATCATGACGCTCTCCAGTCAGTAGTGTTTAATGCTTGAAAAAAAGTTTCTTTTAGGGTTCTCCAACCTTAATAAGGCTAAAGCAGGAATTTTAAGTTCTGAAAATAAAATGTCGATGAAGAAATTTCTCCGCTGGGATCAATAAAATATTCTGATAGACTAAGGAAAAATCAGTTTCTTTGTTTTGTTTTTTTGCATTTAAAGAGTTTTTTTTAAATGCATAATCAAATAATTGCAAATCAGACTGCTGCAGATGGAAGAAAGTATATAAAGAGTGAAGTTGTTTCAGCCTTCAACCAAATCCCTTAAAGACCTGTAACGCAAACTTCTTAATCTGTTAAAACTGTAAAAACTTGTTGGTTTTTATTCTGAGCGCTAACATGTATTTATACACATTTTAAATTTCAAATAGGTTAATTTACTTAAAACGTCCACAATTAACAGAAAAGTAATGTGTGTATGCCGTATTAAAGGGTTAACTTGGCCTCTGTAGCCAAGTCCACATCAAGTGCTTTAACTAGACATATTGAGACAGGTAAAAGCATCAGCATTTAGAAATGTTATATTACCTTTGACAAAAATGATTTTGCCAGTAATTTACCTGACAAATCTATCATTCTAGCACTATGCTATTAAGCAAATTTAAATGATCACTTTACAAGGAAAAAACATACTTGTATGTATTATCAATGAGATGGTAAAATGTATTTTGAAATCATCAGTTTCTTAATTGTATTTTGATTGCAAAATTATTTACCAGTAATGACCAATTCACATCTGCTGGCTGAAGCAATGGAAAATATTTATCACAAAATTAATAAATTTCTAAAAGCAATTTGTGTGGTTCACTTCAGTAGTCTGGATGCACAGATAAACGCGGTGCACATGGTATTACCCGGTTAGATGAAAGAAAAACACAAACTCTGCAGGGTTGTATAGTATAGCTGTCATTACAGGACTCACACTGTACTCTTCCAGCATGGCAGTTTATTAAGAAGTCTATTAATTCTTTACAGTCACCAGGGTTTTACAAAAGGAAATTCAAAATTAACTGGATCCCACAGAAAAGCTCAACTCTGCCTTTGAAACCCATAAAATTTTTGTATTTCATCAGGAATCTGTCCCTCTCCCTCTGTTTTATCCATTATTGAAGCACATAAATAATTATACAGAGGGAAAGAGAAATTATGATCAATATTTCATGTTCAGAAGTTGTTTTTTTCTGCCCTCTTTCATACCATCTTGTCAAAATGAATAAACCTATGTTTTGAGGAACATCTCAAATGTATGATATCTGCAGTTTTAATTTTGCTTACTTCAATTGACTTAATGACACTGATCGAAACTTTAGAAAAATGCAGAATAAAATCACCAGCAAAGATCTCAACTGTGGCTACCAGACTGCAACCATTTCGTCTTCTTCTTCTGTTTTTCGTTTGCATAATCTATTGGGTATTGCAAAAGCTTAAAATCACCAAAAATTTACATTGCATTCATTTTTTATGAATTCAGGGTCAGTAATCATCAGCTAATAGTGCTAACATTAAGGAGAATGCACACATTCTTTTCATAATTCTGTTGTGTCCTGTTAAGGCTCATTTATGGGTCACCCAGTCTCTGAGTCCTTGACAGAGTACCAATAATGTTACAGTTTTTAGATCACATAATTGTTTAAGTTTATATTTAAAATGTATCCTGCTTTTAAGAATGTGTATCCAATAAATTTGAGAGGGAGTCTCATGTAGAAAGTAAGATTTGTTGCAGTTCCTTGACTGACCACTGGAGGCTCACTCCATACGTCAGTTAATGTTAATGAGAAGGAATAAAGATATTCATAAAATTGTTCAAAAAACTGTTAGTATTGATTGTTTGATTTCATGTTCATGATAACTCTGAGGGGGCTGATTTTTTTTTTTTTTTACTTATGACTTACTCGTCCGTACTCGTCATGACAGCGCCCTTAGTGAAGCAATCAGCAGTTTTGTACTAACCCTGCATCGAGAAAAGACACCATTAATTTTTTTTATTTTGCTGTAGAATCAACATTTTAAATATTCAGCTATAAATGCCTGTCGGCTTGTTCAGCAACTATTTCAGTGGGGATCAGCTGAAGTAGCTGGTAGCCAAAGTTAACTTTGATTGACATACGGTGGGCGTGTTTCCGAGCAACATCGTTGCAGGCTATATGAAGAAAAATGGACTCCAAACTGGCTCTTACACACCAGTGGGTCACATGACTTAATGCTTTGTCCATTATATTTTTCTGGTCTATCCAGAAAACAGAAAAAGAAGCAGTATCTGACTGCACTTCAACAACACTGGGGACTGCAAAGCTCATTGCAAAGTTAGTAAAATATAAATATCCACCAGAAAAGGATCACCCAAGAAACCAGTTCAGTTGTTCATTCAAAGGTCTGAATAAATTGTTAAACAACAGTAACTGTACATTTTTTTTGCAGCAAAAGGAAAAGAAAACTATGAAAATAAGGCCTTTATGAAATCAGTGAATTAAAAAATTGCTTCCCAATACATAATACATTTATATTTCCTCAAGTAGGCTAAAATAGAAGACTCAGAGTGATACTACATTAAGGGCCATTTGGGAGCCATAAGAGCCAGAGGCAAAACAGTATAATCTCTGAAAAGAGCTGGACGCCCAATACTAGAAAGACTCCTGAGTAGATGTTGTGTTGGAAGAAGAGCAGGAGGGAAGGGAGGGAGGTTGTATCCATCTCTGATTACCATGCCCTCATGTGGTTAAAGTCAATCACACCACAGATTGGTAAATAAAATGGACATCATTCACGTAGATTGGGTTCTATACCTATACCTCACATACATTTTTCAAGTTTTGTGAAACCATAGAAAATAAATAAATGTCAAAAAACAAAATTA
This sequence comes from Zenarchopterus dispar, assembly GCA_028564865.1. NCBI lineage: Eukaryota > Metazoa > Chordata > Actinopteri > Beloniformes > Zenarchopteridae > Zenarchopterus > Zenarchopterus dispar. Next base: position 6,255,728 of record JAOWBL010000018.1, read on the forward strand.
AACATGAAACTGCATGTCAAGGTGAATTGGTAATGAGGTGTGGTCACCCAGGTCGTAAAACAAGCCAGGTCCGCCACTGACAAGGATTATGACGAGATGTTGGTCAGCTGTGAACCTTCTGTGCCATAGGAAGACATAAGAAGTCTTCCAGACCTGCTCATTTCGTCAGACCATAAAATATTTTCATGGTGGTGTTGCAGATGCTTCCTATAAACAGCAAATTTAAAAGATTAATGCCATTTAATCTTCATCATTTAATCTTAACCAATTAAAGTATCTCTAAACCACACCCCCAAACTAACTTCTCACTCAGTTTAACTTCTGTTGAAGTTATTAGTTCACTTGCTTACTTACTTTTTCCACTAGCACGGTGATTGTTTTATGATTATGTTAAATATACAATAAATTATAATTCTTAAATTATTCATAAATTATGGTATATTGTGCTTATCTACTATTGTGACTTAGATGTAAATCAGATCACACCTTATTAACACAGAAAACCACTTAATTACAAGAGGTTCACCATCCATCCATCTTCTTCCTCTTATCCATGGTCGGGTCGCGGGAGCAGTAGCCTAAGCAGGGAGACCCAGACTTCCTTCTCCCCAGCCACTTCATCCAGCACATCTGAGGGGACCCCAAGCCATTCTCAGGCCAGCCGAGAGACATAGTTCCTCCAACGTGTCCGGGGACATGCCCGGAAAAGCTCACCAGGGAGGCATCCTCACCAGATGCCAGAGCCTGGTTTCTCTCGATGCGGAGGAGCAGCAGCTCTACTCTGAGCCCCTCCTGGATGACCAAGCTTCTCACCCTATCTCTAAGGGAGAGCCTGGACACCTTCCGGAGGAAACTCATTTCCTCCGCTTGTATCCGCGATCATCTTCTTTTTGTTACTACCCACAGCTCATGACCATAGGTGAGGGTGGGAACACAAGGTTCCTACCCTAAACTTAATTGTTAATCCAACTGAATCCAACTGTTTTAAAGGTTAAAAAGTAAAACTGTTTTGTCCTTAGTTTGTAGTGCTGCCAGAAAGCTTTTCAAAGTAAAAACAAATTCTTAGGCCACAAAAGGTTAAATGAAGGAAATTCTTTCCAAGCAGACCTGAAGAGTTAACCTAGAACTTAAACACCTCATCCATTCAGTGCCTTTCAAAGACTTTATCAGCTGCCCGAGTTACATTAACATTATAATTTGATGTTTTATGTTTTAGATCATAAAAATGCATTTGGTGTCTTGAATCAGTTTTTGTCAAAAATATATGCATGGAAAGTAAATACTGTGTGACAAATGCTACATGTCATTTATAGGTAATTTTGTTACACTGCTTGCATTAAGATATTCTGGATTTCTACCACTTCTACTACTCCAATGCACATGTCATGCACATGTAACATTTTTCAAAAAACTTTGACAGACTTTTTGAAATTTTATCCACATCTCTGACAACATGAAAATGTAATAGTTATTTTAAAACAGAAGAAAACCGGTTAAAGATGCTTTATTTAAATCATAATTTTAGAGGTCACATTGATTCCTCTATTTGTCAAAACAATTATTTCAGATGTCAGTCTGTCTCAAAAATCAAAATATATGGTTTGCACTTATATTTGAGTTTAAAATAACGAAATATTAAACATACAAAGACAGTAATTGGATCAACGCCTCTTTCCATGTCGTCCAAACCTTTGTTGTCTGATTTGAGTTTAGTCTGTAAAACTAGAGCTGTTTTCATTTCAGGATCATAATACTTTTTCTGTTGGATCATTACAACATCCCTTGAAACAGAGCCTTATCTTAATCTTAAAAGCACGTCTTGTAAACTTACTGATGTGAAAATACCAAATGTCGGCTTGTGTCTACCATGTCGGAGGAGTGGATTCTTCTTTGTGAATTCTAAATAATTAAACTTGTAAAATGTATCAACATATCCTTTTAGGAACACTGTGAAGCATGGTAACATTAAACGCTCATACTCTCTGGCTTCACTAAATCTGAAATTAATTATGCCAAGCAGTCTTGGTAACAGATGACCAATCACAGAGCTGGTGTAATTACTTAAATCAATGTGCTGCTGGGTTCTTTGCACGACATGAAAAACAATGTTAACTGTTTTCTGTTAGATACCACAGTGTATATGTTAAACATTACTAAAAAAGTGAAGAAAGGCTCACTCAAACTAAGTTTTAACCTTAGTATATGACATCTGGTACAAATTGATAAACAAAAATAAAGAGACAAAACCTCGGTGACAAAATCATATTTTTGTCTTTTACAAGGCAAGTGGTGAACATATTTGGACAAAAGGTTGGGGCTGGATAATGATCTTGAAAGCTAACTGAAAAAAAAGGTATTTTATTTGAGGGCTTACATCCTTTTCATTCAACTAATTTTCAGGAGTTTGTGCAGTACAATGATCAAAGGGGAAAAAACTTGGGTAAAGAGACTAAAAAGAGTCATGAGAAAAAAAATCATGCCAGAAGTTGATATATTTGAAAGAGTTTGTTGGAAGCAGAACTATTTAAGAGTTATACTTTATGGTCTTTGGAAATGCTGCACTTTAAGACACATTTTTTCCAATTTTCACATCCATTTGCAAAATACTTTCCCTACCATTTATAGACTCTATGCATTTAATACATAAAATGAATAAATGTATATTTTACATATTTTGATTTTAAAAATATATTAATTTTTCATGTAATTTATTCCTTATTCAAGGTTGCAGAGTGGCGGGAGTCACTCCGAGCTGGCATCAGTGTCTCGGTTATTAGTCTGACTGGGGAACACTGAGAAAAATGAGATAAATGAGCATGCACACTCACATTCACTCCTATGGTCATTTCAGAATCACCAATCAACTTACCATTCATGAGTTTGGACTGAGTAGGGAAGTCGGGGTAGTTAGAGAAAAATGCCACAAATGCACGACTAGAATATGCTAAAGTCAGAAAAGCCCCAGCTCAGACTCAGAACTGAAACTGTTGTTCAGTGAGACATCAGTGCTATCCACCACACCTTCATGCTTATCTGTGTTCATTTTGATTACCAATGTGTTCAATTTTCAATTTAATTTAATTTATATAGTGTCCATTACAATGCAGTTGTCTCTGGGTGCTTTCCAGAGACCCATTGTTTTTACATTAACAATGGCAGGTAAAAACTCCCCTAGTGGAAGGAAAACCTTTAATCCAAACAGCGGCAAAGAAAATCCCCCCTTTTAAGAGGGATGAAACCTTGAGCAGGACCTGTAAGGCATTGTCAATGCTACAAAAGACAAGATATTTTGGTAGTAATTATCCATTAGCTGAAGCGCTAGGAGTTGTATGTACATATAGATTGCTAGTTGATGTACTAGAGAGACGACTACATAAACAGGTGTGAACAGGAGATACTGAGGTGGTCAGAGGGTGGGACCGCAGGTCAGGATGTCAGCAGATATCCAACAGAGACATCTATATAGACAGATGGAGGTGAACACTGGGATGGTCAGAGGGTGGGATTGCTGGTCAGCATGCAGCTCTGGAAGCTCTGGCCTGCAAATATATACAGAAGAGAAAAAAGGGGGCAGACCACCACAACAAACTACAAGAACAATGGAATGCAACTATGCTCACGAGATACTTCTAATCGATAACTGTGGATTGATCTGAAGAAAGGAAAGGGAAGAAGAGGAGTGAAAAAGGGAGTGGGGGAGGGCACCCCTCAGTGGATCATGTTGGTATCCCCCTGCAGTGTAGCCTATAGCAGAATATCCATGACGAAGCTATGTTTAAGACAAGCCTACTCTAGTCTTGTCCTGTGGCTGCAGCTACAACTATTGACCCTAACACACTAAAGTTTAGACTAGCAATAGGCTTTACTAAACAGAATTTTTTGTTTTTTAAAGGTGGCGGTGGTGTCAGCCTCCTTCACCAAAGTTGGTTCTATGCTAAGGCTGCCTGATATAAGAAGACCTGTCCTCCAAATCTACATTTGGATATTCTCTGCACTTCAAGTAAACCTGCACTCAGAGAATGGAGAGCTCTATTAGAAACGTAAGGTGTCATAAATATCACGGAGCTTCGCCGCTTAAGACTTTATATGCAAGTAACAGAATTTTTAATTGAATTCTAAATTTTACAGGCAGCCAGTGGAGGATGGCTAACAGGAGAGAGAGGTGATCACTCTTGCTGATTCCTATCAGTACTTGTGCTGCTGCATTTTGGATCAGTTTCAGGCTGGTTGGAGCATTACTTGTGCATCCTGCTATTAATACATTATAGTAATCTAGCCTAGAAGTTGAAAAAGCTTGAATTAGTTTTCAGCATTACTGGGAGAGGATGCTCCAAACTTTTGTGATATTACAGAGATGAATAAACTCTGTTTTACAAACCTGATTGTTATGTTATTGAAATGACAAATCCTGATTGAAAATAACTGAAAGTTTAAGCTTAAGGTTAGGATTTGGGTCGTAGTGGAGCCCATCACAAGATCATCTAATCCCTTCTGAAGGTGTTTGGGACCAAAAACAATAATCTCTGTTTATGAGAATTTAGAGAGAAAAGGTTAGTGGATATTCTTAAGATAATATCCTTAAGACATGCCTGAAGTCTGGCTAACAGTTCTGTTACACCTGGATTTATAAACAACTAAAGCTGGTATCATCAGCATATCATATGCTTTATGTGCTATGGTTCTGGATAATACTTCCCCAAGGACTGCATGTCTAAACTGAACAAGACTGGCCCAAGTCCTGAACCTTGTGAGACACCATAGCAAAGCCTCATCTATGCAGAAGAAATGTCATTAATAAGAGCGAACTGGAATGTATCAGATAGATATGATTTAAAACAGCCTAGTGCTGTCCCTTTAAACCCAATGGCATCCTCTAACCTGTGCAGTAAAATGTTGTGATCTACAGTACCAAAAGCGGTGTTCTGTGCTATGTATTCTGAACGCTGACTGAAAAACTTCAAATAGATCACTTCTATACAGTTGGTCACATAACTGGCTTGCACATTTTACCTTTTCCAGATTTTTAGAAATAAATGAAAGGTTGGAAATTGGTCTATAATTCACTAAAATCTCTGGGTCAAGAAAGGGTTTTTTGAGTAAAGGTTTAATTACTGCGATTTTTAAAAACCTGTGTCACATATCCTGATTTCAGGGATAGGCTGATATGATCCAATTAGGAGGGCATTGAAAAGTGGAAAGGCAGTTGGTCCTGATGTTATACCTATGAAGGTATGGAAGTGTCTGGGAAAGGTGGTAGTAGACTTTTTGAGTCTGTTGTTCAACAATATCTTATAGAGCAAGAGGATGCCTGAGGAATGGAAGCGAAGTGAGATGGTGCCAATCTTTAAAAACAAGGGAGGCGTGTAGAGTTGTGGCAACTACAGGGGAATAAAGTTGATGTGCCATACAATGAAGCTGTGGGAAAGATTCATAAAAACTTGGCGAAAGACAAAAGTGAGCATTTGTGAGCAGCAGTGTGGCTTCATGCCGAGAGAGTACTACAGAAGCAGTATTTGCTTTGAGGTTGTTGATGCAGAAGTGCAGGGAAAGCCAGAGGGAGCTTCATTGTGTCTTTGTAGATCTAGAAAAAGCTTATGACCAACAGAGGAACGGTGGTACTGCATGAGGAAGTCTGGAGTAGCAGAGATGTATGTTAGAGTGGTCTAGAGTCAGGTTCAGACCTGAGGAAGTCACTGAAGCTGAAGAAACACCCACAGCCACTGCCGGGTGGGTCTGGTTGATTTCTTTTCTAATTCTGATGATTTTATTGCCAAAGAAGCTCAAAGTCTTCACTACTTTGAGCTCCATGAATGTAGGGCTCAACAGAGTTGTGACTCTTTGTCAGCCTGCGATCAGAAAATGTGGGTTATTTTCAGTCTTATGCCAATGACAAATAGTAAAGCTGTTATAGCAATGCAAAGGTTTTTTATTTTTTTTTTTATTTTTTTAGTAAACGATCAGACGATGGATGATGAGAATCTGCAGATTTACAAGAATACCACACCTTTTCCATTTTATGCACTTTTTGTTTCAGCATGCAGATATGCAGATTATATCAGGGAGCTCAGCTCCTATGTATAGAGACCTTCTTTCTCAAAGGAGCAACTGCATTCAAAGCTGAGTGCAGCACATTTGCAGTATTACTGATGAGGAAATCAATATCTGCAGAGGTAGAATTTAGGTCATAGCCCCCGATTGTTTTACTATGTAAGGTATTTAGTAGGTTAATTAGGGATGGATGGGTCTAATAACTGCCCATGCTTGCAATGGTTGAGACAGCTCCACACACAGCTGCATGAGCCAGACCTTCAAAACTTTAGTACTGTTCAAATTAGTTTGTATCCTTCACCATCAGTGGTCTTTTCAGCGAGAACTCTGCTTATACTTACACATCCAGATCTAGAGTTCAAATCACAGATAAATAAATTATGGTTCTGGCAAAAACCTGTGTCTCTCAGTGATACATTGGACTATGCAAGTCCACAATGTATAGCTTGTACTAGACTTTTAAGATGCAGGTGCAGGGTTCAAACCAAGTAAGCGGCTAACGCAGTTAGTGCAGGAATGCATCCGTGATTGTTATTCTGTTCTGGATCCTCACTGGCTCCACAATAGCAGTGTAAGACTTGTGCTTCATTGCTTTAATTGCTTCAGCTGTGGTGGTGTGTGGAACTGAAGGATTACATAACTTTGTGTAGAACTGGTCTCCGCTTTTGTCATCATAACACATTTCAATTTCTATAATGCTGACCTTATAGTATTTTTCCCATTATGTCCTAAAGTGCTGTACATTTAGGCACAGCTTGGTGCAGGTAGTACTCATTTATCTTCTTCTATGGGCAGTGCCACCATATTATATTGCTTATATTGTTTATTTTGCTCACTGATTGTTATAGCAGTGCCACCTCCAGCTCCTGATATGCTATTTTAAGTGATATAAACAACAGAGCGATAGAGCCTGTTAGAGAAATGCTGTGCTCAGGATGTGGTTGCATGCAACAGTGAGGAGACAAGCATTATCTCTGAAAGGAATGAATGGAGTCATGTTGAAAGACACACCCTTAAAACAAACAATAAATGAATAAATAAATAAAAAAGTTCCTGCTGGTAGACTTGATTTTCTGTTTGCAAATACTGCTGTTAATTAGTACCATACCATCTAACAGAAAAGAAAATTGTGATTCACCATCTTTTTCTCTCTGTTTTTACTATTTTCAAGCTGTGAGTGCTCGCTATAGCACAAATAATTAAAAAGTAATAAGCCTGACACATCCTAAACACCTTTGATAAGGCTGTGAAGAAGCTAAATTTAGATTTTAAAGGCTTGACATGACGCCTTCCTCAAACTTACCAGGAAATGCAAATGCTCAGTTTCTGGAAAAAATGAGCATTTGCCTAAATTAGTTGTAGCTACACTTCCATATGAAAAAGGCATTTTACATTTTTATTGTTTATTCAAAATACTTTTGTAAGTTTAATAGACTATGAACCAAGTTATGGGCATGCAATCTTTACCTGATAAACAAATATATTAAGAGATCACATACCTAATACTAACAGCTTTGAGGTTGTGTTTACATCCAGTTAGCAAAATTTGTGCAGCATCCAACCACATTTTTTAATTTGCACAGACAATGAATTTACACTCATAAACAACAGAGCAAACATCAGGAAAGAAAATATTTTTTATTAAAATGTTCATTATTACCATTGTATTATTTTCTGTATACAAGAATGTGTAACAAAAGCCAAATAAGCAATCCATTTTAGTCTTTTTAAAAAAATGGTAAGGCATGTCTTTTTGTATAACCATCAACATCAGTTCCCCCAAAACACTTTAAAAAGCGTGCAGTGACAGCTTCAAAAAATCTCTATGTGCTCCTTAATTGTCTGATTTTTGCAAATCACAATAGTACCACACTCACAGCATATGTTTAAGCAAAAGTGCAGCAAACAATTCACATCAAAAATGGAAAAGACCTTGCATATTACACATTTTGTTCTAAACATTCATTTAAAAACTCTGCCAGCCATGTTTTTTTCTTTTTTTTCTTTTGTTTTTTTTTTTTTAGGTTTTTCAAATGCCAAAAAAGACCTAATGGCATAATGGTAGTATGGTTCACAGACAAATAAAGTTCAGCCATCAATCACCTCAAGTAGTGAGTCTGTTTTTATGACTAAGGTAACATAGTTTGTCACACAGAAGAGGAATACACTAGGTAGCGGAGAATGGCAAACCTTCCTCTAAACATCATGAAAAAGGACTGTTCTCACTAGATACAAGGTCTTTGGAAAAACTGGACCAACCTCTGAAAAACTCTTTTTTTTTCAGTTCCTCTCTTTGCCATGTTGGAGCAACACCAGTAAAGCCTTGCCTTATCCTCACACATTCACTCAGCTCTGCTGCAATCACACATCTTGTAGAGGATTTAATGGGCACATTCAACCTTTTGTATGGCTGCAGATGCTTACTAAGTTTTACACGGTGAGAAAATGTAGCCGTTAATCACGATGAGGAAGCAACAGCGCCAAACAATGCCGGTACCTGAAGCCACGGAGTTCACTTCCTGCCTTACGATGACTGTAAATACTTAAAAACTAAATTCATGTGGTTGTTTCTCAGTGCCGCAGCATATGGCCAACCAACCATTTTTCTTCTTGTTTCATATTGCACATTTAATGTAATTTGCCAATTTGAAAGCCATCAAAGTTCAGGGATCATTTGAATCCAGCATTTTAGCTCATGTCTCATTTTAGGGGAACCCTCACTGCCCCCCTCAGTTTTCTGCTAAAGCAGAAGTGATAACGACTATATAAACTCTAGAAGCATCAACTGAAACTAAATGATAAGAATGCATGATGCCATTCTACCAACCTCATGCAAGATTTGATGACTTTTATACAAAACCTGCTTTAATTTTGCATAAATTTAATACAGAACATGTGGTCCCAAAAGTCTGCTCCCATTTCTCTGGTGTTTGGGCTCGTCCTTTGTTATTTTTTGTCATTTACATTTTCTCACGCTGCCAAACTGATCTCATTCTTAACTGTGACATCACTACCCTGGTTTAGCTGTCTGCTAATTTTCAAGCAAATTAGTCTTTTTTCAAGGTGACTTTCTTGCCACCTGCCTCCTCACAGGTGTCTCATCAGAAGTCTACCACCTCCTAACCTGGCTCATCAACCACCAGCATCTACACTCTGGATGGGGTGCTGTCGCATTCCTTTTATTCATGACATCTTGGTCCACCATGATACTGGAAATTATTTGTGATGTAATCCTTTTGTACATTAATGTTGTTCCATCTTTTAAATACATCTATCCTTATAGCATCATGGTAAACTATAGTAATCTGGTCTCCAGGATTTTTGCTCCTCGGATGAGTTCAAGATTGACAGCTTTAATCAACATTCAGCACATTATATAGGCTTTCAGATGGATGTTCCTCCATCTGTCTAATCTGTTTTACTAATTGAACCAACACCAGTTAATGTTCCTGCTAATGAAATGGGTTCACATCCATTTTTTTTTTTTTTTTTAAATTTCTGCCAAACACAGCTGGCTTGGTGGATCTCTGACCTGTACCTGATTTGGCAAGGAATTGAGAGTGTTAAGCTTCCAGAGTCTCACACCGAAAGAGCTCAAAAGCTTGTTCAGTTGCTTAAGTCAAATCAGTTTGCATTAATATTTATATACACATTTTCAGCTGATAAAAACTGGATGGATTTACTGATCTAGATCTTGATTGTACAGATGCAACAGGATCAGTGAGCTGAAGATGCACTCTCTCCTCTTTTACTCCAACATCAGTGGTGTGGCACATGCGGATGGATCTTGTGCACTGTATCCATGTTTATTTTTAGATCTTGTAGACTCTCAGGTTATGACACTAAACTGTTGCCTGAGTGTGAAGTGACCTGGGCTTCCACAGGTGTACAAGTATTTAAACAGATCCAAACGTAATTCTCGCTCTTTTTTTAAAAGTAACATGTTTAGATGTACAGAAACTGCCACAAATCTAAGTACATTTTCAAACCAAAAAAAAAAAGTTAATGAAACCCATTTTTATCCATTGTTGTTAAGCTAGTATTAGAAATTTGGACTTGAGGCAGAGACTTCACAAAGAGAAGAACTCAAGTGGCATGTTAACTGTGAACAACTGGACAACTCATGATATAATTATGTTATTTATCAAGGACTTTATTAAAAAAAAGACAGATGCTCCCTACCAAAAAGTGAAGCCAATAAAGAGTGCCCCAAAACTGCATTCTGTCCTCTCAGTGAAAAAAGGTGGTCAGATTGTCCAAAACTCTACATGATGACGACCCCACTTCACACTAGGCTAAATAAGCATTTTCCTGATGGGTTTGGAGCATCAAATTTTCAATGAAGCACAATAAATTTATGTGAATGATGGTCCCATTGTGAGTAACCAAAACAATAATACAGATAATATTTTAGAGCAGAGCCAGCTCTAGGTAAACTGCTACCCAAATGGATGTGCATAGCTACTGCAGCTCTGTCAGACCACCTCTCGCTTGTAACGGCCGAGACTGCAAACACCAAAAATGCAAAACTGACAAGCTTCAGAAAAATAAGCAGATGATGTCAGACTAGGTTTCATCTCTTTTCTATGATTTTTTTCATGTTAATTACAGAACAGTTATAGATTTATTCTACTGCCCACATGGATAATGTTTCAGTCACATGCTTCTGATTTTATTTTATCCTCTTTTTGCATTTCATTTTGTCATGTTTTATCTTTTTTTAATCTTTTTTCCACTCTTGTTTACCGCTGAGATTTGTCCAACATTTCATTCTAGTTATATTAGTTTGTTTTATGCAAATTGAAAATACACATAAACAGATGAATGGAAGTGGAATCTCGGTCTTTTTTTCCTGCACTGATTTATGTTAATCACTTCAGTGTTGTCGTTCCTGAGGCTTTGGCCTGTTGCATTCTACAATTAAGGTTTATGCATCGGTAATTTAATTGTGCCATGCTGTTTTTGGCGGGAGGCTCCCATTCAGTCACCTTCTCCTCGAGCGATTTCTGCCAGGGCTTGGGGAATAGAGGTCAACTGTTGTGCAGCGAGAGCTTTCAGCGATGCTCACAGTTTCTGTTGTGAGTCATATGAGTGCGCTGAGGACACATTTTCCTTCTGGTCCTCTGTGTGAAGACAGCCGTGACACCAGCACTATCTTTGCTCTTGATACTGTTTTCACTCTCAACTTGTTTTGTTTTACAGGTAGCAGGGAGAGGATAAACTCTTGTCCCAATCTTGGCTGTGTTCGCGGTGGGAGATACTCTTGGTCTTTGAAATGCTCAGAGCAGCTGTTAATTTGTTACATCAGTGCATTTGTGGGAGGTCCTTACTGTGTTAAGGGACTTTTGTATTGAGGAAACACTTCAAGTGCTTAAGAGATGGTTGGTTTGGATCCTGTGGGTGAACAGCATGAAGGTGAGTGCCTCAAAATCCCTCTTTCAGGTAACATTTTGAACATTTGTTAAGTTGTACATTTCAGCAGCAAAAACAATTTCCAGAGGCCACCTCCTATCTTGTGATGAGAGATCACAGCCTTCGTGTAATGCCTTCGTGGAGGATGAGGTATTACCATTGCACCCAAAGCCTCCACAGCCTGTTGAAGGTCAAAGGGAAGCCAACTAAAGTTTATGGATAGCAAGTCTAGTTCTAAAGTCTACCTAAGCTCTGCACCTCCCTACTTTTTGCAGAACAACGCAAATGTGTAAAATTATCGATCTGTTATCTTGTAGGGCTGGTGGGTCTGATTACATTGCTCAAACAAGAACATGCAAATTTCAGGAAGGTGCATCACAAGATATACATGGGAAACCTGCGGAGCCCATCAGAGGGACGCTTAGGAGCTCAGAAGATCAACGAACAATTTATAAGCGTACAGATATGTACCAGACTAACAAGGAGTGTTTAAAACAAATCATAATCCTAATTTGTTAAAGTGTGGAAGTCAAAATAAACACGAAATCAAGTTTTCCTTAACAAAAATCTCATATTACCGCTCTTTCAATCATCTGAGGCTAAAAAGAAGTAAACAAAAGTGAGTAAACTGGGTAACTAAAACATTGAAACTAAAACACTATTAGCAGGCGTTTTGTAATATAATGGCTTAATATTTTTTAAACAGGTGACCAAATAAAAAGTAAATATTACCTCTATTAAAAAATGAAGCTATTACCTAAACCAGCAAGATTACATTACAGTACCTTCCAGTGAACTACATACTGTTATGCTTATAAGTACTGTACGATCAGTTAGATGATCTGAAAATATATATAGATATTTTATTTCTCTATGTGGTGGATGGTTTCCTTTAGCTTTATAAACACGAGAAGCCAACAAAAAGAAGTAATCTGTGCAAAATAGTTCTCTTAGTGCAGTACATTAGCACTTTGTTAGAGATAATCAAATGTGCAACGATAAAAAGGATGTAAGACCTGCTGCTTCCTGAAGCCACATTGAAATGACCAAACAGGAAACAAGGGAACTGCTCAATCAGTCCAAAACCGTGTAGCCTGCACTGAGAAATAAAATAAAATAAAGTAGAATTAAAAAAAATGTTTTGTTTGTTCACATCATATCCATGCATACACACAGTAAAACATTCTTGTTGTCTGAGGGGAGAAAACTACCATCAAATATGTATAATTTTGTTTTTGTCTTTATCAAACAAAGAAAAATAAAAATATGTTCCCCTTTATCTGTGAAACCAGTGACTGACACACCTTTGGATTCTGAAAGAGAAGCATGGATTTCAAAGCTTGATTTAGAATAACGTTTTTTTTCTTTCCTTTTTTTTTTCAGACACGTGAAAGCTGCTTCATTGATGGCACCGAGCAATCTTTGGGGGACAAGCAGGATGCAGCTCTGCACTCACTTCCAAGACTACCATACCACACAGCCAGCCATTCTTGACATGTTTCCAGGAGGTTGTACATGTCCAGTGAGGGAACAGCAGTATAACTTGCCGTAAAGCATACTGTTATGTGACAGTGTAAAAAGTCTGGGATGAGGCCACACTGTATTATCTTAACTGAGTCTGCATTGCCCAGAGTGGGATTGTGAGGGCAGCCATCACCAGCAGTAGGGAGGGTCCGCGGGAAAGTGACTTGCCTGCAGCTGCAGCTGCAGCGTGTTCATCGCTTCTGTCAGCTCCAATCACAGGAGCTTCTGTTCCAACAAAAATTAACTCTGTGGTGCAGCCGTCGGAGCAGCCGCTGCCGCTCCCAGAGCTGCTGCCCTCATCACCTGCAGCGACAAAATCACACGGATTAAAATCGACGATTGCATCCCCATCGTTACATGCAGCTTGATCAATAGTTTAGTTGTAGACAAAAGGGAAAGGACATATGTGATTACAGCCACTAACTAGAGCTTTTTTTTCTTTTTTAACCTTTTTCCAACCAAAGTAAAGACACCTTGTCCAAATACAGACCTTGTTCAGCATGTCCATTTCATTATGCTGTCAGCCTTTACAATGATTCTGCCTGCAGCTCCATAGTAGATACACATCTGCTTATTTAGCCTGTTAAATTCAATTTTACACAAATTCTCAGCCAAGCTGTCATGATTTGCGGGGTTTGCTTTGTCACTTCCTATTTTACTTAATTAAATCCTCCACTTTATGCATTTCAATTACTGTGACATCTAGTTATTAGAAACAAAAGAAATTCCAGTCTATAATTGAAACTCCCGACAGTCCACCTTTGTCTAATCTCTTGAGCTTAATGCTAACTTTAAAAACCACAGCAAAGAAATGAACCATGCGAGTTTTTCCACAATGATGTGAGAGACTGTTGAGATCATAGAGAAAACGATTTATTCCAGTTATTGTGGCTAAAGGGCTCTACAAGTTTGGAGACAGTGGTCCTCCAGCCACACACTGTTTGAGGCCAAGAGTATTTCTCCCATCTTGTCATCTCAAACAGATTCACAGAATGAGAAACGATTGCTTCTGTCATGGCAGGATTTGAGCTGTACATCTTGCTCTTAGGCTTGGCTGTCTATCATTGTCTTTCTCGTCACACCTAGAGCTATTTATTCTCCTAATAATATCAGGCTTGCCTCAGTGAACCACCGAGCATCCTGTGGCATAGGTGACGACTGGTATAAATGATAACAGCGATGTTATCACTGCATTTTGTGTGTATGTGGGAGTGTTGGCGGTTGTATGGTCTAAAAACCAACATGCAGTGAACTTACTGGAGTCCTGGAAGTAGATGTCATTTCCATTGTAGGCGTTCTTCAGCTTGTTGGTCATGACGCGCAGAGCCATGATCTGTTGCCGGATGAGTGAGTCAGGTCTGGTGATGTCCACATCTACCTCAGGGTTGTTTACCTGGTTGGTTAAACCCTCCTTCACCACTTCAGGGAAATATCTGGGCACAGTAAAATATCGTTTACAATAACAGACCAAAACCTTAAGCCATGAAATATTTGTATGTTCTAACCCTTGAAATCATTTTACGATGCACTGTGATGCTGGGATTTTTCAGATCTGCAATAAAAACTGTATAAAAGACACACATACCTTAATTTTTTTTAATTCTATCTGTGCAACAAAGTTGTAGTTAAGGTGATGGACGTGGCTTTCACCTTTCTTTTTATTATCCTGCCATGTTTCTTTTGAATTCAGGATTTGTGTTGTCAACGCTGTGAGGATGGTCTTTTGATTTGTTTATGTTTCGGTCACTGTGGCCTCACCAAAGGAGACTGACTACAATATTAATGTTAACTGCTGGTACATTTGCAGTCATTTGCTATTGTGGTGCTTTGTCACATTGTTGTTAAGCCTGCTTTTTTTCCTTTGTCCTTCACAAAACAGAATTTGATGAGTAAACTATGAGGCAAGTTCATACAGTCTTTTTGCAGGTTTTTTCTCCTCATCTTGGGATTCTGATTCTGGTTCTCTCTTGATTCTGGTTCTGTTTTTAAGTTTAACTTTCGCTTTTATTGTGTTCTTTTCTCCGTAACCTCTGTTCTGAGGTTGTTTTTTTTTTAAATTTTACTGTTCTGGTTTCACAGGTAATGTTTTGTTGACCTTCTGGTTTTTGTGAAAGTTTTTAAAAAATTATTTTCAGCCATTTCTAGGGGAGCCAACTAATTTGTTGAGGGCAGTTTTTTTTTCTTTGATTCTTTTGAACAACTGCAAGGTCTGACTTTCATTGTTCAGTTTTTAGTAAATTATTATTTATCATTACTTTTATAAGTTTCAATTTATTTCAGTGACTATTGTGTGTTTTTCTTTTTTAAATGGAGGCGATCCAACCTGTTTAACCATGTCTGTTTTTTGTCCTGTCTACTCTTCGTCCTCCAGAAGTCCATTAATTGTTGTCACCCTCTTTTCCTGTCCATGCTCCACATTTCAGTTTTTATTTTTGCTTTCTTTTTCTTTCTTTGTTTTTGTAATATCCTGTTGTGTGTAGCACTTTTTGTTAATAAAAGACTTTGCTCTGGAATCCTGCCTCCCAAACTTTTAAGTTGTGGGTCATCATCTTCAAGTTTTTTTGCAAACCTTATCATTGGGGTTTGATTTTCTTGATTATTCATTTTTTATAATTAAGTTTAGCAAGACTTTTTTGTGGTTGAAACCACCACTGTCGTAAAAAGAAAAAAATAGAGGTGAGTAATCCTGACCAATAATTTGGATCAACTATCCTAAATGTACGAAGGTTTGGCGGTTAGCAGCATTGCCCCACAGGTTCCTGGTCTGAATCCTGGCCAGGGTCCTTCCATGTGGAGTTTGCATGTTCCCCCCACCCCTCCATGGGTTTCTTTCTAGTCCAAAAACATTCATGGTAAGCTAAATGGTCTTTCTAAATTGAGGCTGCTAGCATGTGTGTGTTTGTGGTTTTCTATCTATATGTGGCCCTGCGATGGCGTGGTGTCCTGTTCTGGGTGTGCCCCTCCCTTTTCCCAGAAGACAGCTGAGACAGGCTCCAGCCGGCACTTGAATATGATGAAGCAGGTACAAACAATGGATGCACGTCTAACTTTACTTATATTGTGATAGAATTAGAGCATGTAAACATCCTATTCATGACAAGACATCTTCACACTTGAAAAGTGTCATGGTTTGAATTCTTTTCATGTTATGTTTCATTGTCTACAGCTAATCTAGTCTGATTAGGTTTCACACTTTACTATAGCCTGGGATAAAGAAAAAAAAATTCATGTGACATACCTGGATCCTTTTTTTGTTTTGTTTTGTTTTCTGTCTGTAACTGTCAATAATAATAGCCTAGACTGAAAAGCTAAAATTACAAACCAAATGAAGATCATGTGAAAGTGCTGTGAGGATGTTTTCACACTTGGAAGTCTTCGTTTAATTAAAAAGCCAAACTAAAAAAATAAAAAAAGAAGACCAAGACCCTTAGAAAGATGTGTCCTGGTAGGCTTCCAAACAAATTACTGTGGTGTAACTGAAATATAAATGTTGCACAGACTAAAGTCAAATTCAGTAATGGATTTGCACTTTCGAGATTGTTTCAGTCTTTTAAACATGACAGTTATTTTGCTTCATATAGTGTAGTACAGATCTGAAACTAGTGTTTCCTTGCAGCATAGCTGCATAAATGTGATACAGGAACTCTTCCTGCTATTCTAAGTCCTGTTTGTATCTCAAAAGCCCCTAGTGATACTGTTGCTATTAAAAACTCTTAACATGCACAAAAGGCTCACGTGATGAAATTTAATAAATCCAAAATATTAATACATAAAGGAGATTTGAATCTTGTTACAATAATATTAACATTTTTACACTTTATGTGAATGATATTTAAAATTAGAGCAGAAAATTCAGTCATTTTCTTAAGCACCCTTAATATAGTCTGACTGATGTTTAATTATCAATTTACCAACCAGATTTAGAGCTGTGCTTAAAAAAGGGACTGGCACAAGCATATATCTTTTATGGCACCATCTGCTGATTTTGTTACTTGGAAGGGACCAAAGCAATGCAGTGATATGTTTTGTCTGCCAGCATCTCCCATTTAGAGTCAGACACAACTCTCTGTCTAATCTACTGTATGGCTCAGTATTATATTTTACAAGCTTCTCTGATGACAAGAGGAAGCTTCACAGTCCTCTGAGTATTAGAGCCTTGGAGCTTATATACTGCAGACGTTCTCCATATCAGTTCTGGCCATTGTACATACAGGGAGAGTGTTAATCTAGAACAGAGAGTAGTTATTTTAATCCCTCACAGGCAAAATGTGATAACAGGAATGCAGTGTGACTTTTTCTGTAGTTATCAAGTCCTCACCTGCCCTTTGTGTGACTGTTCCAACACTGCTCCTCGTCAGACTCTGTGAGTTTCTCTTCAGTGCAGATGTCATCTGGCAATTTGGACCAGAACCTCTTGGACTCCTTCAATCTCTCTTTGATGTCTGTCACCTACCGTTGACCAAAACAATGGACAGAGAGATATTAGAGCTTCCATAAGAAGGCTATCAGGTAAACGTGAGAAGCAAGTCAACTTGAGTGTGGTAATTGAGTTTTCCGAATGAAATGAAATTTAGTTCAATACTGCAAGCTGAGTTGTCTCGTTTAAGATTTTATTATAGACAAAAAGGAGAGAAAAATCTCAGTCCTATGTGCTGCATAAACTGAAAGTAAATTGATAAAACAAACAGGACTGGAGACAGTTCCATCTCTATGAAATTGTGACAAAATGATATTTTAAACATTCATGCAATGGCAAGTTTGCATAGTTTTGCAGAAGCCCTTCTGTTCGGTTATTCCACCAGGAGAAAAGTCCATCCATATTCTGTTCATCTCTGATTCATACAAGACAGATTTATAGTTTCGAATCTGATATTTGGCATAAGTGGTCACCCCCAACTGATTCCATCTGGACTCAGAAAGACATTTGAGCAGGAGGAAAAAAGAAAGGGGGAAAAAAACAACAAGGGCCTGTCATCTACAGTAACACATTGTGCTGCTTTGTTTGTCGTCTTAATATAGTTGGTATCAGTGTTGAAGCAAGAGCACAAAAGCTGTTTGAATCTGAATATAAAGGCTGAACTATACATTAGAATATGCACCATGCATCGTGAATAATGTATAAAAATATTAGAAAAACATTGCAATACCTCTGGACCAAATAAAAAACACTATAAATCAAAATTTGACTTGTTCATGTGAAATAAATAAAGAAATGGTAACAATAGACTCTATCTCATCTTCATCGTTTGAAATAGACTGTGAAATGACCTTGAGACGCAGCAGACAAGTCTGAAACATGGCTGAGCTGAGTTTTGTTGAGGTAAAAACTTCAAATTTCTTCTGAATATTCAGCACCTCTTTTATACAGTGGTATGTTTCTTTTTTTTAAATCTCTTCGTTTGAAGCCTTGTCAACATTGCCAAGGTTTTTTTTCTTTTCATAAATTTTAACCACTTGTGTTGCAAATGATGAATGCGTTGTCAATAGGAACACGTTATCCTTGGTTGTTTAACTTCAAGCATTTTGTCATAAACTTAAAGAAAGCACGAACCTCTCAGTAATTACAGCTATTTGCAGGGGTTCAGGAATATTTAGACAATTGAGCGAAAAGAAGTTAACAGGCCAGGTGCTGTCCATTTTCTTGTTACTTCAAGACAAACAAAGAGCATCAAAGGTCTAAAGTTGATATCTGGTATTGAGTTGGCATTTGGCAGCTGTTTGACTGGAGATACCAGTACGAAGTCCACGGAGATCTGAGTGCAAGTGAAAGAGGCCATCATTAGACTGAAAATCTATAAGACAGCTGGAAAAACCTTTGGTGTGGTCGGATCCACAGCTTAGTAAAATCTTAAAAAAGAAGGAAAACCCTGATGAAATAAATAAAATCAAAAGCCCTGGAAGACCACAGCCGAATGCAGTACCCTATCCTTGATGAAAAAAAAAACCCTTCATAACAACATAAATCAAGAATTCTCTGAAAAAGTTTTGCATGTGACTGTCAAACTTTACACTTAAAAAAAGCTTTCATGGATATAGAAGGTTAACAATAAGGTGCAAATCACTGGGAAAATTCAAGAAAAGCGGATTAGACTTTGCAGGAAGATATCTAAAGAAAAAAAAACCCTTCCAAGTTCTGGAATCAGATTTTTTTGATAAATAAAATCAAGATAAGCTTTTATTGAAATGATGGGAAAAGAAAAGTACAGTGAAGGAGAAGAATGGCCCATGAGTTTAAGGATACTACATCATACGTGAAAGGAAGTGTTATGCTATGGGCATGTATGGATGCCAGAGGAATGGGCTCACTGACGTTTATTGATGATGTGACTCCTGACAAAAGTAGCAAGATCAATTCTGAGGTGTAAAGAGCTATTTGCTCACATCAAGCCATGCTACTAAACTAATGACGGAAGCCGCTTTTGCAGCTCAAGACATTTTGAAGGTAAAGAAATGGAATATTACTCAGTGGTCAAGTAGGTCACCTGATCCCATCAATGATCTCATTTAATGACCTGATTAAAGCATGATTTTCAGTTATTGTAGACACAGAGGCAGAAAGACCCACAAACAGTAGGTGGTTGTTGTGAAGGCCTGACAAAGCAACAGGACATCCATGAGCTTCAGATTTCAGGAAGAAGTTGAGTGTAACAGATTTGTATGGTGATATCCACACTTCTATTACTTCGTCCAAATATGTTTGAGGCTTGAAAAATGCCTGCACCGGCTACCAGTAGCAGCTTGAATCAAATTCAAATCACTTCTGCTGTCCTACAGAGTGATATCTGGGTCGGCTCCCACCTACCTCAACTCAATCATACAGGCTATCACTAAAGGCCGCTCGTTGTGATCCTCGCAGGAATGATACTTTTGCAGTGCCATGCATACACACAAAGCACTCTCAGTCCAGGCAGTTCTCACAGACACCTCTGGTGGAACGACCTACTGATTCCTATCAGAGCAGGATGTCTTTCCCTATCTCCAAGAAGCTCTTGAAGACACACTTTTTCCATCTTCATCTCCTCTCCTGACTG
>JAOWBL010000018.1:6275842-6315929 GCA_028564865.1 Zenarchopterus dispar
ATATGGATTATATGGATTTTTTTTTTAAATCTTGTATTGCCACATTAAGATGTGTCATAAATGTGAGCTGTGAACCTTTTCCACACTGCATTACTGAATAAGTAGGCAGTTAACAGGCTGCATGGACTCTGTACTGAGCCAGGGTGAGTTCTTTGAGGAATAAATAACCATTTTTATCCCACCAAATTTGTAGTGTGGCCACGGCACAGACGCCATTCCCTTGAAAAAGCCTCAACAAATTTGCTCCAAGCTCGATTTGTCTTCTGTGATTTGGGACAGAAAGCTATGGAGCCTGGAAGTCACCGTCCTATTAGGTCTCAAATCTTCTTTTACGGGGAGAAATAGTTGAGCAGAAGAAAATAAACCTTGGCGTGCTGTTGCTTTCTTGCAACTGAAAGCAAATGTTGCAGAATATTATAATTAAATTCAAAATGAATGAATAAATGAGCATGTGTTCATCATTTTAGTGTTCACACCCAATTTTTCTAACAAAAGACACTTTGAGATGCTGCGTCAAAATCATCGAAATCCTCAAATCACAAAATCCTTCCTGAAATATTAATGTTTAAAACCATAGATGGCATAAAAAAGACACAAACACCGTATGAGTCCACCCATAGGTTTCCTGAAAGGTTCTTTTGTAGCTTCTTTTTTTTTATGTCTTGCATGGTGCCATGCTGGTATGAACCGACACTGTGATCTGTCCATGCTTGGTCACCAAAATATGGCTTAAGCCTGCTCGCAGTCACGCACAGGTTGATGAAGCCTAGTGATTTGGTGACTGAGCAATGATGACACTGACTTCCAACAAGTGGTCCTCTTGGAAGAGTCCTCTACCAGAGGACTCAGCTGCTATAAAAAGTAGAAACCGTGATGGTACGTCCTGGTTCGCCCCACCTTTCAGCCTTCAACTGGGAGCTGAAGGTAGCTATTTTAGGCTGCTTTACTTAACCTTGCCCCTGAACCTTTCTGAAAACTAGCTGCAGCAGTTTATTACTAAAGTTAACAGGCAAACGAGCCATATGATCTTCAAAATAAAAATAAATATTATCTGTTTGTTCTTTATCTGCAACTCTGAAGTCTAGTCAGGGCAGTGTTATATAGTTCAAGTGATGACAACTCCCTATTCTGCATAGTCAGACATCACTCAAAAGATCATGGCCAAAATCATGCATAAACTTGTTACTTTATATGATGCCATGATACATGATACATGTAGATACATGTAGAGCCCCTCCATGACCCCCCTTAACTGTTGTCATGAATGTAAAATCTACAGAGACCAAAACTATTTTTCGAACCAGACTGTAAATACGGGTGACCAATGGAGGTTGTCTTGCTTTTGAAATTGGCCACAAGTGGTCATTCACAGGAATACAATTTTCTGTAATTCCACTTCCTGTTCTTGCACTGCTGACTGGTACACAGAACATACTTGTACTATCAGAGATCACCACGTAATAGATGGAGATTTGATTCGGAAAAGAGATTTTGAACTTGGCTCCTCATATAGTCATGATTGTGACTGTTGGGTCTCCTTAGACTTTTAGACCAAACAACACCCCTGAACAGCACAGCTCATTAACATTCCTCTGTGAGCTCTTGCTGGCTCCTGGCTTGGTATGTGATGGAGCACTCCAATGTGCTTCATGCCTGTCATGACAAGAGGATGTCTCTTCCCTAATATTTATCGATTCTTCACCATAATTACATTTCCAGTACTCTGCACACCACACAAGCAGAGTGATTTTAAAGTGGTCCATGCAGCGCTGAAAAAGATACAGTAGACTGAAGCCTGATGTATTGCACAAAACTTTGTAATGCTTAAAATGTGAACGTGAGGACAACTGTATTCTCAGAGGAATCTGTCAACCAAGCACCAAATCACAGGGCAGAGTGACGCATCAAGGGCACAGAGAATGGGTTAAGTTGCACACTGAAGCCTTCTCGCTATGGGAAAGGAAGTGACATCTAATTCCCACCGACCTCTGTAAAAGCTACTTGGAGATAGGCTAGAATACATGAAATTATTTGCATAAAAATGTCAAGCACGTTAACCTGCCCTTTGACTAGCTGTGAAAGACTGTGTGATAATGTTGTGACAATGCTGATAGTTATTTAAAATATTGCAATGGCTGATTTGCAAAATGAACTCAAAAGAGGATTAAAATAGTGCCTTTTGCATGAGGATACACTGGGATACATTCCCAGTGTATCCTCCACACTTTTTAACTTTATTCCTACTTTTTGGATCAGGCAGCTAGTGAACACTGAGAAATATCTTTTTCATTTGGTAGTATTTCATGCAGTCTTCTATAATTCTGTTAATACATTTATAGCTATGTGGTGTTACAACTCCAATTCCAAAAAAAGGTGGCATGTGATAAATAAAACAGAAGAAATCTATAATTGAGTATTAATAAAACATAGAAAAAACACATCAAATGCTTTAAAGAGATGTACCATCTTAAGAAGAAGAAAAAAAGTAGTCTTGAATTTAATGTAAAATCAGCATATCTCAATATGCAAGACTGCTGTGTAGTGTCACCTCTAATTTTAACAATAGTCCATATACCTCTGGGAACTGAGGTGACCAGGGGATCAAGGTTTAAGAAATAAATGTTGTGTCAATCTTGTCTGATGGGGGTTCTGAGCTGCTCAACAGTCCTGAGTCTTCTCTCTTACATATTCCACTTCACTATGCAGCAAACTGTTGAAACTGGACTGAATGCTGAGAGTTCCAACATGCAAATTCTTCTACTTTAAAGCTATGCTTTTTCTTTGTTTTGTAGTTTAGCATTGTCTTGCTGAAAGATATATACCTTTCAGCATTGATCTTTCTTTTCCAGATGTGCAAGATGCCCATTCCAAAAGCATGAATGAATTTCAAATTTGGATTTATCTTGCCACCAGCGAGATTTCTACTTTGCCTCCTTCCATTTTAAATGAAGTATACTCAGAAAAGACAGTGTTTTTTCTGGATAATGTTTCATATACATAGTTTCTTCTTCTCAGTCTGTATTTGTGTGTATGGCATAGCAAACTGTTCTTTTAGGCAGTGATTTGCAGAAGTTTTCCTGAGAACAATCCTCTGAGCTCCATTACAGAATCATGTTTTTTTTAAAAATGGAATTCTGCATTAAAAGGGCACTGAGAGAGCCTCAAGATCATGGAGGTACAATATTGATTTTCAGCATTGTCCCTGGCACACAGAGTTTTCTCTAGAATCCTTTGATGATGTGTACTGTAGATAAAGAGATATTTCAAGTTTTTGAAATTTTAGGATGAGGAATAGGCTGTCATAAGTTGCAGACTGGAAAAAATGGACAGTGCTTCACCAATCTGAAAAACTCAGAATTTCTGCCTCTCTTTTTATTAACAAATAATGCCACTGGCCTGTTGCCAATTGACCAATTTAGTTATAAGGTGCTTATCCAGGTGCTTCTTAAATGTTGACACATGTTGATGCCGTCAATGTCAAAAATAGCTGATATTTTTCATGAAATAGTCTTACGTTCAACATTTGATATGTTCTCTATGTTCAATGGTAAATAAAATAAGATTTAATGAGATTTGGTAACAGCTGCAATCTGTTTAATTTACATTTAACATGTCAGCTGTCTTGGGATTGGGGTTGTACGTTATTTAAAACTCATAAGGATTAAAATGTATTTTTTAGGCACTATAGTTGTATGTTGAGGTTTGCTGCTCGATATAATATGTTTATAATTCTTGTGTGCAACTGTATGTTCACCAACATCATGAGAAAATCAATAGCTGCTTTAAAAAATAGATCATTTCAGACTGACTCATATAATCCAGTTATGCTCATTATTGTTCTATGGATTCAGTCCATTACAAACACTAGAGAATGACTAACTCAGAATTTTCCCCACGTTTTCAATGTAAAGATTCATTAGAAGCAAGCTGCAAGGCTTCTGCCTATTTTACCTTTGCTGAAACTTGCATGCTGTTGTCCTGCATGGTCATGATAGCCTCAGAGATCTTGATGTCAATCGGCTCGATAACAGCCTCGATGTTGAAGGGTCCCTGCAGTCTGTCAGCTACCAGCAACATGGCATCTATTGCAGAACAGAGGACACATTTCCATTCAGAGATATTAAAAACTTTCATTGTTAGGTCTCCCCCACCCACCCACACACACACACACACACACACACACACACACACACACACACACACACACACACACACACAGAACAGTTTTAAAGTCACCAGAAAGAACAAGTATGAAAAAAAAAATCAGTGGGTGGCTGCATCAAGTAAGTATGTTGTTCAACAAAGTATATAACAAATAATGGCAAATTCCCAGTATGCTGACAACTAACATGTACAAACAGAAAAAAAAGCCTATCAGTACCACATTTATGCCACAGCAATTAAATAAACTCAATTACATCAAAGATGATGAGCAATTACCTACATTTTTTTTTAAACATTTGAATTCAATAAACAATGACAGTAATTAGCTTTGTCTTTATAGGATGAAACAAGATGTGTATAAGATGCTGCGATTAAATTATTCAACCTTAACCATGCAAAATATACTGTATTGTTTTATGTATGAAATAAATGACGTTAAGACAGTATGAGATCAATAACATGATGGAGAGATAAAAAAGAGTAGATAAAATAATCTGAACATCTCTGTCTTTCATGTATTTAAGTAGTTCAGACACCTTCAATTCAGAACATTATTAAAAATATATTTTCAATTACCAAGGATTCAAGCTCACTCATGTTCTTGGTTTACATGTCCACCACCACCACCCCTTTTCTTTAGACTTGAGCTATTTTCAGTAGATGTTAACAATCGATACCAATTCAGTTCGTTCAGAAAGGAAAAAAAAAAGATTTTGCTGTATTCATGTTTCTTTTCAAAACATTATGAACTTGAGCTGTTCAGACCAAGTTCTAAATAATGCAATGTATAGCATATCCAACTGTACTGTATATGCAGTTACACATGCAAGTCATTTCTGCATGCAAACATCAAATACATTGTAATTTTTAGGTGCCAGAGACAGCAGCTGGAAATAGCCCAGCGAAACTTGCAAAACAAAAAGACAAAGAAATAACAAGACAAAGCTGATGAGCCACAAACTTTTTCTCCTCCAAAACAAAGGATATGTACATTGCAAATAACAGTACATACAACAAAAGGAAAGATATCCCAAAAAATACAAACAAGAAATGACAAAGAGCTTTAGTGCAGTCTGCGGCCATTCGTGCAAAAGAAAAAAAAAAAAAAAAAAATCAAGTGAGTCATCATCTAAGCCGATGACTTTAGTTTAGGACACGGTCCCTGAATCTGTCCATGGGTGTTTTTGTGTTCAGAGAGAATGAACTGAAGTGCCCCAGACCCACCTTTCAATGTTTCTCCAATGATTGGATGCAAATTCGTCATGGAATGTGTTCAGACCTCCCATTAGCATCAGCCACTTGGGATCGAATTTCCTGTGATCGAGTTTGTAATGCGAGGTCTGAACGGGTTTATAGTCTCCTAGGTCTGAACTATTACACAAAACTTAAGGGTGCACTTCAGCAACACAGAGTTTCAACTTGGAGTACTCACCTTCCAACTGAAAGATCTGTAGATTGATCTCAAGCCCTCAGATGTCGAGCTATCCTTAGTGAAGACACTTACCACCCCACCCCTTAACTCCCACACATCCAGATTCCCTTGATATGCTCTTCTGTGTATGATAGCAAAGACAAAAGCTATGTCCATGAGTGCTTAGTTTAAACTTTATATAGTGCTCTTTAGAAATTAGATAAGGTTAAAAGGCTCTATGTATGTAGGATATTTGCCAGTTACACAAATGTGAGTTTGTATTTGAATACGACACCCCAATTCATCGAAATAAAATGAAATAAAAAGACTTGTATGGTTGAGCTTAAAGGCTTTTTAACAATTATGTCACAAAACTAAAGGCGCTTTAACTTTTTGTTTCAGATAACAGTCTTCATGGGCCTTGACATCAAAGAGTACCATGTGAACTGACTATTTTTTATACCTTAATTTCATAGAAAAAAGGAAAAGTCTAGACTTTTCTGCTTTAATGAAGCCTTTTTCTATTTATTGTTTTTCTTACAGTCTGTACTGATGTTCCCAGTGTCCCTGGCTAATCCCCCCCACACAGCAATGTTTGCAGCTTTGCTACAATGACTCCTTAATGAATTTCAAAAAGAAATTAATTGAACTGAATGATACTTTAATCCCCAATGGGAAATTTTATTGCAGCAGTGCAAATAAAATAAACGAGGTGAAAAACTGCCAAATAGTAGGCATTGTTGAAATCTTCAGAGTTCTTCACGAATGCATTGGTGTTGTGTTTGTCGCCTGGCAACAATTGTGCTGTTGACATCACATGCAGCATTGTCAGGGAAATACAGAAGCAGTCTCTTTGTAGACAGTATAGATGGAAACCCAGAGTCAGCAGCTCAACATCCAACTGCTGTCGGTCTATCTGAAGTCTTTTGTCCACCTGTATCATCTAAAATCCATGTAGACACATGGAGAAAGCAACATGCTCCTGCTGTCTCCTGCCAGTGCCACAAGCTCATCTATTCCATCCCACATCCCAGGGATGCACTCCCCATGATGATCAAGGTGGGGGTGGGGTGGTAGTTGAAAACATCTTCCTTTATGGTCACTATTTTTTGTCCTGCTCTATATTCTTGACCTCACTTCTTCAACCTGTTTGCAATTAATGTATTTTCTGATTATTAGATGGTCTTTAGAGAGCTCAGTCTCCTGCCTCCACACGTAAACATCTTTCCAGTTGTCATGGATACTTGTTAGAGTGAACGTTAAAAAGTGCTGGAAATTAGCAGTTGAAATGATCCAGGCACAAGGATATCCAATCCAACATGAAGGTTTTAAAAATCTTAATCTAAATGTATTAAAGTTTAGCAGAAGAAAAAAAATCTCAAGCAGATGCAAACAATTTGACAGAGCAACTGCTGCATAACTCTAATTCTCTATACTTGGAGTATGCTCCACATGTGCATTTATATATATATATATATATATATATATGTAATATGACCTTTTTACACTGATTTCAGTTCTACAAAGTGTTTATAAATCTGTCATGGTTTTACACTGCTCATACATCACTTGAAAGCACATCTTTGTAAAATAAAACAGAAAATCAATCTAACCAAAATACAGAAGAAAAA
This sequence comes from Zenarchopterus dispar, assembly GCA_028564865.1. Taxonomy (NCBI): domain Eukaryota; kingdom Metazoa; phylum Chordata; class Actinopteri; order Beloniformes; family Zenarchopteridae; genus Zenarchopterus; species Zenarchopterus dispar. The sequence goes on from JAOWBL010000018.1 coordinate 6,283,049, forward strand.
CTAAGTACAGGAAGATGGAGAAAAATACATAAAAGTAATCACAACAAAAAAATGTAGACCATGTTAATGTTATTAAATGCATCTCTTTTATCATTCAGTCTGTCTGTCTCTGTATTCTAGTGTATTATTTTGTATGCTGAACTTTTAAGTTGTATTTTATCAGTAATACATATCAGTTATTTGCTCTGTGTGCCTCTACAGCAGCTCTCGTTTCTTTAAATCAGAGCATGTTACTTGGTTAGATTATTACCATGACTCTGGCTGGAGGTCACAGCAGGAACCACCCCGAGACCCATGTGGTCTTCAGCTGCCTATGTTTAGCTGACTTTGACTCTAACGCCTTTGGAATAAAAGCCACGGTGGAATTCACTGAGAGCTGAGGGTGAACTGGCAACACTTCGGGTGCTCATTCCATAAAAGGTTCAAAGACCTAATTGATATCCTCAGTGGAGTTCTGACAACCTAATTTCCATAAAGTATAATGGATATTTAATGGAATGTGAGTATGAGTCAGTCACGTCAACTGCCTTGAAGGAAGATTACATGTAAATGCTTCTTATAAATTTCTGATAAAAATGTCACATACAAGAAGACTTATAATAGTAATCATAAATTATGGATAATAGGGTGACCTGTATTAACGAAAAATAATAGATCAACCTATCATAAAGACAGTGCAGTGTTAGGCTTGGAACGCATACGGGGGCTGTTTGTGTTTTTAAGTACATGATGCAATATTTAACAAAAATTCAATAGATTAAAAAAAAAAAAAGATTCAAACTGCAAATGTCCATCACGTTCATGATTTAAAAAAAAAAAAAATTATCAAAGCAGTCTGTATAAACAGTGCCAAGCACATGAAATTTGAGCATCATAACTCATTAGGCTCTTTTTTTGGTTGCATTAATTTTTTGACCTTTAATGCCAGTTTTTGAAATACTGACTCCCAGTCTGAATCAGTTTTGCATGTCCTTGTATGTTTCTGTGCTAATGATCTGGTTTGGTTAGCCTTTTCTTCAGGGTAGACTATTTCTCACATTCAAAGGAGGCAAATGAGAAAATTGTGTGTCAGATTTTGATTGCTGCTAGCAAGTATCAGTACAAGTACATTTATCATCATGATACTTGCATCCTCAAAATCTCTGAAGTATGGAAAAAAATGCAAACTAACTATGACGTGGACTCATCCTGCAACCAATTTTAGATCCATAAAGAATCTCCCTATTTTATCTAAGTCCAGAAAAACACTGTAAAAGTTTGAAGAGTTTCAGTGAGGATTGAAATTATATCATATTACAGAAACACAACTGCACAGCACTGCCAATATCTATTAAATGCCATTATTGTTGTTAACTTTGTGTTTCTCTGTCTTTGTCTAATGTTGTCTTGTTTGTTGACATCTCTTTGCTGTACTGTATTCGCTGCAGATGTCTGACCTTCTTCTGAATAGTCTTTCCTGTTAACGGGGAGTTGTTCCTTTCCACTGTCACCTCTTGTATGCTCAGGGTGTGAATGTTTTTTTCTTTTTGTTGTTATTTCTAATTAGTATTACACATATATTAGTTGGATTTGATAAATATTAATTGGACTATAAATTGATTATTACAAATTGCATTTAACTGGAATTCAACTGGATGACAATTTGCTTTTAGGGACCAACCACTATAAAATAATACCAATACAGTCTTTAAAATATCATGAGACGCAGCATGTATTGCAGTTGTTGCCTTGGTTATAGGTGTTAGAAAAGAGAAACAGCAGGAGATATAGATGGAATAAATTATCCTGTGGTAGTTTTAAGTACTCAGAGTTTTTAATTGAGGTACTATTTTTTTCTCCCTGTGTAAAACACTTTTAATCCAACTTGACATTTATGATTAAATCCTGGAATCTTTAGAGTTAGGAGTGTGTAATAGCAAAGAGGTTACTGTGATGTTCTTGCAACAACCTGGGTGGAAATAATCTTGATGCATTGCACCAGCTGATGTGTCACTTTGCTCTGTGAACCTTCATTTCAAATAACGCCTTAGGGCCAGATGCATAAAGCTCCATGTTAGTTTCACGTGTAAAAATGTGCAAATGAAGAAATGCCTACACATATTCTTTGCACCAATATATCAGTATAAGCATTACGCATTATAAAGCTCATGTATGTATAGTCAACCATCATCTTAAGCCAGAAAATCAGGATGGTCTTCAAACCATCCTTCTGTTCTTAAATTTGCATAATGCTTGCCAACACTGGCATCCTAGTGCAACAGAGTTACGCATAACTGCAGTTAATTATAGATCCCACAATCATTAATTCATTCATCCATTTTCTATACCCACATCTTTCTGTTCAGGGTCACAAGGGAGCTGGAGTCTTTCCCAGCTGTTATATTGAGAGAGGCAAGGTTGCCAGTTCAACAAACATAAATCACCATGCAAGGCAAGGTAAGTTTATCCATGTCTCCCATTTTATATAAAAAGGAAACTCAAAGTGCTTTACAAAGGCATTAAGATCAAAAGGACAGAAAAAAATTGAATTAGCAAAACAGCATAAAAATTGAGATTAAGAACAAGAACACACATATATGCCCACAGAATGGGGGCTAAAAGGTTTTTTTTTGAGACTGTATTTTGTTTAATTCTATAATTATAAATTGTTTTCCTGCTCACAGTCAGTACTTTGGAAAACAGAATCACTAATTATCCTAACATGCAGGTTGTTTTGGTCTTTGGTCAAAAAAACACCCACAATTAAATAAGAGTATATTATAAATAATGAAAAGAAACAAATTAAAAAGGAGGGAAATTGGTTAGCACTGTTGCCTCAGAGCACGAAGGTTCCTGGTTTGACATCTGGGCCTTTTGTTACTTGCAAGTCTTTCTGTGTGGAGTATATGTGTTCTACCTGTGTTAGTGTGGGTTCTCTCTGGGTACTTCAGCCTCCTCCCAGAGTCCAGAAACATGTATGCTAGTTTGAGTGACAATTCTTCATTGCCTTTAAGTGTCATGGTGTATAGTTATTTGTCTATATGTATGGCCCTGTGAGGGACTGGCGACCTTTTCAGGGTGTACGCCTGTCCAGGATCCAAAGAGCTTGGATAAGCTCCAGCAGACCCCCATGACCAGGGTCTGAATCCAACACCCTCTCAAGCGCCAGAGGGAGGTAAAATTTCTGTTTAGTGAGTAAATTGCAGCAGTTATCCGCCAGAATGGTGGGTAAACATTTTTACCAATGGTACATAAAACTCTGTCTTGGGACGCTTGTGTCCCAGATAGACAAACACGTGCACAGCAGCAGACCAGCGGCAAGTGATTTTATTCCTTCTCTGCTGGATGTCGTACATACAAAAAGAATAGCCACTATCACTTTCTCATCTGTAATCCCCATGTTACCACAACCACAAGCTTGTATTAATCTTAGACTGTATTAAGAGTATATCCCGCTGTCAATGCTTTATGACAGCTCTGCAGATATTTAGGTGGGGTTTGACTGAAGAAGCTGCGTGCAAAGGTGACTTTGACTGACATATGGTGGGCATGTTTCGGTTGACTTCTGAAGCAACATGGCTGTGCCCTGTTAAAAAAAAAAAAAAAAAAAAAGATGGTCTTCAGAAACCAATGGGTCACGTGATTCGATGCACCATCCATTGTTTTACAGTTTATGCTGCCCCCTTGCGGTCAGCTGTGGTATTGTTCTACACGTTCAACAATTCCAGAAGTGTACTCTGTCTTGACTTACTCAGCCATTCATCAATGTATTAAAAATAATTTGGTTTCAAGTTTTTTCTTCTTTAATTTTGTATTTAATAAAATACTTCATCTAAAGGAAATTCATGGAAATGAATGCGCATGGAACACAAAAAGGCAATTTATTATTTTGGCTGGTAAAAAATATGCTTGGTCGGTGGATTTTTTTTTTTTAATCTAATTGGCTAGTGAGTCAAAAAGTTCATCTTGGACCCTGCCTGTGACCCTGTATAACACTAAGCAGATATAGAAAAAAGGTGGATGTTAAATACTGCTGAAAAGCATTTTAAGGTCTGTGTTTTGGAAAAAAAAAGTGAACACCACGAACAAGTGTCGCCGGCAAAAGGGCGTCCTCGAGGGATGACCAACTTTGAATCACAACAGAACAGTGACATTGAGAAGAATTTACAATAACAATAGTTGGTGGGCAGAGAACTCTTTAAGGGGGCCCCACCTCTTCCTCTTGCTCACTCAGCAAGCAGTGTGTCTTACGTACACAAACCTGATGTGAGTGGGTCTACCAAAATGAAGAGAAGCTATTTATCTGGCAGTGAAAAATTAAATAAAAAACAAAACAAACAAACAAAAACAGGAGGATCAAGAAACTGGTTAGTAGTGCAGATAACACATAAGCTAATTTAGCTTAGAGCAGCTCAGTCTGTCCTGTTAATGTTGAGAGTCTTAGTAAAGACACCTGCAATAAACTTTTTCTCTCAGTTAGCAGGCTGAAAGTAAAATAGCTATCTTGAACAAAACTCTTTCTTCAACTGTCAAATCAAAGCTGTGTCCCTTTAAACTTAATTGTCAAGCTAAGAATGCAAAGTTATAACCTCAGCATCGCTCTTCGTCTGCTGTTAACTCTCCTGGTCACTCTTGCCTCTGGGGAGAAAAGCTTCTCATGTTTTAAACATAAAAACCTACATGGAAAGAAAGAAATTCAAGAGTAGCATTTATTTCAATAACATGCAATGTTGGAAGGTTCACTGGTCAACTTTATAACAACTTTAAATGCAAGACTGTTTTAATTTCAATTTCAAATTTCTCCTCTTTATCTAGAATGAGTTATCGGCCACAACATCTATTATTCAGCTTAATAAACAGTTTTATAAATATATGTTTGCTACTGCCATTTATTATGTCTCATCTATCTATGGAATTCAACAGGGTATAATTAAGTTCATTGTGTCTTTTTATTTATTAACAAATTAAACATTGATGTGCAGCCCTGCTCATTTGTCTAGCTATTGACTGACACAGTTGTCTGGAATGGCATACTTTTTCACTGCTAGATGCATGGTGCCAACTTTCATTTATTTATTTATCTTTTGCTTCAGGCCACATGCTTGGTTATTTTCTAATAGAAAAGTCAGATTATGTTTCTCCAACGGGAATATGGAGCAGATCACACAAACCTGCTGAGTCACTTGACATAAACATCAATCATTTATCTGTCAATTTCTGACAAATTAACTAATTCAATAAACGTGTAGGGTAAGAAGTCAGGAAGAGTTCAAATCATCTGCAAAATCTGTAATTTCATGACCCCTTTAGTTGCTCAAACAGACATTTCTGTCAAGCTTCTCATTTGGCTGGTTGAGCAAATTGTTTCTTTGTTTTCTTTCGGCGCCACAGCGCAGACAGTCCGACTTGGAAGTGGTGAAATGTGTAGAGATCAATAAATATGACAATAATATGCTCAGTTTCTGCTAAACACCAGTATGTTTATCTTGAACAATGACATCAGTTATACAAACTGACTCTTTTCTTATTGTAACAAAGAAATGTGAAAAAAATTTAAATACTATCAGGAGTGCTTCTCATCACTTTATGAATGTGAAACACGACTGGTTTTTATGATCTCGTTTTTGAAGGATTTTAAAGCTCAATTTAAAGTTAGGTCATATAATTTCATCTGTTTAATGACAAATCTAAATCTATACATGGATCTGGAGTTGTTAATAATGACTTCCCTTCTAGTACATTGAACCGGCCTCACTCTCAGATTTCATAGGTGTAAAATATCTGACTAGTTCACACCACAGAAGCCAGACTGGCCCAAGAGACATGAACACACACACGCACGCACACACACACACACACACACACACACATATATATATACAAATCTTACTGGGCTGTGTATTAAGGCTATAAAGTCAAGGGATAGATGAGAGTGTCAAATAAAATGAACAGAAGAGGCTCAGTAAGCTATAAGGATTTTCACATTCATCGTGTGTGACCTGGTCTTTAAGATTAAAAGGCATATCACTGCCTTAAATATGAATTAGACATTGTCTTTTGCTTCATTATTTTCTCAAGCAAAGCTGACCTATCTTTTTTTCCTCTGCAAGATGAATATTACACTTTCAAATAAAATAAGGATTCTCTTTTATGTTCGTTTTCACTCAGTTTAGATGAGTTCAGGGAATTTGCCTCTGCTATATATTTCCTTTACATCGTATATATCAATCAAGTGAAGGACAACTCTGTTGTTTTAAAAATAATCACCATAATGCAAAGAGAAAAAAATGATGACCAGTGGCAGTAAATATAAGTGTATCTAATGACTCATAGCTGCATTGATTACAATGATAAGAGTAGTTTTTGTCAGCGCAAAGTAGAGAAAATGTCAACATGTGCATTCAAATAACAAATGGTGATAACACCTTTAAAAAATTCAGAGTGGACTATCAAAGTCAAGTTTTGCCACATCCCTAAACTATTGGTTTAAATAGAAGATTAAATAGAAGAATAGAAATTAAATAAATGAAGTGGTATAAAAATATCACAAAAGCTAGGTTGGTTTCTATAATAAATTTAAAACAGCAAGATAGACATTGTTACAAGTCAAGAAAGTTCTTAAAAATACCTACAGTGTTCCACCAGCATTAAAAGTATATCAGTATTAAAATTGCCACTTAGACATGATCCTGAATATGGGATGAGATGGATAATGCATGAGTGCATTTTCACTATTTGGTAATGCATATTTTTCTGAATTTGAGGGAGATGAATTGAAAGTGTGGATGATTCAGTGCTGTAAGTATTGGATGTTACTTTCTAGTTAAAGATTCCCAGTCATCTTAGATTCCCTTTAGTCAATAAAAATTGCATAGCTTGGATCACCTACACCATACCAATTATAATTAAATATTTTTATGCCAAGATAAGATGTGGACAAAGTGAAAAGAAATAGTGGATCCAGGCTTTGTTATGAAGAACAGTAATGACTCTAATAAACACATAGTGCATAATGTCTTTTAATTTGGAAGAACTTATTTCACACACTGTCTTGGAGAATTCGGGGAACTCATTTATAGATGTGAATTAGCAAAATTCAAGTTTTCATGCAATTCCACAATAATTAACACATTTTCATGTGTATCATATTTTGCTTCGAGTGCTGGAAAATTGGTTATTCATGGTTATCATGAAACCCGTTGTTCAAAGACACTCGACTTTGAGAGACCCCCGCACCAATGTTTTTTTTCCGCACTAAACGTGAACACTTTTGATTTAAATTTGTGCAGCAGACAGGTTACTGGGATGTGTACATAGATAAAAAGCTGATGCTTCCTCTTTCCTCGTGAAATTCCTGAAGTACAATAGTCTGAACAATTGTTGTGAGAGCAAACAATATTGTTCCTGATCACATAATTAAAATGTCCAGTGAACAGTAGCTCCATGTGAAATAACAAAACTAGCAAGAAAGTATACAAGAAACTGTGTGCAGAGACACAGTGATGTATCCGCAGCTTCTTGAATTCTTCCTTGCTACTTTGACAAGCAGAGAAAGAGAGAGGGGAAAAAAAACAAAGCTGTTTTTTTTTTTGCACAGTGAGCATGCCACCTAAATATAACAGCATGACTCTCTGATGTGTCGACTACTTCGCTGTCACTTTTCATTTCTTTTCTTTTGTTAATCATAAGCATATAAGCGCTCGACAGCATCTTCGAAGACTGCGTAAGCGAGCTTACAAAAATACAAGCACTTGTATGTTTGTTTCATAAATTTTTATAGGTTGTTTTTAAATCCAGGTTCTCTAGAGGGTGACTACCACTACAATAAACAAAGAAGAACAACGAAGCATGCAGATGACTTTAAAACTCCACTACCCTACCAGTGCCCTACAAAAACTAACAGGGATAAAGCTGTGGATTAATTTCTTTTTCCCAACAGACCACAGAGCTCGCTGACCTTTCTTTGAAGGGCTCAGTGAATGAAAACACACTGGCATGCAATATGAGATTACAAACACATTATGTCTCTGCAATCGTAATGAACAGAAGGTGACATATTTTTGGAAATATACAAAACTGTGCATTAATCTTTCAAACAATGCATCACTTTAACAAAAGATAGATAAGTAAAACAACACAAGATATGGCCAAATAACCTAGTTTGCCTCAGGTGTAAGACTGTTACAAGCAAGAAATTTTAGATGTCGAATAAATACCATAAAACTAGTTGTGATTGTTCTTTTTACCTATTTGCCTTTGATCGTGATATGGCACAAGCTATTTATGACATAAATAATAATTTAGAAACCCCAGCAGGAGTTTCTTCTAATTCCTGCAAATTGGCTCCTCAAAGACACTGGGCTGTCACTTTGAAATTGTGTTAAAACCTGTTGGTGCACAGAGTCATGGGGTAGTGTTTTTTTTTATTTAAAAAGAAAACAAATAAAAGAATCCATTCAGAATATCTTAAGACAGTTTTTCCCAACCGTGGTCCTCGGGGAACACTGCCCTGCATGTTTTAGATATTGCTCCACTCTAACACATCTGGGTCAAATTAGTGGGCCATCGACAGACTTGTGTAGATCTTTGGCAAGCTGACAGTTATCCAATCAGGTATGTTTGAGCAAGAAAACATCTAAAAGCTGTATGGCAGTGTGTCTAGAGGAAAGATGAGAATGAGGAAAGAATCCCACAACTGGTTAAAACTTAACCGAAGTACTGGGGTTGTGGGATTACTGACATGGTGCGATTGAATAAGAATGTTGCTGAAAAACTGCTAAAAGAAAATCTTGATTAGTCATAGCAATTGTGATCAGTTCAAATAATTGTTAAGACTATTACACAATAATTGTCACAGGCAAGAGAAGTCAATAATCCATTATTTTGACATTAATGCCACATTCTTCACATTTGTACGTCTGTATTAAAGACATGCAAAGTAAAAGTCACATTCCTGCTAATAAAGCTCATTAAACCAAAACTTTCACTCTGATTTAAGCAATCCTGTCTTCCTCTGCCAAAACCACTGTGTTCAAAGACACAAGAATACATTTCCAGTAACAATATCTCGAGTGTGCAGCTGCAAGAGGTGAATCCATTGCAGGAGTCTTACAACCCTGCCAACTTATCTGTCTTTAGGGAGTCTCTACAACCATTTTCTCAAATCCTTACAACTGGAGTGGAGCTACGGCCCTGACAAAGAATTCTTCATGGGAGTATTTTTTTTTCTTTCTTTTTTCAGCTCTACTGGCTTTCAGTTATATTTGTCTGAATCGCTTAAGCTTATCTGAAGACTTAAATGTGTGTTGTTCTACAGCACATGAAGTGTGGTATCTTTTTACACTAAAGTTTTTTTTATCTGTTGCTCTATCTGTCAGGGGAAGTAGATTCTACTGATAAAGTTTACTAAGCAGCTTGTTTAGTAAAGCCAGGGTTGGCAAAGGGATACTGGAAGATATTTGGAGCAAGGGCTCTGTCACACAGTTGTCCATAGTTGCACCTCACTACATTAAACCCCATTTACTTCACACACAGAATTCATATCCGTTCAAACTCCAAAACTTTTTTTTTTTTTTTAACAAATACAAGGCAATACAGGGTATTTGGATGATAAGAGGTTGTGTATACGGTTGGCAACACATAGAAAGTTTTGTTGTTCACTAGGATGTATGATGCCAAACACAGGTAAGACCAAATTTAGAATTGAAAGTGGAGCTTTTTTATTATTATTTTTGCTACTCCCCAGCTTTGGCTTCAGTTGGTTTGTATTTTATTCTATTTATTTATTTTTGCAGAGTGGTGATCCTGATATCTATGCAGTCTGTGGAATTTTAGCTCTAACCGATCGCTTGCATTTGTGGATCTAGGCAGCTCACACAGTTTTTTTCTGTGGCACACTGCATTCTAATCTTTATATTTTTTAGGTGCTAGTGGACACTGTCAATTTAATTTTTTACTTGTATGTTTCTGCTGTGTTTCTATCATTTTATGCTGCATCTGCTTTGAAAAAGCATCAATGATCTCAGTGTCACATGTCACCCATAGAGGCTTTAACGAGCTCTTGAACAAGCTGTCTTAGAGCCACGACACCACCACCAAGAGGAGGCTGCACCCCCAACAGCACCCCCTCTTCCCCCCACTTCACACGCTATTGGTGTAACACTGTTGGCAAAGTTACAGAGTGGAGCAGTTATGGGGGTGCATTGTGATGCATGACTGGTTAAACACATTTACGTTTCTGTCAAGTGAATGCTATTATAGTTTTACCAGCTATGACCTCCAGCCGCTTCCATTTTCTATGCTGATGTTGAGGTGAGAAAATTGCCTGTGGCTTTATTTTTACTGCACAGAACTATCTGTTAACTATCTTAAAAAAATAATAAATTACAATTCAGAACTTGTCAAACAATTCAGTTACTATTCAGTGTGAGTAGGCAAAAGCAGAGAATGACATGGAAATGTTTAACTGAGCAAAGCTGTATGCACACTAATCCATAATGATATATCTTATGCAGATTAAAAAAGAAAGATAAAAAGAAAGATGGATAAAGGCTGGGGAGTTCAAAAGTTTAATGTGGTAATGATGTGTCAGTGAAATGATTTAAATGTAAGATACCTGCCCTGCAGATGTTATGGCTGGATAGATGGATGGATGGATGGACAAATTCTTTGAAAATATGGGAATGTTGAATGTAACTTTTTTAATTATGAAGGTAAATGTTTTTTTCATGACCAAAGACTACATAGTGTAGCAAAGCTGAATATGTCTTGCAGGATATGTCCATCATTCACAGAGCGCATGGACTGTGTTCATCTTCTTTAATCTTGATGGTGTCACTTCAGCTTGGCGGGTTGTGGGGAGGTCTAGTTATATGAGAACTCAGTTTATGTAATTAAAAAAAAGACCAAATAGAATCAATGAGGATCACTTACACTGCGGTGTCAGAAAGGCTCCACAGAGAACAACACAAGTCTACATGTTAATTAGGAGAAATAATGTGTTTGCAGTTGCTGTATGGTGCATTCGGTGTGGGGACAGATCATTAACTGTCTCTGACAGGTCACATATCTTACACATTTCACCATGTTTTCATATAACTTTCAACAATTAAAATATGAGTAAAACTTGTTCTATGGCCTAAGTGTAACTGTGTAGTGATTGGCTCGTCACGGTGCACTAACATGATCTTTTGAAAGCATTCATACACAACATAAATCATGGGAAAAAAAATTCTGCCTGCAACTGGCTTTTAAAGGTAATTTCTGTGCTGCAGTTCTATACTAATATCGAGTAATTCATTTACTTTTGGATGACTCAGGGCTGAGTGAATGAGGATGTTCAGCTCATTAAGAAGAAATGAATGTGAATTGGTTTCTTTTCTCCTATGAGATGTTAATTTACGCATTTCGAAATTAGCATGGGTCTGAACCTCCACACCTAGAAAGAGCATAAAATACATAACAGTGGGTGCATTACTTGTGAAAAGGGGCTTTTAGAACATATATTATCATCCCACAAATTGATGATGTGCTAATACCTCAAGTTATCTGTTCTTGATGAGCTCTTTACATGCTGAGCGCTCCTCTTACACGGCTACAAGCTCATGTGTACCGCCTAATGAGGAAGAATCTAAAGCTCACTGCACCCACTGTGACTAGTTAGTTTGCAAAAATTGGAAAATGAATATTTGGGAAAATAACTTTGGGGAATAATCTTGGCCACCTGTAGCTTAAACTGTGATGCCACACTGGTGTCATTTCCCTGTCAGAAGCCGTGATGATCATGGTATAAGTCTAAAAAACTCTAGCAGTGCCTGAAAAAAGCAAAGTCTCCTCTCTCTGTCTTTCTGAGGGCATTATAACAAGGTGCTGACAAGAAAAATGATAATGATGGGCCTGTCATGATGTAGAACTCGCTAAATTTGTCATGAATGCAAGTGACTGATGATCTGGTACCTTCCAATGGCCAAAGAATGAATTTGTTCCCTAAATATTTCAACACATACTCACACACACACATGCACACACACAGACACAAAAGCCAGAGTGGCTTAAGTCACTCAGCTCTGGTTCCAGTAGGTGAGTCTTCTGTTTCATCCTCATTGTTCATTGATGGTGTGTCTTTGGAAGGCATGAAGTCGCACAGTAACCTTTAAACAAGATAAACTACTGTACTGTGACTGTAACTTTGAATGAACAGCAAAGGTGTGTAAGTAACCTACATCAAAGGTCATAATTGTAACATTATACAAATTTCAGCAAAAAAAAAAAATCAGCATTGGCAGACTTTGCAATGCTGAGCTTGGCAGAGAAGGAAAGAATAATCAATGCATTATTCTTTTCTCTTTCATCTTTTAGAAAATAAAGTCAAGATATTGCTTTTAATGTAAAAATGTCTTAATCATCTTGGTGTTATAGAGAACCTTGTGAATTAATTCTTACATTCCTGGTCTTGAGATGTAAAAAGATATTTGATACTTTATAGAGGCCTTAGATAAATTCTGCATATATAAATGTTGGTAATCAAGTGCAAACTAATGCAACCAAATGAACTGCCACCTTTGCCACCCTCACTTCCAAAAAAAATTTAGGAGAATCTTTTTATTTTTTGAAATATGAAAATGTAGAAAGCCTCCTAAAAGCTTTGTCACTTTGATTTGCTTGTTTTGTGCTATTTACTACAAATACATTTGTGCAGTGCAATGATACGTGCAAAAGGACCCATGCTTTCTGAAACATAAGTGGCTAATTTTAAAGTAATGACGATACAGACATTTTATTCTACACTAATCAAAACATTGGTATGAGGATTACAGAGCTCTCTCACCAGCAGTTCCATGATTTTGATAGGAGAAAAAACTGGCTGAACTAGGCTGACACGCTCCTAACAAAATCTGTTCCATTCCTATTTTTATTCATTATTTATCCTGTTATTTAGTAATGTTCTAATACAGATTAAAAGCAATTAAAAAAACCCCATAAAGCTTACTCATGAAGTACAGATATTATATGTGCACAATACTGTAGAAGTACAAATGTGGTATGTGCTTCTTGATTACCAAAGGATTATCAAATTATAATAACATTGTAAAAAAAAAAGACCTACCTTTTTTAAGTAACATTGACATTCTGTGTCAAAAATGGAGAACTCTCAAACTTAATTATTTATTTTCAAACAAATCAGGAGGAAAAAAAATCAGCAATATGATGTCACGTTCATGTGCTGAGAGAACAAGACAATTTGTTGTCACAATGATTTACATTGAGTACATTAAGCACAATTAACTTTTAGAGTAAAAAAAAAAGGGGGGGGGGGTTCTGAGATACAGAAAAACCATACGTTTAATGCAGTGCTGTCAGTGTGTTTCATATTTATTAAACTGTGCTTTAAAGATTTAATTTTCTTGTCCTGATTTACAATATTAAGCCAGAGTTAAGATGAAAATACAGTAGGACACGTTTAAGTTTAAATTGTGTTTATGACAGTAGTTGAGGCATTGTTAATGAAAAATAAATTCCAATAATGGTAAAAGTCCATGTCAAAGAAATGGGATTTGATGGAAAGAAGACAGGATTTACAGAATATATATATATATATATATATATATATATATATATATATATATATATATATATAAAATATATATATGTGTGTCTCTGTGCTCTGTGATGGACTGGGGACATATCCAGGGTCTACCCCTCCTTTTCTCTGCCAGTGGCCCCCATCAGGCCCGCCTGAGCCTGGAAAGGATTGAAGTGGGAATAGATAACAGATGGATAGAATATATAATACCCTTTCAAACCATATTTCTCACAATTGCCCTTTTTACCGAGATGAGCTTTAAATGTGCCTCGGACTCAGTATGTTCACCTGCACAACCTTCCTCCTCTTCCTTCAGAGATGCTTACCTCATTTGACAAAAGCTGCCACTGCCAATCATGACGTGGCAGTTTTACACAGAAAGTAAAGTAAAATGTTAATGAGCCTGCTTGTTACATTTCTTCCATTTCGGGAAAAAGAAAAAAAAAATTCCCTCCCATCCCCTTTTTGCAGCCTTTTTTCCACAGTTTTCACAGTAATTTCAGCTCACATTTCTATTGCGTAAAGAGCATGGATATAAGATTTGCAGTTATAATGTTAATGATTTCATATTCAGTTGCGCCCAAAACCCAGCATGTATTTGAGCAGCACTCCTGGACCATTAACTGCAAATATTTAGCTTTCAGTCCTATTTCCAAACATCTGCACTTAAAAATTACAGTCATTATAACCTTGTGGCAGTTGCCTGCCTGTTAAAGTTAGGTTCTGTATTAACTTAGTTTATTTTACATTTTCAGTGAATGATGCCATTTTCAAGAAAGGGGATTAATCAGTTACATTGCAAGGGAGATTCACAAATTCAAATTCAAAAAATATTTTATTTATCCCCAAAGGAAAATTAATTAATGATGGATTTCTGATATCAATTGTGTGCGGTCTACACATTTTATAGAGGGTGGTTTCATCATCAGGAACCATTTCTAAACATGTCAGTTTATCCCTGGTGTTAGAATGTGTCACCAGAAACATTGTGAGAGATCACCTCTGATTGCATCTTATTTTCTGGATTCAAATAAGTGCAGCGGCTACAAGAACAATGTCCGTTGGACAAACAAGACTAAAGTGGTGATACTTGGCCATAATGCACAATGTCCATCCATCCATCCATCCATCCATCTATTTTCTATACCCGCTGAATCCATCTACTGGTTCACAGGGTCTGCTGGAGCCAATCCCAGCCCATTTCAGTTGAGAGGCAGGGGTATACCCTGGAGAGGTCGCCAGTCCATCACAGGGTCACATATGTAGATGAACAACCATGCATACTCACACTCACACCTACGGGCAATTTAGAGTTCTCAGTCAACCTGCTACACATGTTTTTGGACTGTGAGAGGAAACCGAAGTACCCGCAGAAAATCCACGCAAGCACAAGAAGAACATGCAAATTCCACACAGAAAGACTCCTGCTGGGCAGGAAGTTGAACCTGAACAATGTCATTTTTTGTAAAAAAAATTAAATTAAATTAAAAAAAAAAAATGCATGTCAGCACTTAGACCTTACACTAACTGTTATGGCAGTTGTGAAGTAATAATAATTTGGGACAGTGTTCAAGCCAATGCATCTGAGCACCTTGCAGTCATTGAGACAACCATGAAGTTCTCTTTGTATCAAAGTAACCTATATTTAATTTAGGCTGACAGCTATATGTTGATAAAAATCCAGATCACACCATCAGATCTACAACAGAATGTCTGAAAAAGAAAAGAATTAAGGTCTTGCAATAACCTGAAGTACACACATTAATTTGATTGAAATTATACGATTAAAGCAGCAGAACTTTAAGAAAGCTGAAAATAAATAATGCCTCTAAACTTCAATAAACTGATGCAGCCTTGTAAAGTGGGGTGAAATTCCTCCACAATGATGTCCAAGGCTGATAACATCATAAAAACAACTATTTTAAGTTAGTGCTCTTAAAAGTGGTTCTACAAGATGATTTACAGTATCTGGATGTTGCTTAACTGGTTTTTCAAATACTGTCTCTGCATCTTATTTTAAGATCAATACGGACAGTCATGTTTGATATTGGACATGTTTCGCCCAATTTAAGAGGAGATATCATCTTTTTCACATGACTGCACACCACACTGCTTACACATATCAAAGTGTCCCTAAGACATAAATCGGTGAACAAATGCTCAGATTTACATAAACGTTGGTAACATAATTTCTTTGCCATGGATGAATTGTAATCCTTCAATAGTGTTGTCATAGCAACCAGTTCAACAGTTTCTCTTCATTTAGTTGCTTCTTTATTTCACTTTCTTGATTGCTCTGAGACATTTAAAGTAAATAATTTTACTTTGGTTGGACAGTAGGTTTCCTCCTATTACACTGAATATCAATAGGAGGGTATAGATAATTGATCGATGGATGGTACACTAGCTTAGTGCATTTTGTTGCACTTATGTCCACTCACAGACTGAGAAAATGATAGATTTGATAGATGATAGATTTTTTTTTCTTGATTTAGATTTAAACGGTGGCATTTCATTGTTGATGCAGATCCCTGTAGAATTATCCAGGATCTCCTTTGTCTTCACCCAGTATCACATCATGCTGCATTTTCTGCACCTTGAAAGTGGGTTGAGCAAATCTGTTACACCAATTTCAAAGGATGTACTTCCTGCAGAAGTGAGGGGAGGATTGGAGTCGAGCGGCTCAGCCTACCCCTGAAACCCAGCTCAAATTCAAAAAAAAAAAAAAACAGTTATGAAAACTTGGGTAAAGATTAGTGCATTTTTATTTACTTATGTTAATTTTACAGCAAAATAAAGGCATTTACTTTTTTCCTAACCCTTTTTAAAATGAAAACAGGGCAACAATTTTATCCATTGCAAAAACACTCCTTTTTCAGATGGATTTAGAAAGCCTGATCTCTTCTTTCTTTCTGTAGAAATTCAAAACTAAATAAAAGCCCTTCTCCAGCAGTCTTACTATTCATTGGCATCAATAGTGACATTTAAGCACAAGCAAAATCATTTGGTAAATGTCATTGAAGGTTTTTAACAATTGAAGGCCATTCCTCTTATCGAATCTTCTCTAATATGTGATGATTTTCGAGATGGCAATGACAGTCTGCGTGCAAGCTCAATCCATAGATTTCTATAATGCAAAGATGTGCTTCAGTGGTGAAAGCTGACCTGTGATACATTTAGAATTTGCTTCTGAAGGCGAAATCAATATTTCTTGTGAGCTGCATAGTAAGCCCTTTAGCAACAGATAATGAATACAAAATGTCAACTGGAAAAAAAAAAACACATCCCTTGGGTTCATTTCAAATTTGACATGCTCAAAAACACTGTCATTTGCAAAAGGGAAAAACAAATCTGTAAAAAAGAAAAGAAAAGAAAAGGGAGAGGGCATGGGAGGTGGGGTGTGGGGGTGCCAAATTAAAAATTCAATTTCCCTTCATCCCTGTCTTGACTTACCAGGTTCATCATTCAGTTGCAACAACAGCTTTTCCTATTACTGTCAAGCACATTGTCCCTTTGTGGCAATAGATCTGCCTCTTCACAACCAAACAAAATACTAACTTTTTAACACATGTCATAAAGCTGTGAAACATCTCATTTAGTGCACAAGGGCCCAAGTTGATCTGAGACTTCAGATGTGCCATCGGAGAGAACAAACGGTGCGTCATCTGACGCTTTCTCAAATGACAGGCCTGTCACAAAACAGCCGAGAGCTTAGAAGTGCAGTTCACTTGACACAGTCTTCAGGGATGTGTCTTAAAAACGTTGCCCCATTTAAAAAAAAAAAAAGAAGAGAGAACTCTGCTAGCGTGTGTGGGAGAATGAGATTGGGGTACATAACAAATAAAGCATTGGCCTACAAAGATCCAGAGGGAGCACTCTATGTGAATCCTTCGTATCCATTTAACAGGAGAGCTTACAGCAGCCAGCTCCTCACAGCCAAACTGAAGTGCTATATTACTTACCAAGCTCAGCTGGAAACGCTATAGAAAATGTGTTTGCCTAGAATCTTCTCTCCTTTATCAATCCCAAACAGCAGGGACTAGAGCTTTAAGCACTATGCCGGGGTTCCAGCAATAGCAAACAACATTTCAGACTCGGGGAAAAAAATGAGGGGGGAAATGGTTGCACCAGTAAGATTTCAGTTTTGTGTCTGCAAAGCCTTTAAAGCTGAATCTAACATAGCTCACTGAATTCCCAAAACAATTCAAAAATACTTCCTTGGAAAAGAAACATGCAGACTGAAACAAAAACTCAAGTGTGCACAGAGATATGTTCAGACAAACCTGAAAAGAGAAATTAATAAACAGGTGCAAGGGCACTCAAGTTGAATCTTACCAGTGAAAAGGTTCCATTCAGAATCAAGGTCTGCCTGGTTTGCTAGACAGCCCCTCATAACGTTGTGACAGTAGTTGTGACAGGGTTTCAGGCCAGGCATGCCGCTGCAGTACGGACAGTACAGCATCTTGGTCAAGGCTCTGACACATGCTGGAACTACATTCACCTACAAAGCAAAGAGATGCTCTTGAGTTTGGGTAGGTCTTCGTAAACTGAGTTATTATTTCAGGACAAGTTGTATGACTCAAAACATGGAGACAGAACCTATCATAATGCACAACAGACGTGACATTTGAACCTTCAAAAGTGAGTGGAGTCAGATGCATTTCAGCTTTTGACTGACATCGCTACACTCCATCAGTGGGTTCTTGGAGCTTGAAATGTGGCAACCCAGAAGATGAAGTGTGTGACAATACAAGGTTTACAACTCTGTCTATTTCAATTCCCTGTGAAAGCTCTGGCTTTTGTTGTTGGTCTATGTCATTGTATTGTCATTGTATCATCTCAAGTGAAAGTGACAGGATTCTCACATCTGCTTCCCTTCAGAGGTGGGGATGGAGAACAGAGAGTACATTTGATAATTGGCCTGTCAGGCTCTGTATTCATGCTTGACTTTAGATTCTGTCCAGTACACACTCTAGAGACTGCTGATGTGTGTGTGTGTGTGTGTGTGTGTGTGTGTGTGTGTGTGTGTGTGTGTGTGTGTGTGTGTGTGTGTGTGGGATGGCTGGGCATCGGTCAGGGAAGCACCATACAATTGAACACCACCTTCTCCACATAGAGGGATTCTGCAGAAGAATCCATCTGTCAATCACATTAAATTTAGTCAGATATATTTAAAACATCTGAGCAGAGAAATGCCATCTAAAAGATGCTGCTACATGTAACTCAGCCAAAAAAAGTTTCCAAAAATCAGGTCAAGTTATTTTCATTCACATGTCTTCGAAAATTTAAATCAAAAGGTAGAAGTTTGTTTAAATGTCATGTTTTTAAAAATTATAATCAATTTTCTCATATTTTTGCTAATTAAGCATTTATTATTATTTATTGAAGCAAAACAAAACAGAAAAAAGAAACATAACTGCACAGACAACACAAAGCTCAGTGATACAAATACAGCACAAATAAAAGAGCAAAAGAAAGATGAAGGGAATTGGGAAAAAAAAACACATTAGTGCACTTTTGTAGCTCCATGGCAACATCTGAGGTTCTGCGGTGACACTACATCTGTCTTCACTCTTCTATTCACTATGTTATTAACATTTCACTTTGTCTTTGATTTCGTGGCTTGCCTGACCAGACCACCTGCATGTGCACGTGTTTGCGTAATGTGGCAAATGCAAGACTTAGTTGACATAAGACAGCGGCAGAGATAACAGAGGGGGATGGCGCTGACATTAATGTACTGGCTTCCACTGCTGGCATGATCCGACAAGGATCAGATCTTGTAAGACAACTCAGAACATGTAAGTGAAGTAGGCTCCTGGTGGCTGATTCCATCACCGCATGTCATCCCCTAGTTGGTGTTCATGTAAGTCGTTCATATCTCTCTGGGGTTGTAGTTTAAGCTCGTAACAGTTATATATAAATAAGTGTAATTGGACTTGACACTTTTCAGCTGACATGCATACACACTACATGCACTTGCCCCTTTAGTAGCTGTACCAGGTTTACCTAATATGTTTATTTTCTTAATTTTCATATTCCTGAAGACATCAAGCAATCATTTCACAAAATAAAGAGGACAATTTTAAATAATATTGTTCCAATTTTACCAATTTTGATTGTACCATTTTTTTAAAAAATTCTCTTGATAGAATCATAAAGAAGAAAAAATTAACAAGTATTCATCTGTCTCATTTTGGATTTAAATTATTAACTGCAAAAAAGAGAAAAAGGCCTTTAAATACAAATTTTGTTCAATCAACAGCATTGAATAAATGTGAAATGACTCTTTGATGACTAATGTGCAAATAAACCATCCAAACCTGTTGAAAACAGTTTCTGAATAACTGTCCTTAGTTGTATCTGCAATGAATGAGAAGGTTACGAGACTATTAGTATCGCTGTTCAACTTCACTGCACTTACAAAAGTGAAAAAGAAAGTCTACTGTCATAAAATTTAAGGAAAGAGGCAGAGAGGGACACAAACATTTGTGAAGGCATTGCCATTCTGGAGTGTGAGATCAGCAGGATGTCAAATTGGGTGAAAAAAAGAAAAAAAGAAAAATAACATCCCCACAAAGTCTTAGACTTTCCAAGAAAGGATACATTGTGATGAATTGTGGCTCACCCATTTGATGGAGTGCCAAACTCCCTCAGAGAATCATAAATCCCCTAAAAGAATATATGCAATTTTCAGTAATAAATTGTAACAAATTCAAGTCTTTCAACATCTGAAGTGCATAGAATCATGAAATCAGCGGGTCTCAGAAAATCTAAGCGTGTAAAGGCCAGATCCAGAAACCGCTGCAGGGTGTGTGTGACCTTTGAGCCCTCAGGCAGCACTGCATGAGAAACAGTTACACACACATTTATATGGCACTTTAAGTCTATAGAAATGTTTTCTTTTGTTCAGTGGTTTTCTCTATCTACACACACAGACGAATGCATTGGGAACAGTTGGGTTTTCACTGTTTTCCCAAAGAGGACTTTAACTAAACGTGTCAAGCTACTGACCTTCTGATCATCAATTCTCTAGAACTAATGAAGCGGTGTATAAGAAATGTGTCAGTCATCAACACGATATTCTGTCCAGGGACGTTTGTGGTTATTTTCCTCAGGACAAAGCCAGACCACACTTTGCACAAATAAAAATGGCGAGGTTTCACACAGGGTGCGTATGCTTGGCTAGACTGACTGCTGTATAGATCGGTCTGAAGAAAAGAATCATCCAGTAATGACCATGGACTGTTGAACTGCTTAAGTCTTCTATTTTTCAAGAATGAACACAGTCATTATTCCCAGTTCCTAGACAACTGAAAAGTATAATTAAAAGGAAAGATAATATAACAATATGCTAGAAATCCCTCTCTTCCAGCTCTTTTTTTCTGTTCTTGTTTTTACTTATAAACATGAGCTACATCTCATCTCAATGCTCCCCCATGTAAACTTGGTTCCTGGCACTCATCTGGACAGCTCCTGGACACAGTAGAAGGGACTCAGTTCTTGGACACCACATCTCATAAACCAGAGCTTTTAATAACTCTGTTGCCCACTTCTTGATGGGTCACATTTATTTTTCAGGATAAGAGAAAGATTTCCAGTATTAGTTAGGTGATTTTAAAGCTATAATGCTGATTGAACTCCATTTCCTAATCATTTCTAAATGTATTTCATTTGCACAGCAAAGTGGAGAGTTCTACATCTTTGCATTTATTCACACTGTAAGTGTTTGCTGCCTGCCTCCACCCTTAGCTTTCGTTACACTCGATGTGACATGTAGATATCGCTTAATTTATCCTATTTCTGATTCACAGGCAGGCGACAGTAAATAAAGAAAGAAGTGAGCAAACACAGAGAAAAGTTGTGGAGAGAGCCAGCACTATTGCCAAAAATGCTGAGAAACAAACACCATGGAAAACAGAGGGACAGATACAGATGAAACAGACGGGGAGAAAAACCGGACAACACACGAGGAGACAAACAGAGGGAACAGGCTGGTGCTGTCGCCGCATTTGGACGGAGAAACGGGACCAACTACATGCCAATCAACATATTTTCTTTGGAAAGAAGTTTCATTCCTCAGAGTTAATTTGAAGAGCGGGTTTGGAGTTTCATTTCCACAATGCACTTGACGATTGTCCTCCTGTCGGAATTGTGATTGGGAACAAACAGCGAACACCAAGTTGAGTAACTTGGAACTTGTACAGGAGTCTCCAGTGACAGACCACCTATCTTTAGATCTTAGTCCATTCTTCCTTCGTGCAGCGTTCTTTTCCAAAATCAGTATTGCTCACACAAATCCCAAAATGTCTAAACGCTATCTGAAATTTAGAGTAAGTGAGACAAAGACAAGACAGTTATGATATTCCACTTCCATTTCCACTTCCACCAATAGCCTTATTCATCTCTCGCCCTGTCTCATGTCAACGAAAGATTAAATATAACAATTTCCTTTCAAGCTACTTGAATCATTTGTTTTCACTGGCTAATTTACATAGTAATATATATTACCAAGATGACAGAGGAAAGAAGGGAGGAAGAGCTTTTCCAATATATTTTTTCCCTTTGGTTCAGCCGTCTGCTCGATATACCTGAGCAAAGACAGAATCTTGCCTAAGCCACAAAAAAGGACTATTCTTGTTTTATAAATCCACATTTCCTGTGCCATATATGATGACAACAACACATCGGAATCCGATGAAAATATGGTATACTGTAGCACGTAATTATTGCTGGCAAACCATTTTAAATGTCAGACTATACTACTTAGTAACTGTATAATTTCCTCTTACACATGCAGTGAAGCAGAGCACTTATCCATGGTAATAGTAAACAATAAAACATTTCTCAGATCTGTTTCTGTTATGTCCTGCACACTTAGCCAAGTTACCCAACAGCAGATTTAATAAAAATCATCTGAGGACCAGTTACAAACAAACGCTTTCTATTCCATTTGGCTTTCTAGTGGCAACCCAAGATTTATATTTCATACTGCAAATGGTTTTAAGTGTTTTAAGCTGCCCCGAAGCTTTGTAAGACTTTGGGAAATTTGCATTAAAATGGTGCCTCTTAACACAATTATCTTACTTTTTTCTTTTTTTTTTTCATAATAGCAGTTCTTGCTCCCAGCAGTCATTGGCTGCCCTGGATGAAGGATAATCTGATAATCTTATTAACACTTATTTACAGTTGAGTAGATGGAATATTTCTCAGCAGGCTGAAGGAAGAATTCAGAAACTAGATGACGCAGATCCACTGTGAGATTAAAACACTAATCTACTCATCTGATGTCTACATTCTATGATAATATTTTATGGAGAATATGTTTGCTATTGAATGTAGACAGCGATACTGTGATATAAAATGCCTTGATGGAGGTGATTGTCTCATCATGAAAACCATCACTCCTCTATACAAACGTGAGAGTACTGTTCCGTTTGTAACTTTGAGCAGAAATATGTTAATATTTATGAGTTGTTACATACATTTTTTGATGCATTGTGAGTACATTCCATGTAAAACATCTGAGATTTTAACAAAATTTCAAAAACATAAAAATCAAAAATTTTTACTTGCTGTTTTCACACTGTTGCACAATTTCATTTCCTTGACAACAGTCAGGGTGAGGTTTTAACAGCGGTGTGGTGCTTAAGAAAAACAACTTGGAGAAAGCTTGCACCCCTCAAAGGCCACAGCAAGAAGCCATAACACTGACCTGAATTCAGCTTCTGCAATAAGGAATTTCAAAGATTATAACACTAAAAAGGCGAGCCTGGCTGTTATAATGAGCGATAACTCCAGAAGATACTCTTCGAAGATATCACCTTGTCACTCTGACATGGTATTGTTACGTGCATATGGTGTTAACTCCCTTTAGGTGCAAAGGAGTGGGAAGAGCACAGATGATGGAAATTGCTTTGTGCCACCAAGTAATGAAGTTGTGAGAGATGACGATGACTTTGCAAGCTACGAAGGCCAATCAAAGGGAACACGAGTGAGACACAGATTCTGTCACTAAAGAATTACCTCAATAGTTCTGTCATAATTATTGTGACAGGTTGCTGTGCACTGCAGTGATTAGACGAGGATGTAAGACTGCATTGTTACCCCAAATGCGCCCACTCAATTCCACAGCCATTAGTGTCGATAGCGATGTGAGGGCATTGTCACTGTGCAGATCAGACTACCATCTGCTACCGACAGGAACGTGTGTCTGGTTTCACAAATCACTGTGGAAAACTTCACTTGAGGTCTTTTTTTTCCATTTATGGATCTGAAATGAAGGATTTTATAAAAGCCTATTAATTTAGGGAAACAGAGATGCAATACTACTAAATATTAGCTATAATAATCTATAGCAATATTAGATTTAAAGATTTAAGGGTTGACTCTCATGAAAATCTAACTTTAATCCCAAAAAATTGTTTTATTTGATGGCTACAAAAGTTCTTCTGCCACTCCTTACACAGATAGACCAATTCTCCCTGTGGCTTTGTTCTGTAAGCTAATTTTGTGGGCAAGGAAGATAATCACATTACTTTTAGTGAGTACTAACATTTAAGACAATTGTATTTTTTCTCAATAACATTAAATGTTACCAGAATCATATGAATGAAATTAGTTTTTCCTTGAAGTAGAGTAACACAGGCTGTATATTTCATTTTTATTTGATCTTTTTTAAGATCTGCAAGTAAGACCTAAACCAATAATAAAAAAAAGACATTAAACAGCGTAAACTTCTTTAAGAAAGTGATGTTTGCTCATACTAACTATTAACTAATTAAGACACAAATATGTCTGCATTTATATATATTTATTTTAAGTGCTTGTCATCACAGGGACTCTTCAATTCATATTAACATAAAGCAAAAACTTAAAAAAAAAAAAAAGGATTACAATTATGGTGATGAACAAGTTCTCCTGTAATGTTTTACCAAATGGACCTTTGCAGAAAGAAGTTGCGTTTCTTTAAGCATGAAGGTGATCTGACCTTAGCCAAGTAGTTTTAGTTGTCTAAACATAGCCACATCTTAATCAGAAGGGCGCCGGAGCAGAAAAAGCTCATATGGGTCTCCGTGGAAGGTGCTAACAGATGCCCTATATTGTTACTCTGCCAAAATGAGACTCGAGGTTTGGAATGGATGCAGACAGTTCGTCTGTCTGTTGACAAGATGAAGTTAAAAACAACAAAGATGAATTTCATGAAGCTTGAAGAGGTGGAGTACTGGTAATAGAATAACTAATTGTATTTTGGTGTGGGTTTAAATGATATTCTGAGAATTATGGTTTGGTCTTAGATATAATGTGCTTTTAAAATGCCCTTAGTTTTATGTTGTTTTTTTTAACATGTTATTGAAGCAATTTTCCAAAATGTGTAAGTACATAATTTTATTGCTGAATGAGTTCCTAAAACTCCACATTGTAATGTTTTCTAATCAATTTCCTTGCTTTTGATACAGCAGAATTATATTTGTGTCTTGTTTATATAAAGTACTTCGAAACAGCATCACATATATCCACAAATATAATTTCATCATTTCTCCACCAAAGAGGTACAATACGACCCTGTCCATTCATCTGTCAGTTAGTAAGATTAAGTAAAGCCTAAAACATATAATCGTCATGAAATGCAGCAAGTAGTTCAGTGTTCATAGCTACTTTTGTGGAGGTAATAATAATTACAAAACAACAGTCACCTTGAGGAAAAATTGTTTGAGTTTTCTTGTTGCTATTCAAAACACAGGCATGCCACAGAAATAGATACATTTGGAAATTGAAAGAGCAGATAAAATAAACAAGTGGGTATATAAAAATATGAGGGCTTTAGTACAAGCAGATACAGACATGGCACAAATATGCACCAAACTGCAAATGAAAATATAAGAGAGTGGAGAGCACTGTACTTTTGCTAGTCCCGCCCCTTTCTGTTCTTCCCTGAGACCCTTGGTCTCCCTTTACATGTTATATGTAAGATGTAGCTGAGACAATTCCAGAGAGCCCCAGACTAAAACCAGTTGCTGTCAAATCGATGAATGCCTCAGACTGACAGAATAATCCACATGTGAGCAGCTGTGCCTCCATAAACCGCCGCAGAGGTACTTGATGGACCCCTGCGACCCCTTACGAGGCAGCCCAAGTGTCTGTCTTTGCAGAGGCGCAGGAATTGCCCGTTGATCTACCCTGACATGTACCATGTTATGTGGTATGTCTGGAGCAAGACTAGGGGCTGTTTCTTTAATCTAGCACGACAAGTGCAAACACGTTAAAAGCCAAGCACGCACTCTAGGATGACTGGGCACAGTGCACCTTAAACTAGTCATCATCGCTGGTGCGTGCAAGATCTTCACACAGAACATTATTATCCATTTGGCGTGGGGGTCTCCTGGATTAAGGAATAGCACTCACACTCTGTCCATCTGATTCTAATGGTTTGTTGCCCAGCCTGAATGTCAGGGGCAAACAAGTCTCTCGTGGCTTCTGGACAAATGTCACAACACCGGTGCTGACAGCTTTCTCTAAGTGCTTGTTAAACAAAGATGTGATGCCATACACTTTACATCAAGGTGCAAAAAAAAGAGAAGTCTTGAGTGCGAAGTAATAAAGTCAGATGATGTGACATATTTTCACTGGTGTATAAGACAGATGGATGTGAAGAATACTTTCATTTTCGAGCTTCATGGATATTTTCTTCTCTATTTCCTATCCTTTATTTAGTTCAAAATGTCTTCCCACGCAGTTTCCTTTAGTTTTCACGAGAAAATGGGATGACTCTACCTTTCTTTATATTCTTTTCATATCATTTTCGTGTATTCCAGACCACATGCTGTCTGTCTTTCATTTTCCCCCCAACATTCTGCAGTTCACCACAGATCAAAATCTTTTAATTAAAAACGACATCTTTGGTGCAGCACATTTCCCAATGACGTGCCAACCTTTTTGAGCCAGTTGCCATCTGCCATCGCAGCACTGTGGATGAGGCCTTATCCCAGCAAGCTGTGTGAGCTGTGAGCCAGCAAGTGGGAAGGAGACAGAAAAAGGGGGGTGGGAGCCAGAGTGAGATCGCAAGACTGAGAGGGAGAGACTGAAAGAGAATTTTGCCTGGCGCATCTGTATCAGTTGGGCTCCGCTAAAAAACGTAAATGGACCATGCTCTCTTATGTCCCTTAATCTGCTCTGAAGAAAATCTGATGTTTTTTTTTTCTTTTCCCTATAATCCACTATCTGGTGGTGGGAATTTATTCCTCTTCGGTACAGAACGCAGAAGAATATAGATCACATAAATACTGGCATACGTTCTCCCTGTATTACATTAAGGCATATTGCATCTTCCGACAGGAGTAACGTCTCTTTAAGCCATATTAATCTCTAAATACCAAACAGATTTGCTCAAAGAGAAGTCATGGCATACATAGTATATGTGTTTGTAAATAGAGATATAAAGTTCTTGAATTAAATTTCTATTGAGCTGAAAAATTATAGAATGCCTTAAAGGCAGCATTGATGTTTGATTAAGCAGAAAATGTCAATAAAATGTTTAAAACAGTTCCAATATAGTCTTAGGAATCCTTTGGCCTGTTGTGTTATCAAATTGTAATGATATCCATATTTATTTTCACTCTCTCAAAGAAATAACCAGAAACTCACAGTAATTTGGCTCTAAGATGAATGGATTCCTAATTAATATTATTACAAACATCTGTATGAGACACTTGAATCACAGAGGTCAGTCTGTGTATGGTTCTGGGAGAGATCCCACCAAATATTCATGTTTTCTGGCACTTTAACTCATAAAAAGCCAAAGTTGTAAAATGTGAGAAAAGGCACCACCACCGGTTACCAGTATTGGTGCTGCATTGGATCAGCTCTGTTGACAAACCAAGCTCGCCTCAATAACCTGCTATAATTAGAATGTCAGATATGCATATGGCTCTCCTTGCTAGCGGCTTCTAACGAACCACCTGTGGAAATAATGATACACTGACAGCAAATGCTTGGAAACATCATTCAGGAGAGTTTATTCCTGAGGAAGTGATAAGGTCCCATGAGGTGAGTTCAGTAAATGGGTGACAGAAGTTTTGAAATCACTTTATTTTATTCCCCTTTTCGGGGTTCTTTTTAAAAATCATTTGATCATTATCTTGAGTTCTTCTTGATAATAATATATAATATAATAATAATAATAGTTCTTCTTCAGTCACTGGTTACTCAAATTTATAAACCAAAACTACTTGGTTGGGTTTAGGAAAAAGCTATAGTTAGATATAAAATATAAAGCTTCATTATATTTTACAGTACCTCATATGTCACAAATACACAGTTTGAAGTTATTTGCATGCTGCTTAAACTTACGCTGCGCTCTAATTTCTGCACTTATCAGCAATTTCAGTGGTCCCACCGAGGTCAAGCCAGGCTTTTCTGCAGTTTCTTTGTGTGCTTAACATAAATCCTTCTGATATTTCATTGACTTTGATCAGGGCAAATGGGACCCCCTGCCACTGAACTAGTGCACCCAGTTGGCCAGAAATATTAGTAAAAAAACATTGTGGTCCAGCCTGGATCACTTTTGTGACAACACATATCACGAAATAGCAACATGTCACACTGATATCAACACCTCTGCTAGCT
Organism: Zenarchopterus dispar; assembly: GCA_028564865.1. Taxonomy (NCBI): domain Eukaryota; kingdom Metazoa; phylum Chordata; class Actinopteri; order Beloniformes; family Zenarchopteridae; genus Zenarchopterus; species Zenarchopterus dispar. The sequence goes on from JAOWBL010000018.1 coordinate 6,311,235, forward strand.
GGCTCTGTCAGTCAGAAGCTGCCACCTCAATGTTCTTGGGACATTTATCTTGGCAGAGGTGTTAAAGACATCAAAGAAAAACTCTTGAAGTGTATTTTACTCTTCGGCTGGATGCCGAATGACCGAGCAACGGAAGGTAAGCTGGTTTTTACTCTTTGATGCATCCTCTTTCTTCTGTGAGAGGAAAGATGATGCAAGGCCACCGCTGAATTGTCCATCTGTTTGCTGGACAAGTACTTAAAGACTTATTACAATTTCTTATTAAGTAATATCTTATAATGAGCAGCAGGGTTGCATACAATTCCCATTCTGACAGGCTATGTTCAACATCCCATCATTATGAAGGAATCTGGCAATAGCAAATAATTAAATAACTAAAACAAAAAAAAAAATAAAACAACATATTTTGTGTGACATAAGGGCATACAATGGGTGATGTTTGGAAAATCAAGTGACTATAGATTATTTAACAGAGCAGAAAAATGGTAGACCTAACACTAACTACCGTTCTAGGGGTAAGATATGTACTTGCGTGACGCAAATGCAAGCCAGTGCAGCCTTTTTAATCAACATAAGGACATGTGATTGTACAGATGTCATAAAAACATGTGTTATAATACAAAATGCCTGATAAAATTAAACTTCTTTCAGCTTTAAGAAGGTTAGGAGACAGAAAAGAAGTCAGGGTTTGTGGAACTCCTCTGGCCCAGGTAACGTTCACAAGAAAAAATTACCATGGTAACAGACTCCAAGTACAAGGTACCACAGTTTCTCAAACAGGCTTGACTTAAACCTCCTTTCACAGGGCTAAGTCACCTCATGCTCTAAAACAGAAAACTCTGGGTTTCCTTCATTTTACGTTTAAACTACTTAGAATTTGCACAAAGCCCACATTCTGAAACAAGCCCCCGCTATCTTCCTTATTCTAGGATTTTGAGTTAGGTGTCAAAAATTGCTTGAATAGGTAAGGGGAAAAAAACTACTAAAAGGAAAACAGTGGAGCTGCTTACAGCTTCTGCAAAATTACTATAAACTGCAGGCTTTGCAGGGGCATTACAGAAAGTTTAAAAAAAAGAAAAATAATGTAGCAGCCCATTGCAGAGACATTTCTTTTTTTTCAATTTTAAGTTGTATTGGTAATTTTGGTGTTTATTTTTATTGTTATTTTATTTTTCTATCTTTGGGAAAATAGCTTTAGAAAGAGTAATCTATGAAGAGTAGTGCTTGTTCTGTCTTTCAGGTATGAAGCTAATGAACAGTAGAGAGTTGCACTGTAGCAGCAAGTGGAAGATGTAATGTGTAAATTTGCAGACTATATGCCACTGATCTAAACTGAAAATACAGTCACTTAGATTCATTTATAAAATTAACTATGCTTAAATTTGATGCACAACAAATAGTAGGTTCATGTCATTTTCACAAATTAAAATACGGATTAGGAGTGCTGTCTGAGCATGGACTAATGAATACAGAACAAAGACAGTGTTAGAGCCACACTAGTATGTAGAAATAGTTTCATTAAAAACAACAGATATGACAAATAAAAGAAAAATAAAACAAACATAAACCACATGGAACTAATGATATTGCTTACACGCCAGACTTATCGGTCAGAGCAAGAATCTTGATAAATGAGTGTTTAATTAGATAAAAATGCTACTATATAAGCTATCAGGGAAAACAAATCCCTCTGTGCAAAACATATCCTGCTTGCCTCCATCATCTCGACTAGATAGGCACACAGGATGAGGTCAGCTTCCCATGTGAGTGCAGAGTGAATGATAAGTGCTCTAAATGCTTCAATTTTAAACCGTTCAAACGGTCTAAATCCCTGCAATCTTTTTCTGAGCAGGTCTTAATATGGCTCCACTGTGTTTCCTCTGTGTTTTAAGTACATTCAGGATAAAACTCTTAATGGTCATCATAAACTGTAAGCCAGAGAGATTCTCCTCTTAATCCAGGATTGAGGTCCAGGAAACTGTTCAGTGCAAGGCGAATGAAATCCCATTTTATGGAGTGATATCTCTCCTGCTCCGGCTTCGCTGCAGAGTTGTCCGTTGGCAGTAATTATGCATGCCTCATCACTGTCAGTGCATTGTCTAGTGTTAAAGCGTCAAGGAGAATTGAAACAACAGATGGCTAAAAGCAGCCATTTCATGGAAAATGTACATCTAGTCATTTTAAATCTTTTGACTTGAAGAGTTTCATGATTAATTTTACGACATGAGATGAAGTGTTAATGATGACTTGTTAGATTCTGGCTGCTTCTACACTACGTGTCTTTCTCAGTTGGCAGATTGCTTTGCTTTTTATACTCCACAACAAAACACATGCAAGAAATGAGGCATAACCAAGTACAAAACAGGAGCTGATTACTTGAAAATGCTTTGAGGGAAGAAATGAGCAAAGCAAGCTGTTTACACAATAATTTGTTCGGAACATGAAAATAAAGAAAAAAAAAAGAAAAGGACACAGGTAAAGGGATGGAGTGGGATACAGGATACAGAGAGAGTTTTAAAAAATGCTTTGTAGAAAGCACCTGCTTCCTGGTATCATTTTGTGGCATGTTGTATATCCCTAAAAGTGAACTCTTCCTTTCTTCGGAGGGATTTGATCGCATTAGTTAGATATTCATTGGCTTTTCACTAGGTGATGCATAGGTGATGACAGTCCACCACTCACTAATTTCCCTCCAACAAGTTAGCAAGCTTTCTGACCAGCAAATTAGACTTAAAACTGTTTTGCAAAAGCAGTTTTACTCAGTGGGGTCTGTGTGCAGCAGAAAACATCTTGTGTTGGGTTAAAGTAAAATCACTTCGTTCCTCAAGTAAGGTGACAACCAACCATAAAAAAGGTTTAAATGATCTAAGACTATGCAACGTTTGATGCTAGTGTTAGTTAATTCGATGCCAAATATGATGTTTTCCTTTACAATTAATCTGGAAATATTCTGTCTCAGTACAAACTTTCATTATGTAAAGCACCTTGCAGCAGTTGTGAGTAGGCTTCAGCATAAAGTAAAGCTTTTGCAAGTTTTTAACTTGTTTCTTTAAATACATATTGGAATGTTAGTAAACAATAAACACATTTTCCCTTCTCAGTAAAAGTGACATATTTGTCTTAGCCTGACAGCAACCATATCGCTCATGCTTATCAACGTCTGCATTGTTCCTCAGTTATAGTTTGTCTTTGCAGTCATTTTATTTCTGCCAAGACAGATCACATTTCTCCCGTTTTAGCGTCACTACACTCTCTACCTGTTCAGTTTAGGTCATTTCAGAGATTTCTGGAAGACTACTTTATGTCCACCATCACTTTCCTTTTTACTTGTGATGATACATTTCTCACTGAACTCTGGCAAAATTTTGCTCACAAACATTTTTTCCTTCTCTCATGAAGAATACATATATCTGAATACACAGATTACACAGAGTTATACCACAACACCACCATAACACTCTAACTGGAGATGTAAGTGGGGTTTTTTTGTGTCACTGAACACAGAGGCTTGCTCTAAGGTCAAGGTGATTTGTCAAGTCAAGTAACTTTTCACTCCGAGTTCACTGGTCATTCAGCAGCCTGACAGACTACAGGGATGCCACAGTGCTTCCTGGCACCACTTTATAATTGATGAGGAAGTGCTGATTATGGGACTTGATCCAGAGTGCTGGTCTTTCAGGCCCTGCACAGATTGTACTGAGGGTGCCCATTTAACTTAGTTCTTATGAACCAGCTGCATGAAGACTGACTTGTTGAAGGCTAGTTCAGTTTTGAGACATTAGACATTATAAATATTAAACATGACCGACTCATGAAAAATCATTTATGTATAGTAAGGATGAAACAGTTAGGAATATTTACAGTCAAATAACCCACAACCAGCATGAATAGGAGGAGCTGCAATTTAAATTCAAAATGCAGATTTGAGATTAAAAATCGTTTTTCTTACTATTTTCAAGCCATGGTTGTCACCCACAGAGTTAAACAGAATATGTGCATTATATGTAAATTATTTGAAAAAAACTAAACAAACTGAAACACTACCACAAGTCAATTTTTTTAAATGAAACAGTAGAAATAAAACAAAATTGCCTATACAATGTTGATTGTAGACTTCATAGTTTTTGTTGAGAAAACATTTCTTTTCATTAAATTGTCAGTGAATACATATTTATAAAGTAATATTTAATTCATGCAGTTCTGCACACAATCTATCCTGTTCTATGATCTGACTTTACTTAATAGAAGAAGTTAAGCCTCCACCACCAAACTGATTAAAGTTCTTTATCAAGCTGTGCACATCTCATTTACTTTCTTGCCCTTTCATGCTTGCTTCTTCTTTTTTTCTTCTTTGCTCTGCTCACAATTTGTCTCCCCTGGTGGACTCAAAAGAAGAGCACATTTTAAGCCAAGATGCATCCACGAATGAATTTCACTGAAAGACTGAAAGCAGTTTTCAGACTCAAACCTAAACTGTTTGAACATGTAAAAAGCTACATTTCTCTGACAGGTGTGTTGAAATACAAATTAAATGTGGCAGTTTTGGATGGGAAACTGCCTTTATGGTTTATAAAACAATAGAGAAAAATGTCAGACTAAAGTCTATTGAAAACAATGTGTTTGTAGAGTCTCTTAAACACACACACACCCACACACACCATATATATATATATATACATACATACATATGGTCTG
>JAOWBL010000018.1:6333039-6365271 GCA_028564865.1 Zenarchopterus dispar
ATATATATATATATATATATATATATATATATATATACACACACATATACACATACTGCCTCTCTGTTTTGTTTGCACTGCAGGTATCATGGCCTATTGTAGATCTTGTTGTATCAAATCATTTTTGAAGTTGTTCTTCAAAGTGGTAGCTTTCCCAACAAATAATCTTTTTTGTACAGTGTTTTCTGCACAGTGATTGGTCAAGATTCTGGATTATTAGATTATTGTGTATATGTTTATATATAACTTTGTACATACAAGACTACTGACTGTTAGTGAATAGCAGTTGATTAATGTTCAAACACCTGTCTCAACACACACACACACACATAAAGAAAAAAAAGTTGATGAAATGACACTGATGTAAAGAATAATTCTTAATTTTAGCCTCCACCTAAACTGAAACAAAACAGAGGTATGGACTGACAGAAAGGCCTGGAATCCAAATACTGTGTAAACTAATAACTGCGATGTGATTTAAACCTGTGTACTACCTGCCTAAAGTAGTTATCGGCAATGTGAAAGCAACCAAAGAAAAATGCCCTTGAAGGTATGTGGTCCTTCAGGAAGCTCCCCAGCCTGCGTAACCTTTACAAAGTTTACAAAGATTTTCAGCCATTCATTTTCTGCTTCATATCTAAGACTATGTTACAGGGTAAACAGTCTCAGCACATACTTTCGGACCTTCCTCTCCCCAGACAACACAGCATTCCCAAACCAACTGAGAAGATTAATCTCTCCAGCAAGTCCTGGGTCTGCCCTGAGGCCTTCTGGGGGAAACCTCCGAAACATTTCCCCCGGAAGGCATCTGGAAGGCGTCCTGACCACATGCCCAGTCAACCTTAACCAGCTCCTTTGATGTGGAGAACAAGCAACTTTCTCTAGCTGTGTTTGATTTTATGTGTAGGTGAAGAACATTAAATTGGGGTTGGCATCTGCTACTGGGACAATTCATGTCATACAACTATGATCTGCACATCTACAAAAAGCCCTTCCTCTTTGATTGTGAGGATCACAAACCAATGACCTCCATTTGTTGAGAATGCTTAGAGCACACAGAGCATGTGCATAGCATATGTGCAATATCAAAATTTAATAAGTCTTACCAGAATGTTTTTTTTTCTTTTTTAAACTCTGTATCTATTCTGAACTGCTTCTCTATATTCCCATCATTCTGTTGCATTTGTAATATTTGTGATAAAATGATAAAAAAAGAAACAAAATAAGGTAATACTATATGCAGCATGTGTGTGTACTCTACTTGTGGGTGTCTGTGTGTACATGCACGCATAAGTGAGTCTTCAGAAAGTTAATACAGCATAGTTTTCAGGCCTGACTATTACCTTCAGCTGCCTGGGGGATCTCTAATATAGTTTTTCTTTAAGGGGAAAACCAGTCTTTAAAGACATCAATACTCAAGGAAACAGAAAACACACTCCCTGTACCTATTTTCTTTGCCATAAAAGTTCATGAGTGAAATTAATATTATGATTTGTCATTGCACATCTTCTGATTTTTATTGTTGGTACATAGATTGTGATGGTCCTCTGCTTCCAGGACTGTAATCCTTGAAGATGTGGCAAAAAGGAACAATTACTGACAATCACTATAGCTACTTAACTGTTAGTTTTGTTTTTTCTGTTTTTTTTTCTGTTTATAAATTCTGTTTAGGATTTTGTTTTTAGGGGTTATGACTTGTTGATACTTCTGTTTTTTTCTGTAAGGATACTTGCATTTCTTCTTCTGTTCTTTGTTAGACCTCTGTTCTTTCTTTAATTACTTCCCTCCCTGTCTGTTTCTTCCTCTTCCTGTCATCTCCGATTACTGTCACCTGTGTCTTGTTGTCTTCCTTGATTGTTTCCTCTGTGAGCATAAATTATCCTGTTGTTACTCCTTCTACAAGTCTGGTGGTCATGCTTCCTGTTTTCCTTACCTACTTTTTGACCATCCTCCTCAGCTCAGTTCTTCAGTTGTTTTTACTTGGATATCCTGATATGTGCAGCCTTTTTTGTTTGCTTTTCCCTCTTCACAGACTTACTATTTCTGGTAACTGTATGGCTGTTTCCTCTTTCTTTGAACACAAAATTTCACCAGCACCATTCTTAATATTTAACCAAGAGGTCCATGTTGAACAGCTGAAAAATGCCTCTAAAAAGTTAAAGGACAAATTTTTAGGAGAGCAGTAGAAACTCTCCCTGTCACCCTTTTTATTTTGGAGTTTTGATGGGAAAAAGACTCAGTGTGTGTGTGTAAATACAGCTTTTTTTTTTTTTAAATCGTATTCTCAATTGAGAACAACACTGACATCCCTAAATAAAAAACCTGTACCAAAACAAAGATGTAACACAGCAAATTGACATCTTCCAAAATGTTAAAATACAGACGAACTAAATGTCTTGTCTGTAGTAAGCATATTTCGACTAATTCTTGGCTAGTCCATTCAGTATTCAAAAACATCTGATTTCATTCATGTCCTTGTCAAGTTTGATGATTCATCATCCTTTAAGGAAAATGCACCAGCAGACCCCAATTACATATGGATCAACATATCCCAATAAGAGTGGATGAGGAAGAACATACTAGCCATAAGAAAACATCCACATTTACAATCATGAGCTAAAGTAAGTCCCGTGTTCTTTTAATCTTAAATGTTATATATCTTTGGCTTTCATTTATTTTTATAGGAATACAACTCATCATAACAAGTCTCAGAAATGAGCAAATGCAATCTCAAATGCCCTTAGTTAACAAAAATGAAGGAAAGAAAATGGCTACAACCTTACTGCTTCATCCAGGATTTAAGAGGCCATGTTGCAACCAGGTGCTGCTAATTGTCAGCCCTTGATAAAATGATCATCTACAGGTGTACAAACCTCTTCAAAACCAGGTTTCCTGGCTGTTTGTTGGTTAAGAGCTTTTAGGTGAGAGGGGAGACATGGATAATGGTATTAAGACAGCAATTGTAACTACAGCAATTTGGAAAGGATAATGAAACCATTTCTAAACTATTTAGTGTTCATTGCTTAACAGTGAGAAAAATCATTCAATGGAGGGAGGCATTCAGGAGAGGTGTTAATGGTCCAAGAGGGCACATTCAAGCAAATTTCCACCTAGGTTATTGTACAGTGTGCAATGCTCAATAGTGACAGAGGAAAAAACACTCAACAGCTACATATCAGACCTGCAGGCCACATATGTTATGTGTTATATCCATGAGACCATGATTAGAAGACAACTGACCAAACATGTCTGATTTGGAAAGACAGTGGGGATAAAGCCGATTACTCTAGAGGCAAATGCAGAGCTCAAAAGGTTAAGCTTTATTGAAATGGTGTCATTCAAAAGGACAATGATCTGAAGCCCACCAGCAAGTCTTCAGGAAGAAGGCCAAAAAATAAATATTTTTCTAACGCCTTAGTCAAAGTCTAGACCTCAACCCAACTGAAATGCTGTGGTGGGACCTTAAAAGAGTTGTGCATAGGCTGAAACAGAAGTACCACTGTAAAGAATAGACCAAAAGTCCTCCACAATCATGTAACATACTCAAAGTCATACTGTAAATGATTACATCATGTTAGTGCAGGTAAAAGTGAATTTATGAGCTCTTGAATTATGGGGTTATTCAGTAATGCATTTTTTTTCTTCCTTTATTTTAACTGAATTTTTTTAATTGAAAAAAGTATGCATTTTTTTCAGACAATTGCAGACTTCTGACATCCACAGTATGTGAAAACGTTGCCAGTTTCTCCCTGATAAGCCAGAGTCCATAAACAAATAAAGTATGCCTCCAATTGTCTCAAAAAGTTTTTACTTAATGAAGCCAACTTAATGCAGTGCAAAGGACATTCCTTCATATTGAAATATTATTTCAGTTTTATTTAAAGGCATATTCTATTACTTTCAGGATGCGTCATACAGCTCTTGCGGTCTTCCTTCCCAGCTATCAGCAAAAACCAGCCAAAAAGATTTTGGAGTACTGACCTAGTTTTCTCTTGTGACAACTGTTACTTTACAGCGTATTTGTCACACATCAACAACAGTGACACCAGCTCAGAGAGATACAGTGGACATTATGGAAGAGACATCTAAAAGACTCAAGAGACTGATGACAGACAAATCGAGAGTAACCGAACAGACACCTAACAAGAGTAAGTCAAAATGTGCTGCTATAACTGTAACAGTATTTTCAAATGTGAGAGAAAATATCTCACAGCTTTTTAAATTGTTTGATACTTTTCAGTACAATTAACTGGGATAAATGTGAAAAGTGTGGTAAGTTTTTGGAAATTACTACTGAAATATTTCACAGTATGTTTCAATCAATTTGATGAATTATTCTAACTCAATGCATTTAAATTTACTGGACCTTTTTTTTTTGTCAATAGATGTCATTGCAGCTAAATGAATTGGTCACTCTTTGGAGACCTGTATGAAAACTGAACCATACTGTTTTACAAAAGGTTAATGCTTCATGTACTGTCTCTTTAAAAAAAAAAGGGAACATTAGAATTTGTAATTCTATGTACAGTAAATATCACCTTTAACCATCCTCTTCACTATATTCAGATAGTTTGACTGAGGTCTTACACCAAAAAGAAAGAAATTCTATTTTACAAGTGTTTCAATTTTAAGTATTGTTAAATGATAAAATCAGCTTAACCATAGTGTTTTAGAAAAAATAAATGTCTGTCTGAAAAATGAGCACAGCTTCTGAATGTCTGTGTACATTCACCAACTTCAGTGGCAGAAGCACCTACGTTGGTGTGCAAACCTTGATAGTTCATGGACCCATGTGGAATGACAGGAATACTTTGTTTTTTCAGTTTTTAAGTGCTCTGGAAAAGTACAATGTGGTTGAAGGCAGGTAATTGTGGAGGAAAGTCTCTGGCAGTCAGCATTCCTCAGTTTTCTTCAGTCTTTAAATATTTTGCCCAAAGCTTTGAACTGTGTAGGCTTATTGACTTGCTGGAATATCAATTTTAAACAAAGATACAAAAGTGGAATGTCCCTCAGAAATGTCTCTTGTGCTAGTTCTCGCGGAACGAGTTACACCTGTATTTTTTTTCACAATTTCTTGGTTTACAGTGTATGATGTCTTTTATTTTCTGACAGAGTGCTCAATTTTCTTCAGTTTGATCTCAAAAGTACCTCAAGTGTCCTTCAGCTGCACTTCAAAAATCCTTCAGGAACAGTTTGAGGAACAAGGCAAAGAGGTCAAGACAACCTTCTCTATATTTCAGTTTGATTAATTCACTTTGATTTGAGCACCAATGGGCTGGAAAAACTTTCTCACTTTAAGAATCTGCTTCAATTGTCTTGGTCTTGATTTATTAGCAATATGCAATCTTTGATTTTTACCATGAATGATATTACCAAAGTCGCAGGGAATGCTCTGGATTTGTGACTATGTAAATTAAAGAAAACAATAGTTCTCTAAAGACTTAAACAAAACACAGAATAGTGGGCCATGGATTTATGAAAGGATTTTGGACAGGGTGCTGGCTGTTACCTGTTTGCTGTGAAATGTTTTAAAAAATATGGGCTATTTTAATGCATGACTTTCAGTGCAATAGTGGTTAATTTTTTTTTTTTTTTTTAATCTACCAAATGTCTGTGACTGAAAAGCAGACAATGAAAATGTCAGTCAATTTCTCAGTTTGGTGTATGGAAATATGAGTTGTGTTTCTTGTGTGGACTCCTAGGTTAGATCGTGCATGCTGTCTCATAAATAAATAACATTCTGCACCTTGTACAAAGCAGGGTTTGGGACTTGCTTATGTTGTATTTTGAGGATGTCATAGCCATAATATTTGTCCTTAAAAGCTTAGGCCACTTTGGTAGAGCCCCCTCCCCTAAGAAAACAAAACAAAACAAAGAAAAAATGTTGTCTTATAAAAATAAGGTTTTCTTACAGTGTTGTTTGCATTCATCCTTGGTTTACAACAGATGGACAAAGGGTGGATATTGATTAAATGGTTCTCTCATGACTGTTCATCAATCATAATAAAATTCACTGTATACTATGAATGAGCAAAAACAGATGAGTGAATAAATGAATAGCAAAGGCCTTGATCTCTGGGTACCATCACTCCACATTGATGATATAGCATTTTCACTGACAGTGTGTGTGCAGAGAGACTGCACAAAGCCGACGACCAGGTGGCAAACTCCCTTACCTCAACATACATGATGCATATCACAACGGAGCTGACGGCATCAATAAAATGGGCTCGTAATTAAAGCCTGCTGTTGCAGAATATAGAAGAGTAGAGTCCAATTTCTCACAGAGCATCAATCACACAGTGGCAGCTCATTTAAAACATCTTTAAAATTAAAGTCACACCAGCCACTGCCTTTTGCAAAGAGCAATTGTTTTCCCACGACTAAGTGAATCTCTCCCGAGATCTCGGTGAGAAAGGTCTAGGGTACATTTCTTTTATGCAGAGAGCTGACAGAATGAATTGAAAAAGCGACTGGTTTCTGTCCTCAAAGAAATAATTTGAGCTGTACTTGATCCTCTCTGATAACAGCAGAGAGTGGGGTCACATATTTAGCTCTGGATAATGGACTTTTAGATGCAATGCATATAGCCAGTGAACAAAAGCAGACTTATTTTGCAATTTTACATCCATTGTATTTAAAAATGGTAGATAGTGTCCAAACATATGTTCTTACAAATTTTAAATTGTTTCTAAGAAGAGTTACAAAGTCATCTGGATTTAGGTAGATGGAGACATGGGTGCAGAAAAAAAGAGCAACTCAGTATGAAGGGAAGAGTGATTTGTGATAGCCTCCGGTGTAGATAAGACAAGGCTGTGATAGTTTAAGACTTGCTGAATGATAGTGTGAACAAGGAGGGAGTTGCCTTTTAAATAAATTATGGGGGTAAATTATAAGAGAAGAATAGTGCCAAAAGGCATGGCTCAGGCATAATAATGAAAGCAGACAGAGCAGAAAGAAGAAGGAAGCTTTGCTGACTGATCTTTCATTAAGCCTCAATGCAAGCTGACATTTTTCTTTTCCAAACACTTTGACTTGGATTGTAGGTTTACGCAAATACTACTTTTGACATTCTATCCAGGATCCTGGATGGCATATTAACACCTAATTAACCTGTTAAATATCACTGTGTTTAGGTTTTAATTGCATTCAGTGACTTGTGTGTTCCTTCTGGGCAAATATGTCATCTCTAAAGCTCCCCTCACAACTTGTCTCTTCTAACATCAATATTGTCTGACAAGCTTATCGAAAAGAGGAGCCCAGCAAACCAACAAGGCATTAACAATATTGGCCAAAATAATGGGAAAATATCAACAAGGATGCATTAAAGGGGAAAAAAATCCATGCCACTGCATAATGCAGATGGACGCTGGCTAATATGATCTGTTAGTCTGAAACTGTCCTTGTTCCATCTCAGAATGTTCAGGTTTGATTTCCTCCAACAAGAATAATCTTTAAAGGGAAGGTCTGCTCCCAGATTTATCATCCCACCATCTATTAACAGCATGTGGTAGAGAGCTGGAGAAAAAGGAGTGGATGCTAAATCCATTTCATTGGAATTCACAAGAGATGTTTTATTTATGACCAACTGGCAGTGACATATATTTCTATACTATCTTACATTTAGAAGATTAGATCATAATATGAGGCGCCGCATAAGAAATGTTAAGTTCTCATATAGGAATAAAGATGTATACATAAAAAAGTGATCGTAATGAGAAAAGGAAATCAACAACCTTCAGACAAAGCATCAAGAAAGGCTTTTTTTATTGCTCATGATTGCTAGTATGTCATTCCAAGTTTCATGGATGGATGGATGGATGGGTGGATGGATAAATTAATAAAGCAACAAGTAGCAATTATTATGCACCAAATGAGATTTCAACTAAAAGAAATCCAATGTTGAAAAGCTTCAACAGCTTTCACTTCTTTCCAATCCCTATCTACCTCTTCAAGGATTCAATTTTACCAAATTTGACAAATATACAGAGAATGAATTGCTGTATGCAGTATTGTCAACTGGGTTGAATTAAAAAAAAATCTACTTGGGCAGCAGAAAATATTGGCTATAGAACCTGTAAGAGCCAACCCTTGATTTGACATTTATTAACACTAGCTCATAACTTTAAAAAAAGTCTGGCATATCACAATTATATTCCAGTCTTATCAAACATTCTGTTTGCAAAGGATGCACACCAAATTTCCTGACAGCTGGTGGAGCTGCACTCAGGAGAAGTTTGTTTTTTAAGATTTTCCCCCCTTTTTCTTTTTTTGTAAAGTCAGAACTAAAACATTGAGGGAAAGGAAATGTGAAAATAAAGCCATATTATTTCACAAAATATGTGAAAACAATTATTTTATCAACTCAAATCTCTCAGATATGAGTAAAAACTTAAATTTGCTCATTATAATGGCCCCCCAGCTGATTATTTTTGTTTCAAATTTGCAACATTCTTTGCAGAAGCCATTATGGAAGAGCACATTATTATTATTTTTTTTTGAATGTTGGTAGTTCACATTTGTAAATATTGGCCTCTAAAATTTGATTGGCTGGTAAACAGCTACTTTGGGAAGTCATTTAATTTGTACTTTAGGTACAGCATAAAATTGAAGTATTTTTATATACAGTAAATTTAATTTTAAATTATTGTTATTATTTTTAATGTGGTGCTAAGAAAGAATGTTGTAGTGGTGGCCAATACCAAATTTCATTACTACAGCACAAGATGCCATCTAAACAGTGTATTTTGGCCCTGTCAGCAAGATTTATCACGATTTTAAGTGGGATTGTATATTCAAAAGTATTTTTTTCCATCAGTGTCATCAATAAATTAAGCGTCTCAAATTTCGTGACCGTTCAATGACGTCAGGCTAGTATGGTTTACTTTTAGTTTTTGATAAAGGTGTGTGAAGTAGCAGAAATCGGTGTTTGATTCAGAAGCCAAAATATGAGCCAAAACCTACATGTCCCTATTATGGCAGTACTTGGAGACCTGCTAAGATCATAACAAATATCAGATATATTTAGGGAGTGATGACTTTTATAAAACCAGTTAATTCTGAAAGTGTCCAAAACACTTTTTAAGAGAGGAAAAAAGGAGAGGAAAGACATTAATAGTTATGCTCCTTTAAAAAGAATACTAGGGTTCCAGCAACTTTACAACTTGGACCCAATAAAACAAACAAACAAACAAAAAAATGGTCTTCTTATTGCTCCAAAATGGGTATCCTCTTAGAGCGCTGTTCATCTTGAAGTGTCTAAATCTACTGCTCCACCTCTTTATTATCTGCGAAACAAAATAACATTAATTTCAATACATCCACGGATTTTTCTTTCTTTCTTTTTTAAAAAAAAAAAAAAAAAACTTAAAATAAAATTAGATATTGTCTGAATTTGGCAGTAAATATCAGGCATCAAATATTATACCTTCCAACTCTGGGATAATGAGATCTGTTTTCTCCTGATATAATGAAGCCTTAACTTTACTCTGCAGTAGCAAAACTAAAAGTGTACTATATACAGAGAAGCCTTTTCATTAAAAAGAAAGAGAGCCACTGATCTAAATACAATGATGGAGCTAAACACACCTGCTGAAAATGTATTCATCCTCATCTGAAACCATTCCCGTCAGTACTGCAGGTGGTAATATCACAAAGCAGGAAGTATCTGATAACTTTAAACTTAAAGATAAATAGACTTCTAAAGACAGTAGGGTGTTAAAGTGAAATGTATCATCTGAAATCCCCCTCTGATCACCAAACTTTTTTTGTTTTCTTACATTAAACTTTGGTGCTTTTATTATCACATTTTTCTCTCTGGTCAAATACAGCCTACTGTTTATGAATTAAGTCATTCAATACAGTCTGGAAAAGTCTCTATTTTTAGTTTGATCAAACAAATTATATCAATAATGGGGAAAAATACTAGATATAAAAAGAATTTAAAAATTTAGCATTTAACACAAATGTTTATATAGCCTTGCTTGCTATCGTTACCATGCAGTATTAAATATTTTCTAGTAATCAATGTATCAAAGAGTAACATAGATCAGACCACGGTATCGCTCTCAACCACACACACACACTAACACACACACGAAACAATAAAGCATTTGATTAAGTAGATTTTTTTGAAATATGAATAAATGTGTTTCGTGAAAAAGAACATTTGCTATTCCCATGTGCTATAAGTTTTTAAACTTAATGTTAAACATTTGTAGATAAATTCTAATATATATACCAGTACGCCACATTCTGAATTTACACTGTGTAAGATGTAACGTTTACTCCATCCGCATGGGCCTTTGGGGACACTTCTTCCTTAAAACCACCTACAGCATCTACCGGGATTGAACGTTGAGGAGTTCTTGTCATTATCTCAAAGTACTAAAATAATTGCCCTTGAGGTAATTAATTACCTTTGTGCACTGTTGCACTCTGTGTGGAAAGTGATTTAGTTAATGAAAGCTTGAAGTACTGTCATCTCTTCTACTGTCCCTCATTTTTCAGACTAATAAAGTCAGTTTAATTTATGAGTTGCTCCAAGCTGCTCAGAGTACACCTTGTTTGTATACACAAAAATGAACAGAATCTTTGCTTTTTTTTTTCTTTTTAAAGGTGAATCAGATAAATAGATACAGTTACCCCCCATGTTACTTCTGCTTTAGAAATACTGTGCAGCTTAATTATAATTGATAATCACACCGGTGATGAGACACCTCAGCTTTGCATCAGCAAAACAGGCAGAACTTTCAAACTTGACGGAAATTAGTAATGTGAGGAGAATAATCAGTGACAGCTAATTGCATTACACTACAAAGATTGAGATAAGATTATGAAGCTGAGAAAAACTATTTTGTTATCAGATGTAGCCGTCAGAGAAATTAGAAATCAAAAACAAAGCTTTTGTTGAACCCTGACATTCAATGTCAATCAGCACATAAAGATGAAAGTCAAGGCGGGTATGATGAATTTTTTTTTTTTTTTTACATGTTTAATAGCTCATAAGCTTCTGTCCTCGAAATACCTACATATGTCCACCAAATTATATTAAATTAAAGAAACAGTCATAACTGTCACAGAAGCAGACACTTTAAACACAGAAAAAGACCCCCCCCCAAAAAAAAAAAAAAAAAAACAATTATGAAAGAAATACAATTTAAAACATTTACTTGGACTGAGCTGTCTCAACAAATTTTACCCAATCCAGGAGAAAATAGGCCCGTAAACACGGACTTGTTTGTCTCCAAATCTACTGAGTGACTGCACTGCACCCACAACCACTGCAGATTGATCCTGTTATTTGTTGTGAATAGGGTCCATCAGCCCGAGGCTTAGGAGTGGAGGGGTGAAATCCTTCACTTTCAGTGACTATTGTGTCTAGAATCTGAGGGGAAATAAAGGTGAGATATAGCCAAGGTGCCCACGGGCCTGAAACAACTGCCAGGCATAAACTAATTAGCACAGGCTCTGCTGAAATGGAAAACCATTAGTGGGACTGAAGTTAGTAACAGCGCAGTACAGTAGTGAGTTGGTAGATAATAGGGTATGATGGCAGAAAATGGGCCTGTGACTTGTCTTTAGGTGAGGGCATAGTTTCCACTATAAGATAAGTTTCTTAATATGCCCATTAAGACATCAGTAAAACTGATGGCACATTTGTTTCCTTCAGGGCTTGAATTGAATTTTTTTGAGGAGGGGTGAGTCTTCACCAATGTGATTGAGGTATAAGTATGTTTGTTTCTGCTATGTCCTATGTTTTGTTCCTGTAATATAATTGTGCTGTTTTTTAATTTTTAATTTTTTTGCATTTCAGTGAACTAGTCTCGTTCCCTTTCTGAGTCATCCAACAACTTCCAACCATGAAGGTGGAATTTTGTGTCTGATTCTACACTGGTGGCTGGAAAGTGGAGTGACCTTTGAGGCTACATGAAAATTCAATCACAACTATCAGGTATTTACTAAAGTATCGAACCCTTAGTTTAGATAGGGTTGTTGCATGTGTACACTAATGCATTACGATTTAACAAATAATATATAATATTAACATATAATAATTCAAAAGTAATTTAGTTAATAAATGCCGACAAAATGTAAAATAAATTTAACCAATGACTTGACTCGTAACACAACATGACATAAAACATCACAATGGTTCATCAACATGAAAGTTGTTTCTATGAGTAGCCTGTTTCAGAGGCATTTTAGGCAAATGTTAGGTACCCATCATCCACAGGGATGCCCTATAACTGTCTTGATTAGTCTTCTGTCTTGTATTTAGCTAAAGCTCTGTGATCACTGATCATCAATCATGATGTCCTATACAATGAATCTGTAAGCTCTGAAAGTCAAATCTAGGCAGATTTGAACTGAATTCAGGCCCTTCAGAAAGGGTTAGGGCATTGAGGCCACCGTAGATCAAGACCAATTCTAAACCCACAAAACTTAAACTTATCACACTTGCAAAAACAAAAAAAAATCCTTTAGATAATTTTTAAAAAAGTCTTTTAGACAGAACACAGTTTGGGATTTGTGAAAACTTTGTTCTGATTGTGAGGGATGAATGGGCCATTTCTCTGCTTTTCTAGCAGTTAGACCAACTTATACCAGGTCCCAATCAATAATCACAATTTTTTGATTCCTTCGACCTATATTGCATTTATGTCTTTGTTTGGTACTCAAAACTGGTTGTGATGCAAGGGGCATCAGCAAAAATCTTGCCTAGGGCACCAAATTCTTCAGGGCCAGCACTGATAACAGCAGTGTATAGTTTTTGTTGTGGAGGGCGGCACTATCCTGCTTAAAGATATAAATGGATTCAAACCTCCTGGATCACTTACTCTTGGGCAAAATGCTATAAAAACATAAAGTATTTTAACCACAATTTCATGCTTTAAATCAAACTACCCTCCACAATACTAGTCTCTATGAGCAGCAGAGAGGAATATTGTGCTTAATTTTTAAAGTAACAACCAGTATAGAACTGTGAATCTTAATCTAAAGGAAATGTGCTAAAATTTGGTTCCCCTTTAACTAAAAGACACTGCACCATCCTCAATGAAAGGAAAGAGGAACAAAGCATCCCACAGTGCCCTGTGGCAGAAGAAACGTATTATCTTCTCATAGTGATACTAATTAGGATTCATGTAGAGGGATAAGATGAAATATAAACCACCTCCTGTGGCTTTTTTTTAAAAAATCTATTAACTTTCCTTATAACCATCACTGTTGATAAAGTCAATAAATAAGAAAATGAAATTAAGAAAAAATCTAAATTAATAAGCCACCACCTTAAACATAAAAGTGTGTTTATAGCTTCAAAGGTCTAAGAAGATCATGAAATTACAGGCAGAAAACAGAACAGCCTGTCAATCAGTTGCCTAGTTTAAAAACCGTTTCCTCAAGTCACCTGAAAAAAAGTCCACTTCTGAATTTATAATAAAAAGTAATGTTATAAATTTTATTTACCTCTACTACACTAAATGTCTGTATTGTATTCAATTGCAAGATTAAAATATAAAAATGTCTGCAAACTGATTTTCTTGGTATGAACTCAGTTCTTCGGTTTTATCATTAAGCCCAGGTTTATTTGAAAGTAGATCTTGATCGACCTTTTCAGAAGACCATGCTGAATTTTCACTCATATTCAAGCTATGCTGCTGGCATAAAGTTTGATCCGATGAAAGAATCCAAAAGGCCAAATCATGTTTAAGTGGCATTTTGATGACATTTCTTTGGCCTGTTTAACCTTTGGTTTGTTTCATTTTTCTTGTGTGTTACATCTCATTTATGCAGACCCATTTCTCATTCCCTTCACCACAAAACATTTTTTTTTTACTTTGCCTCATTTCTGATCTCAGAACAGAACCTCTAAGATAATAGAAAAACAACTTGGGGAAAAAAATGGAGAAAAACTAGAATCTGAATTTCATGTAATGGTTGATTTAAGAAGAGGGAAAACATTTTAAAAAGTATCACTGGGCTACTTTATTAAAATGCACACAATGGATTCAAGGAACTAATGTTGTCCTTGTTGTTTTTTTTTCTTTTTCTTCTGTTTATACAAGAATACAGACTGGAAACAAGCAAGCCTGCAGAGACAGATGAGGCAAGCCCTCCAGCACAGTGTGGTGATCCTTAAGCAAAGACCAGTAGTTGTTTTAGCTTACCGGTACATCTGACATTGTTTATTGTCAACACTGTGGCTGATAATCATGGCTTCTTTCCTTTGGTTGTGGTGCTTTTTATCTGTTATATAATAAAAGTTAGTGAGCAGCATGGTGGCTTAGTGGTTAGCACTGTTGCCTCATAGCAAGAAGGTTCCTGTTTTGACTCCCAGACCCACCAGGAGTCTTTCTGTTCTCCCTGTGCTTTTGTGTGTTCTCTCCCACTACTCTGGCCTCCTCCTACAGTCTGAACACATGTAAGTTTGGTTGATTTGAGAATTCTAAATTGCCCGTAGGTTTGAGTGTCATGAGATGATATAGGCTCCAGCAGACCCTCGTGACCCTATAGATGGATTCAGCTGGTACAGAAAATGGATGGACAATAAAAGTCCATAAGCTTACCATGTACACGGAAGTGTTAGCATTAAGCCTGATTTTTGTTTATTTTTTTCTAAATTATGACTTACTGGAGCCCAGCATTTTAAATAATATAAGTCTGAGAACTGCAATTTACTTGCTTGCGTATTTATTTTATACGATAAAAATACTAACTTTTCCCAATAAAATAACTAAAAAAAAGTCATAAATGCTTTAGTTTTTTTTGCATTATATATATATATATATGACAATATATTCAATGTTTTATTTTTGTTCATGATATACGTTTAATTGTATACAGCAGACTTTTGGGGTGAGGGAGGTGGAGGTGGGGGGGTTGAGAGTGTTGGTGCTTAGCCTCATTCATTTTGCAAAAATTCTCTCATGAAATGGCTCTGCCCATGATCCTGGACAGGATTAGGTGGGTATAGAAAATGGGTGGATAAACGGGTGTACCTATTTCACTGGTAAAAAATATACTGAACTAACCACAGACGTGTGGGGGCAGGAACAAACACCAGCAACTGGTCTTATTCTGATCTTTTCCTGCAAAATCCATTTAAAATGATCATTCAAGCACTCCGGGACTTTTGCAAAATTTGCAGAAGCATTCATGTTTTTACTTATTTATTTTGAGGAGACGGAGCACCTGGTTTAACTTCTGTTTTTACGTGAATCACTAAACATGCGAAGGCAAATAGTTCTGTTCAAGCTGTTGAAAGTGGATTTAAGCAAACATGATTATGAAAGCTTACATACACTAAATGCCATCCTGAAAGAAATAAAGAAAAGCAAATTCAAAGACTTTGAAAAGATTTTCAAGGACTGCACACATTTGAGATACACACACGATTAATATAACAAATAATACACTTTCAGCTACCATAGAATGAGAAGCGAATTAGTTTGCAAGGTAAATTCCAAAGTATTTCAAAACAGTCTACAGACCAAAGACTGTACGCTGATTGAGTTCACATACTAGCTGCTCTCCAGTTTGTTCCACGCATTGATTTTGAAAGAGTTATAAACTTTGTGATTTATGTCACATTGAGTGAATAAGAGTATTGACCTTTGAGTGAATAAGAGACTCCACAATGCCTGCAGTCGTGGGACGATTCAGTGACCTAATCCTTGATTTGTTAAATTGTTTTAAAGTAGAATAATTCAGCCCTTAAAATAAACAAAAACATGATTTGTTTGTTTTTTCTCACAGGAAAATTCAGATTTGATTTTAAATCTGTTTATTTATGCAATGGTGGTTTGAAAGAAATGTCTAGCTGAGAAAGAAATGTAAATGAATCTTGGAACAAACCCATTATTTACTCTAATCCAGCAAATGGAGGCACAGCAAAGTATAACTCACCACTTGTCCTCATGTACCCACAACAACCAACAAGGAAAAGTTGCTATGTAAGAATGAAGATCAGAAACCACAATCTTGCAACATGCTTTGACATACTGTAATTGATGTTCTGGTTTAAAATTTTGCAATATAATGTTATGCTGGAAGTGATGTTCTGGTTTAAAATTTTGCAATACAATGTCACCTTGGAGGCACAGACAATACATAGGACAAAACAAAGGAGAAAAAAAAAGTAATATTATGTAAAAGACAAGTAGGGGGCTGTTCCTGTAAACATACATGCCACCTCAAGCTTGCAAAGACTTCCTGCAGCGTTAAGGTGTCTAAAAATGATGAACATGTGCATATCTGATAACAGCTGGGTTGTTTTTTTAGACTAACATTTGCATGCTGAATGCTCTTTAGCTTTTAAAGCTCTGAAAAAGATAAAAAAAAGGTTGGGCTTTTGTCTTAAAGAAATTAAGTAATAAAACAATTAGAAATGGCCTGAAACACACATAATTTTCTTTCCGTCTTTTAAACAACAAACTTTATCACTCAGCACAAGAGACAGGGGGAAAAAAGAAGAAAAACATGAAACTTTTGCATGATTGTCTGTCTGCCTCAGTGATTGCCTGTACGCAAGCAGGGATGTTATCTATCTCTGCAAGATACAGAACCTTATCTTGGCTCTAGCAAATGCTACAAAATATTCACAGCAGCAAGTTGGCTTGTTTTCGTAGTTAATGAGGCTTGAGGAGTTCCAGGGATGAAACAAGTAGAGCACATTTTTGAACCTCACTTTTGCATGAAGAAATGGACACTGTTACCCTTCCACACAAGGTCGTACCTCAGATTTAATGAGACACTCTGTGCATATTTGGCTATTGAAATAAATGCTGCAAGGCAGAAACATGAAACCAAGAGAAATTTAAGATCTACATTTAATATTAATAAAGGGTCTTCCCCACATCTTGCTTAATGTATGCTGAGAATATCTTCTCCGGTATGCACAACCTTCCTCAGGATATAAAAAAGTGAACAAAGATTGATGAAAAGGTAAAAAAAAAAAAAAAAATTGTATAGGAAGATAAAATTCCCCTTACCGCTGGCATTTTCTGAGCACTTACTATTGCTTTTAATGCATACACCTGTCCATCTGCTTAAATTAAACTTGCTGGGAGCATTAGTCATGGAAACATGTAATCTAACATAATAAAAGGCAGTGGGCAAAAAGTCATACTGCATAATGGATCTTGAAGCAACTGCTCATTTATTAAATTTATTTTAATCAGTTTTCTCAAAGCTGAATTTCAGCTGAAGCAGTGGAACAGCTGTTTTTTTTTTTTTTTTTACTGAACTGTAATGTAAGCTATATATAGTAGGGTTGCATTTTAATGTTGTTCAAATTGGATAAAGCAGCACCGTATCGCTCTTGAAATATCAGTCCTGCCTGTTTCTTCTTTTCCTCCTCAGCCAAAAGTCATTTGACAGATCCTTGTTTCATGCCAGCTCACATGGTGAAGCCCTGTTTTCCAACTGCACCTTGGCTCTCAACCTCCAACCACGGAAATAAAAAAAATATAAAAAACATGTCTGAGGTCATAACCGATGACTGTTTTTCACTTTTTTGAGTGTCTTGGCTGATGGCCTGAGAGTTTAATGTTTAAAGATTTAAGCTCCAGCCAAGTCAATAGTTGAACAAGTCACAGTGCATTTATGTCAGAATACTATATTCTAGCAAAGGAAAGCCTAAGTGAATAAAGAGCACTGTCTCATTCAATAACAAACCCTGAGTTTTCTCAGGTGTAAAAGATGGAATCAAGAGGGTTGTTAGAGTCTGTAACGACTGTTTTTAATCATGCGGTATATGTGGGCTTCTGGAAACCCAATGAAAGTCCCAGAGCTTGCAGAGAAATCAACAGAAAAATGTTCTCAGGCTGACTGATGCACCTGTAGAGTAATACATTTTTACTACTGAATACTTGGCTGTTTCTATGTGACGTAACACATAGAAACAGTCAGTGTGAAATCTAATTATCACCTATAATTTTTCGTTACAAATGTTTTAGCTATGAGTATTTCTTTAAAAGTACCTCTGTCCATTGATTGATTTCATTATTTCATTTAATCTCACGAGTTTTATATGAGTGTTTGCCCTAAAAAATGTTATGCAAAACTCTCTGCGTGTGTGAACATAGAGCTGATGTGACTTATCAAGAAGCTCCAGAGGACCCTTTCCCAGAACTTTGTGGTTTCCCAATAAAAGCATTCAGTTAAATTCTAGTCTGGCTTTTTTTAATGATTTGCTTTCAACACTGCAGTCCTCCTCAGTTGTCCACTTTGGCTCAAACAGTGATGGATGGTCAGATCTCTAACTGATGTACCTTGACCTTTGAATTCATCTTGAATCTTTTTGGAATCAATTTTCGTCTTGTGGCCATGTCTGAGGAGATTAGCTAAAGTTATGTAGACTCTAAACTTCTGAGTAAAATTTACAGCTGTTGTCACAGGTGCATCAAGGTGATTGGAGATGGTATAGCCTTTACGTTTAACATACATGTCTATAATTTTCCATTTGATCACCTCACTCCTTTGCTTTCTTAGGTCCATGAGCACACCATGATACCAAACAGCAGAGTAATTACTTTTCATCCTTTAAATAGCTAGACTGACTGCAAGACTGAAGACACCTGTGATACTGATTACAGAAAAAAAGTCACTACAGTCAATGTATTATCGTTAACAAATTTGTTCATGTCTGCAACTGGATAATAATTAGAGAGAGTTGGACTGCATTAATTGAACTGGCATTAAACATTTTTGGTTGCGCTGAAAAGTTCCCTGGCATGGCTTTTGCTATGATTTGGAGTTGTACAAATAAACAGAATTGGGGTGAATAAGTCAAAAAGTACAATGGTAAACAAGTTGTCGCAGCCTGTAATATGCCAGGGCTCCTCACTGAGCACTGCCATTTTAGATGGCGACAGCAATCACTCCAAAGTCATTCTGGAGTGTTTACACATGAATAAGTTCACATTATGAAGTTGGAGAGGCTGTTACGCAAAGCTGAAGCCAATTTGTGTCCCTCACAGGTAGAAATGGTGCATATAAAAGACAAACTTGTACTTCAAGTAAACTGCTCAAACAAGAGGAAAATAATTATATGCCTGCCTTGGTAAATGTCCACATTGTTTAAAAAGGAGCAAAAGTGTAACTGAAAAATTTCTATTGCTCACTCAGGAAACGTGTGGAGCATTTCAGGCCCATTCCTGGATACAGAACCTGCAATGTGATTGCACCTTTTTGGTTACACTGCTCAGTGTTCTGTTAACTCAAGATGAAAATTGCTGTTGAGTGGTGTCAAACGCATGCAAAAGTAATTTCTCATGACTCACTTGAACTCTGGCTTTGATGGTCTTTGATGGCCCTGTGATTAAACATACATAGAATATTGATGTGTCAAGACTGCTGCTGGTCCTTCTTTTGAAATATCTGAATCCAGTGAAGTTTATTGTGGCAGGCGTACATGGCTATATTTAATGAACAATCTTAATATCATAACAGATATTCTATGTGCACTATATATTTAAAATAAATGTAAAATCTTTTTAAAATTGTACATCAAATAAATGTCTGTTGCTGTGGGTTTTGGGGGAAAAAAAATGAACTCAACAAACTCCTGAGGCCGGATTTAAACTCTGCTCTAGACCTGAGGCTCAAGTCACCATCAGCTGCTACCAGCATGACACAACGAAGTCTCAGACTGAAACGTAAGCAGTTCTAGTATATGTGTAATGAGGACATCATATTTTCATTTAGATAATTACATTTTTGTTTTTAGTGCATATTGTTCTGTCAATAGTTTCACACTAAAATGTTCAGCTCTAAAATTTAACGAGTACAAATAATTCATCCTTCTGCAAAGGGTACATTTACCATGCCATTCAGGGTGGTAAAAGAGAGTAGGGCAGCTCTGAAATACAGAGTGTACACTCCAATTGCATGGGCGAATACAGAGACTATCATGCATGCGTGCAGATGTACGGCCAATTTGGAACCTCTAATTAACCTAACATGCACATCACTGGACTCTGGGAGGAATCAGAACACCCCCCCCCTCCCCCGAACCCCCACCTAAAAAAAAGAAACAACTAACACAAGCAGGAGAGACAACAAGCAACACTTTAACCAGATTACCTTCTGCTGTGAGGATAGTTTTTAACACTACACATATGTACTGTCCCACGGAAAATACATAACCTCAAAAAAAAAAAAAAAAAAAAGTAGCATTGAAGTCTGTGTTTTTTTAATTTCTAGTCTGGTTTTTTTCTTCCCATGCCACCGTGTGCAGTGAAGTAGACATGGCAGAAAATGACTGCTTTATCGGTTTTGCTGTAAGTAGTACTCATTGATCTGTGGTTTTATTTCTTCTGTCATATTGGTTATTGAAAGCAACAACACTCTTGGAATCTCCTGTATGATTAATCTCTTAAAGTCCACCTCTGCTCCTATGCGATCGGTCCGGTACATTCTGTAGCTGCTGCATTCAGCTCACTGTTTAAGGCCAAGTCAGTAGCTAGGACAGAAAACTGAAGTTCTTTAAAGTGGGTGCAAATTTACAGTATATAGGCTGTTTTACCGATATTAGATTCTCTGATATCTGAAGTTAATCTCCACTTTCCCCATGTTAAAATGCAAAATTTTGCATCAGAAATGAGCATTTTAATTCCTGGTTCAAGACACAACTTTTCTCCATGGGTAAATCTCACATGTGTTACAGCAAAGGGAGTAATTTTTATACAGTGTTACTTGGTGTTGTGTATAATATAGAAATGTTTTCAATATTAGGTATGTAGTATTTTGTTTGACTGGCATAGCCAACGGATAGCTGCCATTACTTTAGCTACTTTGCACTTAGCATGGTCTTGACTTTTGAGCCTAAATAAAGACCTGGTCTTTTTATGTTTGACAGATAATATGGTTTGTTTTACTATTACCTTAATAACAGTCCACTCTGACTGGTTTTGAGTTTAGCCTGGAATAGTTCAGGGACCATGCTCAGCCTGAAGCAGCCATCGTCACCTCTGTTTTATGGCTTCTGGGCAGAGATAACCAGCAGACACCAGTCACACTGCCTCTAGCCTAGTAACTTTAACCTCTTGCAGTAACTAGGTGCCCCAGTTCAGCAACATTTGCCTTATGTCATTTCAGGAGACTTCAGTGACTGGAATACTAGCCAATGACATCGAAAACAAGTGACAGGGGAGTGAAAGTAAGAACTTGCAGAGGCCTGTTAGGACCTACAATCTCTTAGTTCTGCAGCTTGCAGGCCAACATCAGTAGACTTGCCTGACACATGGGTGAGTGCAACTGGCCAGGGTCTACAAGTGGCAGGCCGAGGAACAGCATATCCCAGCGAGCTCTGCTAGTCCTCATTTCTGGACCCGAAGCACTCATTTTGGATGTCGTTTAGGTAAATTTGATATAAGGATATTTGGACAGATTTGATCAGAATTAATATAAAGTAATATTAGCATCATAGGTTAGGATAGGTTAACCCAGTTAAACTAAAATAGCTAACTTACAATAAGCTGGCAACCAAGATAGTGTACACAAAAACCTGTGATTTTTCTCATTCTTTGGCCTTCTAATTTAAAAGCATTACATGATCCTAAGTTGTCAGAGTGTAGTGATATAAATTACTCAAATAAATAAAATTATGTTAATGATAAAGTAGCTATAAAGTTAACTGTTTTTCCCAAAAGGAACTGTTTGGTTCTTTTCCAAAACTCAAAGCTGGGGAAGCAATTCTTCTTTCCTGCTCAGTTGCTGAACGCTGTCTTCTCTCTAGGCATTTTCCAAAATCTGGCGCAGAGTTTAGTGTTTGGAAGCACTGGAGAAGTCAATTAGCAAAACTCAGAAATTCTAAGTGATTTCCACCCTTGGATGATATTCACAGCTGTTGAATAGCAACGACTAAATTGGCTGCACATGCCATTACATTGCTGTGACCCTGTGGATAAGCAGCTTTGTCTCAACCTGGCTGTTGGAGTGCTTCTCCCCATGAACGCATCCATGCAGAGCTTTGTCAGACTAATCCATCCTGCAGAGTGTTTCCTGAGCCTGACTGAGAATACTGAGGTTCTCACAATGGAGGAAAGAAAAAAAACAGTGAAACGCTCACTCCTGTCCTTGTTATTGTGTCATTTCCAAATCAGGGTTTATATCTATGCAGGTTAGAGCAGGAGTACAGTCATGTCTGGGCATTACACAGTTGTGGTCAAACATTATTCATCCATATCCTCAAGGATTTTAGGATGGCGCTGCATGAGAATGTCTCACTTGAAATATACAGCCAGTCTGACATTTTTATGTATATGAAAGACTGCAAAACTTGTATAGGAGAGCTATGTGACCGAGGGAGCAACTGAACAATTATAAAAATGTTTCAGATAACGTGGTAGAGTTGTGAAATTAATTGAATATCAAACAAGAAGAAACAAGTATTTTGCCACATGTTCTATCTCATGTTCTGGGGAGGAAGGACTCACTGGGTTGTGGACAAGAGCAGTTTATCCCGAAATTGTGTGTGTGTGTGTGTGTGTGTGTGTGTGTGTGTGTGTGTAACATACATAAATATATAAGTAATAACATGAGGTGACATCAATGTTTCTGGCTAAAAACCTTTTGGGGATTATTTAAGCAGCTCTAATGGAATTTGCTCTGATGGCCTGAATCCTTTTGTGTACAGTCTGAAATTTATCTTATTTTCTGGTAGTTCTGGGCTATGATGGTGGGCCAGACCTGAATATATGCTCAGAACCTGTCAGAACTGTGTTGTGGCAATGCACTTAAAGAAATTTAACCAAATTTATTTTGGTCATAATTAAATTTTAAATGTACTATTTAGCATTTAATTTTATTTATTTGAACATGTCAAAGACTAGTTCACTCCTTTTCTCTCTTGAGTGTGTTTTATTATTTATTTATTTATTATTTGTACTATTTTTAATATTTTAAATAAGAATTTAAAAAAATAATGGGAAAAGTAAGGGAAATAACATTCATAGTTTTTAAGCACAGTTACAACATGTATCAAAAGTCGAAATAATTATGATTGTAGTATTGATAAAATTAATCATTGTGATTATTAGACATATTAGAGCAGGCCTATGATTCAGACCAACAAGACCAAGTTCAAATGAGGAATTCCTGTTTTGGTGAGCTTTTGCAACATTGATAAGTGCTAGTAAAAAACTGTTTCTGCTGTTGACTATATTGCATTACAATTAAACCATTTTATCACAAGCTCACTTTCTGACGCCAATTTCCTCTCTTACTCCATTGTTATTTTTAGTATTCCTGGTAGTTTTGAAGCCATTGAGGAAAGGTTAGAAAATATATTCAACTTGGCCCAGAGTTTGGCATGCTGACACTGGGCTCGGACGTCATTATTCATTTTGAGTAGCACAGAATAGCCCAAACTATTAAAAGAATACAACTAGACTTCCAACCACTGTAGATGAGTTTGTCCCTCACACACACAAAAGACAATAGTAAATTTTCTGAGTCCAAACCAGACTTACCTGCCTGTATCTGCCTTAGATATTAAAAAGAAAATATAACTTGAGTCCATGGAATTAATAAGCTTTCTGATTTGCCATAAGTGGTATTGTGATCTTCATCTCAGTTACAATAGACAATGTGTTTAAACTAATAACAGGGAAACAATTCTAATTCCTTGTGTGTTTATTGAACACACCCACTCACCATTAACAGCACTAGTGAAAATAATAAGTGAAACTTCAGTCTAATTACTTGCATGAAAGCTAATTGGAGTCAGTACTCCAGACATCTGGAGTCTAATTAATAAAATGAGCCTGAAGGTGGGATTTAGAGCTATTTTGATTGTCAAAACACAATCAAACACTTAGTTTTGTTGTTTATAAGAAGCATCTGCTGGTATGCTTTATGCCTCACAAAAGAGTAGTTGATTTGGATAAGAAAAAAAAATCTGAGTGCTTATCATCCAGCCTTCCATAGTTATGCAATTTGTGCATAAATGGAGAAAAGTGAGCAACTGGATGATGGGGAAAGGACAACGCAGAATCCTCAGTGAGTGAAAGAACCCAAGAGTAACAGTTAAAGGCTTGCAGACACCAAAGAAGGCCGCCACTGCTGCCATTGCTGCCAAAAGAGGTTCAAGTTTATTAAAAAAAAAATTCACATAATTTTTTATGCCACAATTTTTCATGTACATAAAAGGACAAGTAAACTGCAAATAACTTGTTTGAGACATTTTTTTGAAACAGATGTTCAAAGATTATTCATTTCCACATGTTTGATGGTTCACATGTCACCACTTACTTTCATATAATTACTACTGTAATGATTACTTTTATATGTGGAGTTCACCAGAATGAGCGGCAATACAAGGTAAAAAGAAAATGCATGACACAAAGAACCCAGAGCAGAAGAGACAAATGGTCATTGCAGCAAAATGTATTTCAGAGAGGAAAAAGAAATGAAGAAATACAAGATCATCAATGCTTTTCTTTCCTGATGTCAGCTCGCTCCGTCAGCAGTTGTTCATATGGCATGACCTGCCAATTACTCACTGCCACATCCATGTGAAGGCTAAACTAAAGTTATGTCAACCTCATGGTCACCCAGTTTGATCAGTTTCAAATGATGCATGGAAATAAAAAAAAAAAGAAGAAACTGTGTGGATCTAAAAAGGAGGCACCTTTTATGGGAGGGGGAGGGTAATATTTTACATCTGTTTCAGCAGACAGCGTGATCTCAGCTGTAGACCGAGCAAACTCAATATCCCGAGGATGGGATTTTTTAGTAAGTGAGTTTTCACAGTATATGAGTTTCAATACCTGACACAGAGTTTAAATTTAATAAATATATTGAAAAGAAGAATCCCATTGTACCAGGCCAGTGTATTTTTTTTTTCTTTACTTTCCAACAACAGCTTGCAGAAAGACATGCCTCACATTGCCTCTCCTTGAAGCACGCCGGTGGGACAGTTAACGGTGTCCAGGCCATGCAGAGCTATCCATCCTGAAGCACAAAAGTGACACCAAGCTGCCGCCTGTGCCACATGATCGAGGCTGCCACCAACAATCCGTTAAAGCACTGCTGGACAGACCTCATTCCTCCAGTCCTCCTGAGGATTGCAGTCTTCCCGACATTCACTTAGAATTACACTGGGACACCAAAAACAGAGGTTATTTATTTATGAACACTTCCAGGAACTGCCTGTCTATATGGTTTTAGATTTCATTAGAAATGGACATGTGACTGTCAAAGAGGTTTCATCTGCAGACCTACAGGGTTAAATCAATGGTATCATTGCATTGTCCTCACTAGTGCCCTGCCCTGGGTGTAATTTAGCAATATCTCTTGTGTAATGAAGGCCTCATACCAACAGAAGGTTACCAAGTCCCAGGGTGTCTTTTGTGGACCGCCCATTTGTTTTGTGTCCTTTATTTGGAAGTGAAGAGATCAGAGTTTTTTTGAGGCAGGTTATATGTAAATCAGTGATCACAAAAAATCTCGACAAAAATATACATTCTTCTTTTTTTTACACTAACATTCAGAGTAAGGTCAAAGTTTTTCAATATTTTCAACAAGTTGTAAAAAAAATTCAATTAAGATGCAATGCAAGTGTAGACCTTTATCTTTAATTTAAGAGATTTCTTTTAAAAGTATATTACTATTTAGGAATCACATCCAGTTTTAGCAAATTGGCAGCTGTCTGACCGGAGCTACCAATTAAAAGTACAAGGAGATTTCAAAAAGTGAAGGAGGCCATAATTAGACTGAAAAACAATACCAACTTATAAGAGGAAAAGTAAAGTGGTTCATCTCACAATTCTTGGCAGAAACTCTCCCTTCACCACATCAACAGAAGACAAGAATACTCTGGAGAAAGTAGATATATTTTTAAAATCTCCAATGAAAAAACTCTTCTATGAATATAAATACAGGGGGTTTACAACATGGTGAAAACCTGGTAACATCGAGGAACAGGACAGCCAAAATAAACGTTGCCAGAAAACATCTAAAAAACCTTCACAGGGTTTGAAATCAAATTCTTTAAACAATGAAACTAAGAAAAATTTGTATCAGACTTCAGTTTTGGGTTCAGTTCCTGAACCCAAAACCTAAGAAGAAAGGCGACAAACAGCAATGACAAAGCATCTCAAGGAAGGAAACTCCTTATCTGGGGTCCAGATATTAGACAGTCATTGGCTGCAAAGACTTTTTAAAATCTAATTGTTAAATAAATGTGGTTATTTGTAAAATTATGCCGCTTTGTTCAAATACCTTTGAACCCCAAAAATGGTATTACTTTTCTTAAAATGGTTTTCATTCCAAAAATGGTGAAACCCATAATTTTATGTAACCTCTTAAACTAATGCTAAAGTCTACACTTTGGTCACATCTTAATTGTTTTATTTCAAACCCATTGTGGTGGTATATAGAAACAAAGTCACAAAAACTCACTTTTCCGTCTATCACAGACTTAATTGTAAGCATTGCTATTTTTGGAAGCACAGTTCAAAGAGCATAAAAGGGATTTTATTCTTAAATACATATATGTGATGAAAAATATATAATTTATAATATACACATTTTTTTCCCTTTTATCTTTGTTTAGTGAGTGTGTCCAGTGAATTCTTAATTTATTTTTTATTTGTTTACTTAAAATCCTGCTGGCCACAGTAGTCCAACTTTTAACCAGAAACTAATGTCTAAATGAGGCAAATGCTCATCAGGCCCTTGTGCTGTGTATCAAGTATAACCCCCTTATTCAATTTATTCAGCGTATAAATTAATAATGCTAGCTATTATATTATGCACAAAGAATAACGAGAGTTATGAGTCAGTCCACAAAATCAAGGACTGTCTGTAACAGAGGGGCTTATGAGGGGTAATTAAATGCCTTCAAGCCATCAATCAAGTTTGCACAAGGAAAACAGACATTACTTGTTAAAATGGAAGTATTAATAATAAGCTCTACAACTTTTAAATTAGGAAATTATTTGCCTTCCTTAAAGATCACAACACTTGTAACAACAAAATCGGTGGTTCAGAACTTCTGCACTGGAGTGGGGTGAGGGTAGCATAATGAGGGCCTTCGAGATCCTCGTTTGATGTCACTATTTGATGTCAGCTGTGAATTGTGGCCATTTTCAAAATTTCACTCGGTAAGTACTTCACTGAATGCTAGACATGAATAATACATGTAGAGAACCAGAGTTTGTGATGCCTGGTGAAGTTGGTAGATTAGCAGAGGTTTTTGTATATCTGTATATAGCGCAGGAAACACAGTTGGCCTTAAATCTACATTTCTGCTCTCTGAACATTTTAGTATCTTTAGTATCTTGCATTTTGAATTTAATGAGCACTGTAAATGGCAGCACGGTGGCTTAGTGATTAGCACTGTTGCCTCACGGTAAGAAGGTTCCTGGTTCGACTCCTGGGCCTGGCAGGAGTCTTTCTGTGTGGAGTTTGCATGTTCTCCCTGTGCTTAAGTGGGTTCTCTCCAGGCTTCCTCCCACATTCCAAAAAAAAAACATGTATGTTAGGTTGATTGAGAACTCTAAATTGCTCATAGGTGTGAATGTGAATGGTTGATTGTCTCTATAGGTGGCCCTATGATGGACTGACAACCTGTCCAGGGTGTCCCCCTGCCTCTCACCTGTCATGAGCTGGGATTGGCTCCAGTAGACCCCTGTGACCCTGTAGATGAAATTCAGCAGGTATAGAAAATGGATGAATGGATATATACATACCTGGCTGTCAACAAGAAAACAAACAAAAAAAAAAAGATTGTAAAAGCTGGGATCCTTTATCAAAAACCTTAAAGCGTTGAGGAAACCACAAAACTACCACGGTCTCTCCCACCGAAGAACAGTTCTAGGCTCTCTGTCTTTTTGTGTCAGTCTTTCTAAAACATTCCCTCATATTTTCAACAACAATGGTCAATAGGCAAAATACTGTTTCCTTGTTAGTCGAACACAAATATTTGCATTTTATTGGCAAAATGTCTTTTTTGAAAACTGTAGGGGGCTTCTGCAACTGCACAGCTTGAGGTTCCATTTAGTGTGCAAGCATTTATACTGGCTTTGTTTCTAACATAACCCACAATCCATCTCTCCACTTATATGCAATTATATAAAATCCATTCTGGGAATTTAAAAGAAAATATCTGGTTAAGTTTGAATATATTGACATATTTGCTTACTTTATTGAAATGCCCACATCTTAAACTCAAGGTCTCTTGACTTAGAAGTTAAAACTGAACCATTTTCTTAACCCAAGCAGCCATAAGGAACTTTTATGAAACTAAAAATGTAATACCTTATTTCTGTGGTTAAGAACACTAAAAGTATAACCAGAAAGTGTATATTGTTTTTATTTAAATAAATGGATAAAAATACAGTTTGCCATAATTATTCTAGCTCTATCTAAGTGAGGAGGAAATTTGTTTAATTTGAAAACAAATTGTCCCTTAGTCCATGAGACATTTGGGATAATGAGTAACAAGATGCTAGCTCACAGATTCTCATCTTTCCCACTGTTGTTTTTAATGAGGTCGATTCTGAAGTGCACCGCCAACTGTGACTCATCACTCCAGTTTCTCATCAAAGCTTTGTTTTTCCCTCCAATTTCTTAGAAGAGGCTGCAGTATCATGCAGAAGACCAATGTGTAAACGAAAATTAAATGTAAGTGATTTTAGGTCTCACTTATTGCTACCTCATGCATATCAAAATCTGATTGATTCTTATTCCTTCACTTTTTTTTTAGACTCTTAGACTCAAGTTATTCTGTATTGCACAAACAGCCTTGAGCAATTTATGTAAAATCTATTAAGATATAAATTAATCAAGAGCCCTGGGAAAGCTGTATCAGCTGTTCTCCCCGTCCCCCAAAAAAGAGGCATTTCTATTCTTTCATTTTTTTCACGTCTCAACCACTTCAAAGAGTAAATGTGTGAATAACTGGCGTGGTACTTTTTTCGTGCAAGTTTGCTGGCTTACACAGTCCAGTAGGAGCTTACGAATTGTAGAGACCACAGATTAGAGAGAATGGGATGTTGTATTTGAGCCAGTGTTGGTTTAGGCTGGGCGTGAATGAGGGATTGTTGAAGTGAATGGGGGAGGCTGGAGCTCTCAACGTTGGGCAGAGAAGCTCTACAGAGGCAGGATCAAAGAACTCAGTCAACCACGGCAGCTGCTCAACTCAGACTTTAGTCAACCAACCGCACACACTAATCCCTAGCTGAAATCTTGTGAGAGAAAAGAAATACACCAACCAAGCTGAATTTAATGAGCATCTACTGTAAAACACGTCCACATTCCAAAAAGAAACAGATAGGTGAAAGATAAGATACAGATGACGGTTAATCCAGTTCATTTTTTTCTTTTAACATCATACACTTTCATAGATCTACAGAGTTTAAAAATACCCTCCATAAAAAACTGAACTGCACCTATCCATGGCCAAGCAGCTCTTCTCTGCAACTCCTTTGTCAACTAGATTTCACGAGGAACCAGGAGTGCAATAGTCCATGTGGTCTTAAAGCAACCAGGAGTAACTTCTAAGTTGCTATGGGTTCTTTCGCATTGGCTGATTTTATTGTTTATAACTCCACCATCAGCAGGATATCATATACAAATAACATGTATAGCTGATCTGCAAGGGGAAAGGCCTTAAATTTCCAAAAAGAGCATTGCTGCTTGTCTGAAGATATCAACAAATACGAACTATATTGTGTGTGTAAATCATTATATTTGAAGAAATGCATTTGATACAAGAATTGTACTCCATCTAAACAGTAAAAGTTTGCTCATGTTTTGCTGCTTCCAGGCCACAGACATTTCACTGATCTGTGATCGAACAATGAATACTGTGAACAGTGAATTCTATCATGTCATGATCTGAATCTCAATTGAATGTGGGTCATGCAACAAGAAAACTGCTTTAAACAAAGATGTTCTACAAAACTCTGCTTTAAAAAAAAGGTTCTTCATTTGTAATAGTAAGATCTAATTATTGACATTTCTCAGACAGATAAGAAGATAAAAGAGTGAAGAGTTCCTGAAAGGAAACCCACCAAATTCCCAGATCTGAGGCTGTTCTGTACTGAGTAATAGAATAAATATTCCTCCAAATGATTTTGCAGGTCTGATCAACAATTACCCCAGACACTCAACTGCAGTTATTAGCACCCAAAAACTGGGTCAAATCAGATAGTGAAGAGAGAGATTCATATGATACTAATAGTTATGAATAATTTTCTCAGTAAATAAATAGCTAAGTCTATTGTTTTTGTTTCATTGGTTTAATTGGGTTTCATTATCATCTTTTTACAACTTCTGGGTCATACCCTATTAATATAGATCCCACATTGGTGGGTAAAATTTCTTCGCACATTTTTTAAACACGTCAGATTATGAGTAAAACACTTCAGATTATGAAATGGAAGATTTATTTATTTATTTTTTAACAATGGCGTGACATGGGAACAAAATGACAGTCTTTAAGTTTCTTACAGTGCGGAAACCTTGCAGCTTTTTAATAAGGAATGTAAAATGACAGTTTTATCATAACATTAAGTTGGGATGTTGAGTAATTCATTTAAATTGATTTTTTACAAATACAAACTACATAGTCGGTCATTATATTGTTCCTAATCTCATTCTGAAAGGGTGACAAATAGAAATGTTTTCACCTATAACTAAAAATAAGAAAAATCAAATAACTTATGTATACACATAAAAATTACGATTAGGTATAACTGAACCATTGTGTATATGTCAAAGGACCATGTTAATAAAAACAATCCCAGTCATTATTCTGTCTGTCTGTCTGTCTGTCTGTCTGTGTGTGTGTGTGTGTGTGTAACAACAACAAATAACCATAACAATGATTACTTTTGAGGCTTCCAGAAGTTGTTGATTTTTAAGTAAAAAAAGTCTGATCACTCATAACTTTTTGTCTCTATTCCACCATCCAATTTCATATGCCGTTCCTCCGCATGCCCAAAAGGCTGCATAAAAAACCATTATATGCAAACTGTCAATACAGTTATTCAAGAAATGAATTCTTACTTACTACATCTCCTGTATCCCAATGACAGTAAATGTGGTTTACTAGCAATAACTTTTGGCCTGTGAGCTAGTTTGTCAGTGACTTCAGATTCAGCATTCTGAGTTTGTGCAGCTGCCTTGCTCGACCTGGGATCATTATTACAAAGCAGAAACTGTTTAACTCTGAGTTTTCATTGTCACAAAGAAACCACATTTCTTAATATCATGCATCACCATGGTAACATCGTGCTCAACTAACCTGCTCCACAGCAGGTCCTTCGTGACTTATATTCTTAGCAAAAGGAGCTGTTTATTTAAAGCACAGTCTCAGTCCCAGTGTGGTAGCTGGATCTAGTGGAAAAATGTTATTTAATTTATTGATATATTTTTATCAATGAAATATACTTTTTAGGGTTGGGGTAAATGCCTGAGGAAACTCACTGCATTCAATAAATGTCGAGCAGCAAAAATTAACAAGCTGCTAATGGATGGGATGCATAAGACGTGTTTAACCCAAAGCCGATCTGAAGGCTGGTCTGAAGAATGAGACAGAGACATTAATGCTAGCAGCACATGAGCAGGCCTTGACCACATATGCGAGAGGTCAGGGTCTACAACACCAGACAAGACTCCAGCTGAAGAATGTGCAAATATGCCCTGGAGACAATCCAGCACATAATCATGGGATGTACGATTCTGGCATGTAAGTTATAGATGGAACACCACAACTTAGTAACTGAAAGAGTGAAAAGGAACATCTGTATAGAATATGGGATGGAAGTACCAAAGTCAAGATGGGAAAAACCTCCAAAAGTGGCGGAGAAGGAAAAAGCAAAGATCCAGTGAGATTTTCTACTCAAGACTGACAAGCTGGTGATAGTTAACCAAAGGGAAGTTGTGGTGATTGACAAACTCCAGAAGAGAGCAGTAGTGATGGATGACAAGTCATATGACAGCAAGATCAAAATGAAGAAGAAACGTGAGAAGTGGGAGAAAATTACAAAGGCTGGAGAATGAGATGGAAAAGATGTGGAAAGTGAGGGCAACTGTGGAATCAATGGTAGTAGAAGAACTTGGAGCTGTGACCTCCAAGCTGGAAGAGTGGCTCCAGCAGATCCCAGGAACAACATTAGAGATCTCTTATCAGAGGTACACAGTCCTAGAAAAAGTCCAGGGAAGAGACAAAAAAAATCCTGTGCAGAACCTTTAACACACACACACACACACAAATAC
>JAOWBL010000018.1:6374713-6385420 GCA_028564865.1 Zenarchopterus dispar
TATATATATTTGATCTCCTACCAATTAGCAAGATTTCCTGTCTACTACAGACCAGATATGCCCATGAGGCACACACAGCTTATTCCTATCACTTTAGTCTGAATCTCAACTCTTTGTGAGTCTTCAGAAACAATCTCTTCCATTACAACCTCTGCATCACCATGGGCAAGACCGAAGAACTGTCAAATAATGTCAGGGAGAAGACTAGAGGTCTGCACAAAGCTTAAATGGGATACTGGACCATCAGCAAGAAGCTGGGTGAGAAGACAGAGGAGATTAGAAAATAACAATCATCCTTTGTTTGGAGGTTCATGCAGTATCTTGCCTTAGGGTGTAAAGATGATCATGAGAAAGGATAGTGATTAGCCCTGACTACATGCGAGGAGCTCATAAGTGATCTCCAGGCAAATGGGACCACAGTCACTTTGCTTTCCATCTATCAACTTCCACTCAACTGAGTTTTAGTTGTACGGGCAGCAGCCTAAGTAAAGAGGCCTAAACAAAGAGCTAAGCACATAGCACCCTTCTCATACGCTCCCTCCTGCAAGCAGTGGACCCACAGGATGGCAGACCAACGTATTTTATTTGGATTATACCCACCCATGACCCATGGGTGTAGACCTGGCCACCAGGCTTTTGCAAATGTGTTCCTCCTCCAGGCCTGACACCATGGGACCCCGGTAACCCACACTTGGGTGAGGAACATTGTGCTCCGTCATAACTTCACCATGAAAGTCTGATGGAATTGCTGTTAGTTTGGCAATTCCCCAGGACCAAAGTTGCCACAGGCGTCCCCAGTCTCCGCCTAGCCCACCCAGAAAAACTTGGCTCGTCGGATCATTCAGGCACACAAACCCCTTCACACTAATAGGGAGACTGTCTTAGTTATGTTCCCGTGCATGACAAGGCCAAACAAAACTAATGTCAAAGTTTTGTTTACAGTAGTATTTTAAATTCATCTTATACCATACTTTGTTGTGAACAGGCTTCAGTTCTGAAGTGACTTGCATGCACAGTAAGAGAAAGGTGTCAAACAAAGTATGTCAGCTGTATGGATGTAAACAAAGATGTAGCAGCAGGGAGCCTGTGTGATTTATTTTTCATGTTTTTGTGGAGCGGAAGTCAAAAAAATGCATAAATTAATTATAATAAGAAGAAAACTGAGAAAAAAGGAGAGCAAATTTTTTTTAACAATGGCCACGTGTGGAGTGATGACTTTAATATCCATACAGAGACATATGGATGATGGAGGATGAGGGATCAGAGCCAGGAGTCAAGGACCGTGACATGCAAAGCATCACTGAGGCAGATTTCAGCCCCCCCCCCCAAAAAAAATTCCCATTAGCGCAGAATTGTTACATTAATTACATGACATCAAGGACAGATGAGATGCAACCTGACAGTTCAGACTGAAGTTGCATCAGAAAACATCAGATAGGTATCCGATTTAGGACCACAAATGAAAGTGACCCAGGTCTGATGTGAAAAAAAAAAAATCAGATTTCATGTCATTTGAGCCATTCAGACAGCCAAAAGAAAATCAGATATGGGCCATAAATTGGATTTGGGTCATTTTTCTCTGCAGTGTGAAAGTAGCCATAGAGTAAAATATCAGATAGAGGCCACTTCGGTCTGCTGTTTGACCGTAGTCCTGGTGACCCACTACAACAGATATCTCATTTTTGTGCTTGCCAACAGGGGTTTCTCCACCACACTAAGTCATGTCCCAAGTACTAAGTCATTGTGTAAAAGAAGTGTTTCACAAAAATAAGTATTTCACAATTACTTATGTCACTCAATCATATGTAAATCAATTTATACCTCAATATAATGTATTTTCTTTTGAAATTTTAAGATTGATATTATGGCTCCCTCTGTTAAAAGTAAAACTAGTACAAAAACTATAGGCTTTTAACTTCTTTATAACTGGTTAACATTAACAGGTATCACATGTGACTCTCCAGAGGTATATAAAAGTATTACTGTACTTTTTCTATGAGGGTGGATTCTGTTTTAGACCAGGCTGCACAACCTGTAGTCTTTCAGGACACAGAGTTTGCACTTTTTCTAACCTAACAGAATTAGTTTTCTTAGATGAGTGTACTTTGTCCAGGCGACGAAACAGCAATTCACTGGCACTTCAGTAGCAACAAACATGAGAGCAGGCGATGCTCATTATAGACAAAAGAATTATGAACCTGGAGATTTGATGGAGGTACATGAGGGGTGTTCAACCAGAGTCAGGTGAGATTGATAGATGATAGCGATGGACTCTGTGCAGTCATTATGACTCCATCTGCATCAGGCTGCTAGGACGCTGGTGTACGAGACCGGGGAACTGACAGTGACGGAGTGCTGAGAAATACAGTTTGACAGAAACAGGAAGTGTACACTGTAGGTCTTCTTTTCTAATTTCATAATATGTCTTTCATTTCTCTCTTAATTCACCCTCCCTCCCCCAATGTTCTTGGCACTGCAAAACGAAGCTTTGTAAAAGAATCAGTGATATGAGTAATGACCCACCAGCTGATCCTTAGCTATTTTATGCATTCTGTGGTGTATATGTTTAACACTTCAGTATTAGAACATCCTCTTCGGCTTTGTTATTTTGTTATATGTGGTGGTAAACATTACAGTACTGTGAAAACAATGTGAGCAATGGTTAAATATAATAATAATGGTTAAATATAATCAGTCACCAGCACATCAGCCCACTTCTTAACCACACACCATGAACAGACTTCTGCCTGATGATTGCGCCTCCTTACGGGCCCTTACACACAAAATCAACAACAGAATCACAGAAACCTACAATATCCATTAACATCCATTTCTCTTGCCTCTTTGTCAGCGGCACTGTCAAACCATGACATTTGATTAACCTATTGTTACTACTCTTTTTTTTTAAAAATGCTGATATTAAACAAAACCTATTATAGTAACCTTATTTTGCATATGAAAATATTGTCCTAGATTCCACATGTTGCTGCACTTCAAAGGGAACAAATGAAAAAAAAAAAAAAAACATGTTTTGGGCTTGAAAGCATCTATTTGGGTGTCTGAATTAACTACTAACTCAAAACTTCCAACATAACACAACCTTCCACTTTGCTTGTGAAAAAAGAAATGTTATTCAGCAAGTTGTTCGGGTTTGCAGAGCTCTGTGACATCATGGTCCAGGCTCTCAATAGACCTATTCAGCCTCCCTTTCCTTTTCTCTGCCCACATTCACATAATGATCCAGCCTTTGCTTTTCCACCAAAGCTGAAACGCTGACCTCAAACGTTGCATAAGAAGAGGGGTGAAATCAACTAAACTGGCTGAGTTCACTCCCTGAGCAGACTGCTATGAAGAGAGATGCAAGAACATATTCAAAAGGGAGCTGTTGTACTATATCTCTGTGGTATTTTAATAAAAGCATATGACAAATTTCTCTATAAAAACACAATAATGTGAAGGCTTGAAAAAAGGGCAGACTATGTCTTATTTAAGTCACTGCAGTTATTAACATGAAAGCTGCACTCTAAGTAGATTAAATCAAAGGAAGTGTTTTGAGACTATAGCTTCCGTTTTAGAGCTGAGTCAGTGCACATACTGTATAAGGTCCACAGTACAAACTTCTTCTGAAAGCAGACAGGAAAAACAGGACTTGGCACAGCTTCAGCTATGACATCACCCAAAAATCACAGGTAATGACTGCAATGATTGATTTTGGTTCACTTGGCGCCGGCAGAACAATCTGTAAACAAATAATTGATATATTTTTACATCATAAGCAATAATTTATTATGTATTCATCCACCAGATAGCAACAACATTAGCGGCCATTTAGAGTCATGTTTCTAGAAACCAGTTGAATGGAACATCTCATGTAATTGCTGCCTACCAACTCTGAAAATCAAACATTTGGTGTTTGAGCAGCCAAATGCTTCACCGTGTTCAGCAGCTATCTGCAAGCTGCGCCTGTTGTTTGGTGCCGAGCTCGTGGTGTCAAGTGGATTTAGCTGCTGCTTTTGCTGATATGAGTGCAGATGAGAACTGTTTCAGCCAGAAACAGTGAGCCACGCATTCCCTTAAATGACATTTGCAGGGATTTTCTTCCTGTAAGGTGTCCTCAGATTACTTACGTTGTGTATGAGAAATATATTTTTAAATTAATGTTGGAGGACAGAAAGTTGAACATAGAAAGGAACCAAATGGAAGCAACATAAAACTTCTATAGAATATTTTTTGAAAGTGTAGTGACTTTCACAGAGCATCCATTATGGTTTGTCATGTTTGCTTTTGTTTGGCTCTGCGATGGACTGGTGGCCTCTCCAGAGTGTACTCCACATCTCACGTGATGACAGGGACAATAGGCTCACTATGATCCTGAGCAGGATGAAGCTTGTACTGAGGACTGGTGGATGCGTAGATGCTTTGAACCAGATACAACAGATTTCCTGAAGCAAATAAACTATTGATGCCTTTGAAATTCCAAACAGCAAAATGTGACTCAACTCAGATCATAAAAATGACAATATACAAAAAGACTGAGTATGGTTTTGCTGACATATGATACAAAAACTGTTTATTTTCCTGTGGTATTTGGCTGTTTTT
The DNA here is from genome assembly GCA_028564865.1 of Zenarchopterus dispar. Taxonomy (NCBI): domain Eukaryota; kingdom Metazoa; phylum Chordata; class Actinopteri; order Beloniformes; family Zenarchopteridae; genus Zenarchopterus; species Zenarchopterus dispar. Next base: position 6,379,313 of record JAOWBL010000018.1, read on the forward strand.
CTCCTACCTTTTTATCTAGTAGGGATGTCCACCTGGCATGCCAGGAAAAAACAAAACAAACAAAAAAACATTTTTCGTCGTATATACTGATGTTTGAGAAGCTTCCAGGTTTCAGTCCTCTGCATCCTTTACTGTCTTTCAACACACACACGCTACTCTACAGCTTCATATTTCTGCTTATCCCTCAGTGGTATTTACTGGCACACCGGGTGCTTCAGTAATGAGTGCTAGGATGAAAAGTTATTCTATGGTGCTTGCTTCTCTAATATTAAAGCAGATCACATGAGGAGGTAAGAAGGGTGGTATGGGATGGTCCCCTGACTCCCAAGCATGGACTCATGTTGAGACTAACCTCAACCCTGCTATTTTCACACTTCCCTCTTTTCATTCTTTCACTCTATTATTTGTCTTCTTAATACTGTGCTACATTATTATTCCATCAAAAGGCATGGAAACTACTGGCAAAGGAAAGGTATCTGGTTAACATTAGGCACTGATGATACTTCATTCAGAAGTGGCTAATTGAATAAATTAAAGAGAATCCTTTTTTCTTTTTACAATGGACAGCTACTGAAAACCTATTTTTCAAAATTCATTGTTTTTGGTGATTTGGTTGAGTGGCCACACAAGTCACATGCCTAATAATATTAATTAAAAGAGAGAATAAATGAATAAAGTAATAAAGATTGATATTGTAGTGAAACAATGACTTTGTATCCCCTTCTTGTACCTTCCACAATATATTACTGACAATCAACAGAAGTGGATCCTGACAAATTCAGCAGGTGGAAATTCTTCAAAAAATTAACATTTGTCTTTGACAAACATATCAGTTGTTTCAGTGTCATATTCTCAGTCTCCTATATTATCCCAGTTGAGAGGTTCAGATGCCATTAGAGATTTAAGAAGTTCTTTCAGCTCCACCTATCAACATTTGAGAATAAGATGGATGAAATGCATGTTCTTGTACCAGTGGGGAATTTGTGTATAGCATCTTGAGTCCATAGCACACAGTGCTGGAGCTGGCAGGCACACTGCTGCTTTTCATTCTTATACAGTAAGCTATAGATCAAGGAGCTATGTATGGATAATGGAACAAGGAAGAGGCAGCCTGTACGTGCTGGCACTCTCAAATAAGCTTAATCCACAATCAGTCCTCAGAGACGTGCCAAGCTCTGGTAATGAGGTGCACCATCAACAGTTCAGCATAAACCTTTTTCTCCAGAGTAATGCTCAAGCCTCCTGGTAAAACTTTCTAAACATAATATAAGCTGAAATGCATGCCGATTCCTGTTTGGTGATTCCAGAAGGTTCTTTTGCCTCTCTGGAAATTGACAGTGCTGTGATATTAATGCAGTAGCATCCGCCAATTTTTGCACAATTAGCAAAATGTGGAGCACGACTCTGGAAAGAAATCTTTGTGTTAAGCTCTGCTTCTTTTGATGCATGACTGTAGAAAAAGATAGCAATGTGTGAAGAGAGATAATGAATGAATCCAAGCATTGTGTGAATTATGTGACGTTTCTTTTCTTCCAGCTGTGATTCATTGGCATAAATATTATTTAACTATCAAGGGTGGTGTGACATATGAGATCACATTTTGCTTTCAGAGTATTGAGATGTCCAGGAATTATTAAAAGTGACTTGAAACCAGTTATAACTGACGTGGATCAGCTGGCTGGGATACATCAAAGAAATTCATGACTAAACAGGAGCCCAAGAAAGAGCTTGGCACAAGCAGAGGTGTGCGCCGCATTGTCATAATGATGAATAAGTGCAGGAAAACGACAGTCTCCCACCGCATTCAGAGGCCCTGTACCTCTTAGGTACTGTAAGTCACTTTCAATTTTAAGTTTCCACTGATGCAATAAATTGGCTTAACATGTCGAAGGAGGTGGAATAGCACTGTTGACCACTAAAACGTGGCAGGAGAAAGAAAAATCAATGAAAGGCAGAGCTGTCCTTAAGTGTGAATGACAGCTGAAATAAATATGTGGTGCTTTTAGCTTTCAAGGGTTGTGCACCGCTCTACTCAGTGCTCAGCCTTTTATTTATTTTATTTATTTTGTTTTTATAAAAAATAATTTGATTTATATGGGTGTTTTTTTCAGTTTGAACACTGTGATGTCACTGTTACATAAACCAACATGAAATAAGACTGAACAGCAGGGGTGAACATGAGTAGCTTTTTTCATGATGTGACTCTGAATGTGTCACATGTTATTTCTTCTCTTTTATCTTGTCAGTTTTTTTGTGTGTGTGTTGGTTGTTTTCTATAATACATGTACCAACCTGACAGTATTGTCAAAATAGTACAGGAACCACCATAAACCTGTTCAACATTTATATGCATACATTTTTTTAAGCTTTTTTTTTCTAAAGAGCAAAACAAACAAACAAATGCCTACCTTGGTGAGCTAGGGAACTTATCTTCCCCATATCTAGATTGTTTTTTTAGCTCACTAGACCATATCTGTTCTCTTCTACTTGACTGCTTTGCTTCCGAAATGGAATTTGAAAACACACTGCCAACACACTCTACAGCATGCAAGACTACTTGTGCACAGACTCTGTTGAATTTGTGACATGCAATGCAAATAGAAATGTAGATATAAGATGATTCTAACAGTTCAATGGTGAGTGCAATCGTGAATGACAAATAGTATAACAAATTATTTTCTTCTGTTAGTGACATTGATGTAGTCTGATGAATGTCTTGCAAATCACTCTAGATCTTTGGATGTACAGAAGTCTACACCTGATATGGATTTAAACATAACTGAAGTGAACTGACTAAATCCAAATCATTATAGTGATAAATTAAATCTATATATCTGTACATGAGCTACATCTGCATCTCAAATGATCCAGTCTTATTTCAGACACAACACAGTCTTATTTTTAGTAAGAAACCACATGTACTACACCAGGTATGTGCAGTTTCTCCACAAGTGGTGGTTGCTGTGCCTCTACGTGAGTGAGGAAAAAAGAAGCAGCTATGCCTGCTGGGTAGCCTGGCCAACCACTCGCTCACTTTGCAAAGAGTCTTTCTTGTGAAATTCTTTGTATCAAAGAAGAAAAGACTTAAGATGACTGCCCAGCCTACCTGCTGGGAAACATCAAAACTTCAGCCTGCTTTGAGCACAACTAGCTATTTCTTCAAAAAGTTTCTAAATTTGTTGTTTTATGTATTATAGTGTCACAAGAATGCCAAAAGTTGTGAAAATATATTCATAAAAAAGAGTAAAAACATAAAACAATGAATATAAATTTGAACATATATTAAAATCTGATCATTAATTCAACACATTAAACGTTTCCATTACTAAATATTTACATAAAGAGCACTTTTGGCAACAGATGTTGAGAAATCAGAGGTGCAAGCAAGTGGAACATCTTTATATACAGCTGTATATCATTCTGATACTTCAGAAGTGAAGCATTTTTATGATTCAGGTTCCCTCTTACAGCTTCTCCATGCAGGTAAAAAACAAACAAACAAAAGAAAAAGATTTATATTCTATTTATCTTAAACTGCATTCTCTGAAAGCCAGCTTTTAAGAATGCTCATATAAAGAAATGTTCAAAGGCTGTTGGAACCAAATCTGAAACTCTCTGGTATTTGATATCTCCAAGCTATCAAGGGATGGTTTTACCTATTTTTAGAAATGAATTTTGGGAAGTTTTTGTCTTTTTATGAGTTTTGTTCTTTCATGTTTCGCATTGGTGATTTGGTCCTCCTTGGCAGAATCAAGAGTTCAAATGTTAATAAAATATGTGAGATTAGACTGTCAAGGAAGGCACACACTCACATTAATGCATCTTATGAAAATATCTGCTACAAGATTAAAGTGTGTGTGTGTGTGTGTGCGTGTATAGATAGATAGATATATCTCTTGGATAAAGGTTTTTACCAAATCATAGTACTAACCATTAAAATATATGCAGACAAAGAAAAAAAAAGAGATGAATTTTGGAAAAAAAATGTTTAACATTTATATATGTGGTATTATATTTGCATATTCAGAATTAAGTGTGCAAAAAGGACTAGCCTTGGTTCGTTCATCTATTTGGTCGTAAAGAGATAAACATTGTTTTTATATATCTCCATTCATTTATTTATTTCACTCTGTTTTTCCTAGTTTCTTTTATTATTACTTCTTATTTTGTGGCATTATCAGTACAGTTACTCATTATCATTATTCCTATCATTATAATTACTTTTCTTTTTTAATTGCATTTACTGTATGTTTTGTTTTTATGTTTCTTCTGACTTTGTAAAGAATTGCCATGTAACTAATGTGCTATATAACTACATTTATATTGCATTACGGTCATACTGGGACCAGCTTAGAGCTGAACAACTATAGTTTTCTTCTGCTTTAAATACAATATGTAATATTTTATAAAGTAAGAGTTAAGGTAAATAGTATATGTATCAACATACCACACTGACAAGACATCCTGAGGAACCCCCCTCCCCCCCAAAAAAAGATAAAATAAAAAGTAAAATAAGTAATTTTTATTTTTTTTAAACTTCCTTACAGTTTTTCATAACCGAATAGTTTATTTGAGTTGTGATGTGCAATGTTGAATTTAGGCAAACATAAAAATGGACTGATCCATCGCACCCAGTCATTCACCTACTTGTATCACTATGAAAAGAAAGAAACACTGTACCAGTGTTGGGACTGTGCAATACTCTGTGCACATGCCAACAACATGAGAACTGCTACTGGAGGCTCTCACCAGAAATACTTGGATTATCCTATGGGTTAAATTATTGCCAGGCATTTTGGAATTAACAATTGATAGAGATTCAAATTTAATAACAAGAGAAGTCGAAAAAACTGTTCCCATTCAGACCAAAGCTTGAGGTCTGGCCCATCTATCCATATTCATAATTTATGACACTTCCAACATGATCACAAATTCATGGATCACCACACTTCAGCATCCACATATAAATAATACATTATTTACTCACAGGTTGATCTGGTTTATGAGCAAATAGTTATGTAAACACTGTGAAATTGCATGGATAAATGCAGTTAAGTTCAGCTTGGTCCAGCTTACGAATAAATAATGTCATTGCAACCACCTCAAGTACAGATGTCACGAAGCAATGCTGCACAGCTTTCATTAAGAGCTGATGACAAACGTAAATATATCTAATTCCACTGCAAAATAATCAAAGACAAATCTTAATCTTCTCTGGAGAATTTTCCAGTGAAATGTTGAATATGTTAAATGTTGCTTCATCAAAAGAAAGTCAGCTGTAAGAAATATGCCTTGGCTAATAAATTCAGTCACACATTAGTTGTTTTGTCCAGTTTCTTTGATGGACAGATGTGTTTTGCTTCACTGATTAAAGCACAGCATGATGACTGTATGAAAGTGATGGATAGTTTGAGAGATTCTCACATTTAGGCAAGCTAAATGCTGACGAATTAATGAAAAGCATAGGGAAAGATACTTGTTTAACATAAGCAACTAGCTATGCAGACAAAACTCCTTTCACACAATTTAAAGTTACTTATCAGACTTATTTTAACAACACTTTAATATTCCATGCAAAAAAAAAAAAAAAGTACACACTTTGTCAAAATTTGAAATAAGGTCAATCTAACCTTAAACGAACATCAACACATGGAATATTAAACACTATAATATTCCATGTACTTTTTTAGGTATGTTATTTTAAAGATTAAAAGGTGTGCCCCTCTCCTCTAAAAACAAACATCAGATCTGAGTTTAGAAGCGCCACAGACGCACCAAGGTGAAGGGCAAGCATGGAGGTTTTGATTCTAAAAGAAACATTTCATGGTAACAAAAATACTTTTCAAAAAAAGTCTTTGCTCTTTTATTCACCCTTTTCTAGGGAAGTCAATAAAATAATTGACATTTTAAAATATCAACTCGAGAAGATTGTTGGTGAATATTAAAGAACCTCTATCAACATTGTAACTTTTTTTTTTGTAATAATCATAGTATGAAATTCTTCTGAAGTTACCAGATATAGTAACTTGCCCCCCTGTAAAGGGTTAATACTGTTGTTGAGATGTCTGATATATGGCTGTGTTGATTACTTTAAGTAAGGAACTGTGT
>JAOWBL010000018.1:6385520-6417691 GCA_028564865.1 Zenarchopterus dispar
CCCCTGTAAAGGGTTAATACTGTTGTTGAGATGTCTGATATATGGCTGTGTTGATTACTTTAAGTAAGGAACTGTGTATTTTTTCCACACTTTTTACATTAGCTTAGACTTCAATTGTCAGTTCATTTTAATTCTCTTTATCTAAGTATACTGTACATGATGTCCACGAACACTAGAGCATGAAACTTATTTTCACAGAATTTTGTGTCCTTTACTGCATATGTATTTAATTACTTATCTGTTTATTTGTTTTGCATCAAGACAGTCATTGAGTTCACACCTCCGCCACACTATCACACATTTCATCTATTTTTGCAGCATCTCCATCTAAAAAGTGCATGAATAGAGGACAGAGACACAAACAGTGAGTATTTTAGAGTAACACCTCATTTCTTTGTTGTCATTTTCGTCTCTCCAAGTCATCTTTTCTTAGCTTTTCATTTTAGTCTTGTTGATGAATGGTCCTTTTTTTATAGCTTTTAGTCTTTGAAGATTTACCTAGTTAGTATTTGCAAAATAAATTTTTATGTTTAACACTGTTAACAGGCTTGATTATCTAAACCAAATTGTGATGTATCAAAATAATTTTTTAATTTATCTAAGTCGATTTTACCAAATTCTTTCCTTAGTTTAGTTCTCCACGACTTTAGGCTCCATAATGTTCATAACAAATAACAATGACAGCATTCTTAACTGATGTACCCACATATTTATGGTCCTTGAAACAGTTTAGAAACAGTGCAATACAATGGAGAATAAGAAATACACTTGCAGAAACACAGAAGTATACTTGGATGACAATTCTCTAAAATGTTTTGCTTCACTGAGGAACAAACATGCTCAGCCAAAGAAAAATCTCATGCATTATTATTATGTACTGCATTTCAACAGAGGTGGTGAAATAGAGCAGAATGTTATTTTCATTATAGACATAAAGTGTAAAATAAATAAAAAGGCAAGAACAAATTAAAAAATCTGGAAAGAAACATTCTTTCCAAGGGCTCAAATGTTTCAGTGCAAAGCAAATAGACATCAAGTGATCAGTTTGTACATGTCTCGCTTTGTAAACATGTGCGTTCCTGTAATCACTGTGCACCTTGTTGAATTCCGATTATTTTCTGTCACTATGATGACACGTGTAAGCTTTCAAAAGGAAAATCTGAAAATAAAGCTTGACTGAACTCAAGGAGGCCCTGACAGAGATACTAACTGAACAGCGGTAGCTACTGCATTCTCGTCTCAACTTAAGTGTAGTCAAGTGTGAAAAAAAAGGAAAAATGTTCCCTTTGTAATGATTAAAGATATAAGAATACCTTTGACAATTCATAGAATTGCCTGAAAGATGGAAATGAAAAACAGCAATCCTTATCTAATCCCATTTATCACATGGCAACTATAAATTGTACATTTTCAATGATCACAGGCTTTTTAACACGCTATACATGTATCTGGACATGCAGGGATCATATCAATTCAAAGTCTGAGAATCACACTAATACATGTTATTCAAGTTCAATTCAGTTAAGCTCAGATGAGTTTATTCATTGATCAATTTAAGGTCTCGTGCTGTTCAGAGCCAGAGAAAACTGGGGGCTGTCCCAGCTGTCAATGGGAAAAACAACAATGAACAATCACACTCACTCCTGCTGACAATTACCACTCACCAATTATCATGCATGATATTGAACTGTTAGAGGAAGCCGGAGTGTCCAGATACAACTCACACAGGTGCAAGGTGAACATGCAAAGGCCACAGAGCCCAAAATCCATAACGTGCTTTTTATTCTGCAGCTCTGTCATACAGCATGATCTCAAACTAAATTACGAAAACATCAAAGGCAGATGCAGAGTTCATTGCAGTGTCTTGCCAAAGTATCATTCAGTCAACATTTAAAACAGAGAAGCTGGAAATTATACCAGCAAAAAGTCAAACAGACGACCCGTTCTACCTACTGGGCTGCTAAAGGTGATGAAATAACTTTTAGCTGTGCTGAACATCCATAAAGAACTTTTACATCCAAACTTTGAAGGTCGAAGGGAGGAGACATTAGAGCAGCACCTCTAAAGCTTTCACACCTGTAGCTGCAGTCCTGGAAAATGTAACTGAAAGTGAAAAACAGCTATGTGTTTTTCAAAGATGTATGGAAAAAGAATTATTTGCATTTTACAAACCAAAGTGACAAAAAAGGAAAGAGAAAATCCCCAATTTTACGTTCAAGTCCAATCACATCACCACAGCAAAGCTCAAAGACTGCACCAGAGAGGACCATCATCAAAAGACACATACTCCACAGGGAGTAGTCCTGTCCTTCATCTTCTGGGTAATTTAAAATGCTCAAGAGACTTTTTTTTCAATTTCATCTCCATAATTATAAACATATGTTACAAGGAAATGTGAAAATTCCACAGTATTTACAGGCAGCTGTGGGAAAAGAGATGGTTCTATGCCCATGGAGGATCTTATGCCAGATTAACTCCCAGAATGATTCATTAGTTTACCTGGCCAAAGGGCAAACTGCATATGGGCTGTGCCATCTGGTACATCTCTTAACCACTTTTGCCAGCATTTATAAAGTGGGGACATTCTTTCCAAACCTTCCAGCCAAACAAGCCAACAGATCTCGAAATCAAGAGAGAAAAACATATTATTCACCCAAGCTGAAGATTCATAAACAGATGCAAAGATGTGTTAACTAAAATCAATTGCTACGAATTTCCCAGCTTCTATTGTACTCTTGTAAGTAATTAAAATGTAGATTAAAATCAGGGTTTGTTTTTAGCTTTTACTAGAATATCCTGCACTGCTGCATGAATGGTGTTCAGACCACAGCATCCCACACCATGCTCAGTAACTGGGAGGTTATGGAGGTTACGAATCACATTTATTATCACTGAGCCACCATATTCCTGCTGCAGTCTCGCTCAGAAGTGCCTCTGGAATATTGCCTCTTGAGTGATCGTTGACCTGATCTGCCAGAAAGCCCCAATGTGCACCAAGATCCGTGAAGCTCACTGCCTTACAATGAGAGCAAGTTCCTAAACCAACCCTATGGCCATGATGATTTAATTCAGTGACTGAGTTTACTTGAGCCAGGTTGCCTACAACATCCACAACTCTCTCTTTTTTTTTTCTTGGTTAAGTCAGCTGATTTAGTTCAAAGCCTATCAATGTTTTTTTTTTTTTCCTTCTATATGCTCTATATACTAAAATTAACATACAGAACATGAAAAAACCTATTTCCAACTTGGTTAAAAAAAATTGTAAAAAATTCAGGAAGCCTTTGAAGTCTTAAAAACACTTTTACTATTATAGATTTACCCAAACATTAGAAAAAAATTGTAAAATCTTTAAATTCCTTATAACATATGTCAGTGATGACGTATGTTATATCACATTTTTCCATTCAAATGCTATCACCTTTAAGTGTATGGTCCTGAATCACTGTTGCATTTGTTATTACATGTAAAAATAAATCTGCTGAAAACTCCAGCAAGCCTTTATAGTCCACCTTTCATGGAAGACAGGTTCATGAGCTGCCTCTCCCTGCTGCAGGCACAGTAAACGAAGACTTGTACAGATTAATGACAGTAACCATCACCATACATGCATGCACACAGCCTCCTAATTTGACCACACACACGCTGTAATGGACTTGAGCGCAGTCAGTTCAGTGAGTGGCAGAGGGAACTTACATTTAATTTACAAGGGGAATTTACAAGGACGAGAGCGAGCATGGAAAAATAACAGTATTTGGTTTCCTGTGTAATCATGGGTAATGCATATATACTGTAATAGGCATGATTACAAATGCACATCTAATTATGGCTGGTAAAAGGTTAGGCAAACATTGCTATACATTTGTGAGTTGGAATGGTTCACTTTTCCAGCACAGTTTAGTGCTTTGCTGCTCTAAAGTTAACACATATACAGCTACAGATGACTGCAAAGTGAGCAGTGGATGAGGAGAAGCAGTGCTAGTTGGAGACCTACCACAGGCACACACTGACTGATCACCACTGCAGACCTCCTGTCTTGACAGTATACTGCGCCAGAGGTCAAAACACTTCAAAGACAGATGGTTTGTGCTGGCGATGTCAGTGGTCTAGCAGCCTAAACTCTGATGTTCTCATAACATCAGAGTTCTGTCATAACATAACAGAAGTTCAAGACATAAATTGTCCGTCTACTTATAAATACAAGTACCATTGCAGCCCTGCTGTTTAATAACCCCAAGAGAGCATTTCACACCAGGCATCCTAAAAATGTGTATGAGCTGAAGCAGTTCTGGGAAGAAGAATGGTCCAATATTCCTGGTCACGTCTGGTTCAGAGCTACCGAAAGAACTGGCTTCAAGTCAAGGTTGCTAAAGGAGGCTTGACCAGAGGGGTTCACTCTCCCTGTCCACCTGTGAATGTTTAATGGTATCCAGTAAAGACACAATATCAATTTAATGTGTTATCACCTTGAGCAGTCCAATATTACTGTGACTAAGATGAAGATCAGATCACATTTAGCTGTAAATAAATGGAGAAATCTGGTTAATTTCAAACAGTTTATATACTTTTTTTCCAGCCACTGTTTGTGTTCTTGAAAACACCTAACAGTTAGCTTCGTGACAGAATCTATGGTACAACAGTGCAGGCTGAATAATCACAACATCAGCAAGTCGAGTAATTCTGCAAAGGATAGCCAGTGACAGTGCTGGTCATTTTTTTCTCCCCCACCCTTCTCTAATACTAAATGGCCCCAGCCGAGTTCAGCACAATGGACAGTAATTGCTAAAAGGCTGCCTGAGCTACATGTCCCTGGAGAAGGTTGACACCTCTATCTTTGAGATCTATTGACTCAGGTACAGCTTTGGCCGTCTCCCACATCTGGGTTGTGACTGTCCTTTCTTTGTTTGGCCTGCGCCACATTTAGGGGCCCTTTTATTCGGTTGACATGACCTAGATAAGAGGGCAAAAAGGAGCTCAATCACCCTCACAAATAGAATTAAAGGTTGTTGAATGATACAAGGTTGCATGGATACTCTAATGTCATATGAAAAGAAAAAAATAGCTCTGAGCGAGGAAAAAAAAGATACAGCAGTGAGCTTAATACCTCATATGATGTGTTAGAATCAGCATAATGACAGATTCCTGCAATCAAAGGCAATCTGGACGTAATGGAATGTAATTTTCCTCTGAGCCATATTTAAAATGCAAAGCAAAAGTAGCCTGCCAACTGTTAAATGATTCTGTGGGCACTTCTCTCTTTGTATGCCAAACTACATGATATACTTTATCCACATTTGCAGTTGGTTCTGGTCAAACAATTTAGTTCAGACATGAAAGATACAAGCTGTTTTACTACAGCTTCTCAGGAATGCCTGCACAGCTAAAGCACTGCATGTAAAAGCAGCTTCAGATAAGTAATAATCAGCCTTTTTCAAAAAGGTCTTGTGGCGTGTTATTAAGAGTATGTCTCGATTAAAGTGACCATATTACGGTTTCCTGTGTTTTCTGACTTATCTAAGGTGAATTGTCATCTAATATACAACTGAAAACTCAAAAAATAAGAAGAGAAAAGTCAAAGGGGTTGTATGTACATGATGGTATTTACAAATAAATAAAGTAACTTAACTGCTGTATCATTTTATGTAAAAAAAAAAGAAAAAGGAAAAAAACTCAAGCTCAGAAATTTCTAAGATTATTCTGCTTTTCACGTCATGTATTTATGTAAATTGAATAACTTAGTGATTTTATTAATGTTTAATAACAATTGGTTCTTTTTACTACCTTCACTCTTCATTACTTTCCCTTTTTACTACAAAGATAGAGTCAAGAGAATAATTTATCCCCAGTGTCCATCGCTTAAAAGAAAAACATAAAAAAGATTCTCAGTCAGGAAAAGCGAGTGCAATCAGTAAAATCAAAGAAAAGCTATAAACAGTTTCCTCTCTTCAGTCTATTAAATGCCACAAGGTGATTTATGATCATTTATAGCTATGAGGGGACAATGCATTAAACAATGTATTATTTCAGTGCGTTTTTTAAGAGCAACTTTGTACATCCTTCCTAAGGTGTTATTAGTTGTCAACAAAAATCTATAAACTGGAAGTAAACCCAATTTACTGTGTTAAATCACATCTGTCTGCATGTAGAAGTGGGAAAAATGCATCAAGCTCGATTGATCTTACTGCTGCTCTGCCATCTGGATCTCCTCTCCATCACCCAAATCACCCACTTTCAACTATTTCCACAGAGGCATGAGACCCAAATTGAACATGTCCAAACAAGATGACACAGATAATTCCCTCAATTGCTCCAACCATATGTTACCATATTTGGAGATAGCTGAAAGATTTATTAACCTTCAAATTACTTCCAGAAGATCACCTGACAGTAATGTGTAGATAAATATAGTTGACAAAGAGGTGTGAAGCATTAAAGTCAGTCTTAATGCACCAAGAGCATTGCTGCAACTTCATAATTTCATAATGCTCTTGTTATTCTCATGTCTGCTGCATGAATGGTACATTAAAAACATGACAGCAGTGTAGGTGTTATTAAACACGTTCTTTTCTCTTTTTTGTTTGGTTTTCAATTATCTCTTGCTTCTATTAATGTAAACTGACAGCCCGGCTGAGAGATAAGACAACAGAAGAGTTAATTACATTTACAATATGCTCACTAAGTCCTTAATTAAAGAGGTGTTTTTTTTTTCTTTTTGTGCCTACACAATGTGGCTGTTTAGCCTGGGCCAAAATCCAAAAAGGAAACATAATTATTTTCTACACTTCATTTTTCTCCATCTTCCTCCAAATGTCATTTTCTGAACAACAAAAAGTGCTGGAAATGTTTTCAGTTCATACAACAACAGATCTGGACAAATTTGATCCCACAGTGAACTGCATTAAGGGCCGAACGAGCTATTACTGAGTTGGAAATATTTAAAAGCATTTTCTCAAATTGTACAACATGGGTAGGGACTTGAGATCTTTGTTTATGTCTGAAAAGAAAAGTCTCATTAGCATGCATGATGGGTAGATGAAAAGTAAATATAATTGGGAAAATAGAAAAACCTATTTTTAAAGACAGCACATAGCTAAACAGTAAGTAAATAAACATGATAAAGAACATCACATGGCTATTGATATGTTGAGTGTATTAGTATGTTATTAAGTTTGTTAGCAGGATAACTTGAATTCATAACACAACATCCATCTATTTTAGCACTATCTTTGGTCAATGGGGACGGGAATTTTTCACTAATTAACTCAATGATTTTTCTTTTATATCCAAATGAACAGTAATATGGCCTCTTAATAGTGTATACAGAGAAATTTAATCGGAACCGTATTTGAACCATTCTAATTTGTGAAAAAAAAAACTTTAACAATAATCTTAGATGACTACAGGAGCTCTCATCAGAATCATTTATTCCCTTTGACTACCAAGGTGGACTACATGGCAAAAGTTTAATATACCAGTCAATTTGTTCTGCACTTCAACTTATTTAAGTATAATTTCTTACATATTTACAGTTAAATGAGCATTTCTACAGTTCCCTGGGTGTACACAATAGTGTCTGAAACAAATGTGCATTTGAAATGTCTGTAGTAAATGTCACAGTTAAACACTTCAGCAACAATTCGAGGCTTCATACGGCAATTACAGCAACTGACTGCAGCCATGCATTCAGTCTATTAAAGCAGACCTGCAATATGCTGAACAGCTGCAATTGTGTAAAAAAGAAATTACACCCACTTTTAGTTCTAAGGTTTTAGGTGTCAGAACACAAGAAAAGGAAAAGAAGAAAAATGTTTGAACTTAAAATAAGGTAACTACTTCAGATAAATGGAATCATGTTATTCATTACATACCATTTATTACACCAAAACTACGTACAGATGCAGAAACAGAATGTGAAAATTTAAACAAAGCACATTATTCAGTAACTTCTGGAACCATCTTTAAGCAGCAATAGTTTTTTTTCCCTCCCATATTGTTATTTGGCCCTTTGCTTCAGTTTATTGATACTAGTGGGCATTGATTTATTCACAGCTCTCTTGAAGTCTCAGAGCATTTAAATCAGGTTGTTGTCAGGACTTTGGGCCATTGCAACATTTTTTTTTTTTTTTAGCCACTCTCCTATAGATTTCTTGTTGTGCTTGGTGCCACTTTCTCGGTGCATGGCACCATGTCAGCCAACGATGACCCTCACATTTGACTTTGGCATGGAGAGGGATCCATTGTTTGCTGAATGACTTCATAGTGGCCAGTCCCTACACCTGAAACATGCCCAGATCTCCCCCCCTCCATGACCATGGTTAACTAGAGCCACATTTGTCATTGTGCTGGGAATTATGGTCAGACGTTTCCACTTTGGTCCTGTCAGGAAGTTGCTCCAGAAGTTTTGGGGTTAGTTCAGCTATAACTTTCCAAACATAAGCCATGATAAGAGGAGAGAACACTCTTTTGCAGTCTGTCCAAACAAGCTAATCTTCTGCAGCCTTTTTTTTTTTGACAATTCTACAATCACAAACTTAATTGTTTAATAATTGAATGCTCAAGAATGACATACTGCTAAACCCTGCATTTATATAGACATGTTCACACTTGCTGAAGCTAAATGAATCAAGTGCATTTTATAACAGCACCTGGCCCCTTTCCCTCTTACTTTCTAAAAGCAATTAGAGTGCTCTTAGTTTATCCCATACAGCTCTTCTGCATTTGGCTTGGTCTGCTGGAAATAAAGTATGACACATTGCAATATGTCATGAGTTGTTGTTCAGACTAGGTAAAGACATTTTATACCGTTAAATAAAACATTGGAATTGAAGGAACCTGTGTTTTTATTTTTCCATGACTGTTCATATCTCTTTTATGAGGAATGCCTGTGAGATATTTTCAGAACTATATTTACATCAGAATCTGTAGTGAATGCTGAATGAAGTAAAAAAACGGAAAAAAAGAACATATTCAAATGACTCAAAATTACACCCATGAGAAGGGTTTTGGAAACCACCTCACAAGCCTTTTTTTTTTTTTTGAATTATACAAATCCCAGAATAGTTAGACATATTTGTATCTTCTTATTTCTTATGCTGAAAAGTTGACAGAGATAAGAAATTGTCTGTGTCCCAGTAACATCAAACTAAAAAAATTCAGCAGGGAAAAACCAACCACGCTGACTGAGTGATACAATAAAACCTATGCACAAGTTTGATTCATTAATTTTTTACAGCATTGGGAATTCATTTACCACCTATTCCTGAGGTATTTAACGTTTAACTGAACATGCCTTTCCGACATTAAAGATGAATCAGAAAAGAAAATCACTTTTATTTTAGTCTTGAACTAAACAGCATGATTCAGAGACTTTAGTTTGAAAGCACCACCTGATTCTCTTGACAGGGTAGCCATTCTGCACAAAGACTGTATTAAATATCATTTCTTGTTTTTCATTATCAAATGCCAACTTCTTTAAATCAAATCCACAGGTTTAAAACCACATCAGATCACATGTGTTAACATCACACACCTATGCAACAACAAAAATGCCAACAGGATGTCTTTTTTTACTATACTAAACACATGCACATCCTTTTTATATTTATTTTATATTTTTATGGAGGGGTTTTTATTTGAATTAACATTCTGTATTTAAAGCAAAACAAGAAAAACACTTAAAGAATTCTATATGTTTGTGTTAAATGATTAATGTTTCAGCCCCTCTTGCACTTATTTAGCTTCTTTACCAGACAAATCAATATTTTTCTCATTTACCCACTGACTCAGTGTGCCTTATTTTGTATATATGTGCAAACTATATGCAGAGAAACTATTTTCTTCACAATTATAAACAGAAGGTCATATCATGCCAGCTGTTTTGTGTTTTTCAGGGGTCCAAACTCCAGCAGGTCTGTACTTTACTTTATTGAATAGCTTTTGATGTTTGACCAACACATTTTGGGTTTCCGGCTTCAGGGTTAATGACACTGATGAAGATCAGTGACGGCAGTTCAGCATCTTTCCCAAAGAAACCTTGACATCACATTTTCCTTGTGAAAGACTGGATCAAACTGCCCACCTTTGAGTAGGAGGATGATCACTCAGCCTACCGATCCACAGCTATAATCTGTGTACATTTGGAAAATGTGCTAAAATGCCAACTGAAGTTACCATCTGCTGTGAGAAATACCCAGAAAGACTGGGTATTTCTCAGTGAATTGTACATTTTTTAGCCAGGAATATTTAGTTATTTCCATTTATTCATTAAGCAGAAGCTTGAAAGCCACTCTATGGAGCAACATTGCTTCATACCACATGACGCCACATAGATCTGTGTTGGCACAAGAGCCACTGACAAAACTAATGGGTGGGAATGGGCCAACACTGCTTGTAATATCACGTTGTACCACTAGAGGTGCACTTTTTTGTATCTCTTGCCGGAGGCTGGCATATGAAAAGGAACTTTCTTGTGATATGCTCCCCCTTCAGCTCCTTCCTCCTCCTGGTCATTAGTCATGCTGTTGTATACAATGGTTTTAATCCAAAGCAACTCACAAGTGAAAAACACGAGAAACACGAAGATAGCACCATGATTTTTTTTGTACTAGTTATAATCATATACCCAAAAACCTTTGAAAGGTTTATTGTCATGTGAGTGTGCAGACTTAACTAAAAGTGAACACACAGAAATATGTATTAGTCATTTGTCATATCAAGTGAAGAATCTATATTGTTTGACATTTATTGCAGTGCTCTGATGTTTATGGTCATTAATGGGTTAGTGCTCAAATTGATTAGGCCATAAGTTCTCATCTTTTTCTGAAGGCCATAATTTAGGTGAGCATGGATCTTGATACATAAATGCCAGTTTGATAAAATAGGATGTATTTGAGATAATGGGTGGTTGAAGGTGTTGTTCTGTTCACTGCTAATGCTTGGCAGTAAAAAAGTGGCAAAACATTGTAGTTAATCTGGAACAGCGCAAAGTGATGTCACAGAGCTCCAACTTGAGTGTCAATAAAGTACACTTTAATGATTGTACTAGTAAATGATGAACACACAGATGTTCAATATGTATCCTCTTTACACTAATGGTATGCACCTTTCAGGAAGTAGCCATTACAATAACCGGTGAGTCTGATGTTTACAGGTAAAAGAAGATATGAAATTAACTTGATTTAATTTAACAGTTTTCCATTATTGCAAATGTAAAGTAAATACATTTTATGTGTTCTTCTTTGACTGATTTAGTATTGAAGATTAATTGTTGTAGGAAGGTGAATGCGAACCCATTCCTAAAACACACGTGTAACTTGTCCCAGCCTTAAAGAAATCTGTCAGAAAGGATTTTACAAATGTATTTTGTGTCAGCATGTCAGTCTGGCACATTACACTTGCTTAATATTAGAAGGTAGGAGGGACAAAGAGCCACACGGTGAGGTTAAAGCCTTCCACTCATGCTCTGGATTCATCGTGGTAAGTGGTGCGTGACTCAGTCCTAAACATAACAGCTGGTGGTCCAAAGAGCCTGAGGTAGAGCCCCAGGGTGTGAGATGACCAGCCCACTCATTTACCAGCAGCTTACACAGGGGACCATAAACAGCAGGGTTCTGGGAGCAAGAGATGACGTTGGCTCCTTTTCAGATTCTTGCACCCTGCAGCAGCCAGAGAACAAGGATGTGCCAAGAAGCATCACATCGCCACATGTTTCTCTGACACACAAAGAATTGAAAGAATCCAAAGCATGGACACACCAGACAAAAGCCTTCCAGGCCATCGATCTCAATGAGCCTTTCTCAAAATGATCACACTTCTGCTTCAACAAATCTTAAACTAATAAAAGTAAAACTCAGATAGCTGTATATATTTATTGTCAAGCCTCACATACATTTTTCATGCAACAAGACTGCAGGTGGGTCCTCTCTTAACTTTAAGGTGATACTGTTCGAGCTTGTCACATTTGTCATATAGGCTCATAAGGACAAGGCTTCCTGGTAATGGATATTTTGGCCCATTCAAATCATTTGTGTGAGTCTAGTGTGCTTAAACATCTTTTCCTGCAATTCTGCTCCACATTCTCATAACCTACAGCATGGATAAATCAAATGATCTGTTGTTTCATCTCTACTCCACTAGTTTAGTTCCAGATGAATCACAATGCCATTCTTTTGCACAAGTTTTGTATCCAAAATGCCTCATTGCAAGCCAATTTTCATCCAAAACCAATATGCAGTGCAAATATGCATTCACAATGCAGCTACTTATATGGAGATATTAAAAGCCTCTGTTGTAAAATTGTGTTAAAGATGATTTTGAACTTTCCTCAAATCTCAAATGCAAACCCATAACACTGTTAGAGCTCTCATGTATATTTTTAGCAGACGCTTATTACAAAATCCATTGTCAACAATCTATCTTTGTCACTCACAGTTTACAAAGTGAAAAGGAAACAGTTCATTAACGTGAGTAAAAGTGAAATGAGGCATTACAGGGTGAAACAACATGGCGTTAATCTCTGAAAAAACACTAGCATGTCATTACAAACCCTAAGGTATTTTACTGCAAAGCCCGTTATTTGTTACAACCAAAGCCCACAAATGTGACCCAGGGTGAAGATCAGTACTTTATCTTTTTATATTAACATAAAAATCATAATGATCTCCAATTACTCTCTCCATCTCAAAGCCACAGATGAGATCACAGTAAACTGGGACATCACCTGCTGATATCCCAAATTTCCTAATTTATAAACTGCTACAACATGCATTGTCTTGTGCTGGCTAACAACTACTGCTATTTGGAAAAAAAAATCAATTCAGATCAAATTATCAGGAGGGTTGCAAGGTTGGCACTGTGATGTTCTTGTGTTTTGCTGCTTGCTGAGCCATAATTATCTATTCATTTGAGTGATATATTCATGCAGTTGTCAGGCCCTCTGCAGATCTGCTATGAAAGAACATGATTAAACCATAATACTGGTTAACAACATGCTGCCCCATCTGTTTACAAATGTTAAGGTAAACGATATGTAATTCTTCATACCCTCCAACAAACCTTGCAAAAGATCCATGAAACAGAATTTTTATTGGAGCCATTCAGTGTGTTACATGCTGTTACTGTGTCCCGATTAAACTCTGTTTTCCAGTTAGGAAAAGTCGCTGGTGAGGGCCAGACACTTTGCATGAGTGAATTGAGTGAGTGAATCCTGGATGACCATCAGAAATGCACATTTTAGCCATCTGTGGCAGTAAGAAGCAATGGCACACAATTCTCCACATATGAAGCCATATGTTGAGCTCATCTGCTTAAGGAAGAACTGCTCATACTGTTTTACACAGTCTGTTAATTTATATTGTGGAGCACACAGTAACATCCTACAATTGCCAGACTTTCTCTGGAAAAAAAACATGCTGCAACAAAAGTGCTATCCAAGACAAAAAAAAATTAATTAATTAATAAATTTAAAAAAAAAACATCTCAGACTACAAGGGATTAATTTACCATAGCATGTGACACAATGAGTCTGGTGACATACAGCAGAATGATTTGTGA
Source organism: Zenarchopterus dispar (assembly GCA_028564865.1). Lineage (NCBI taxonomy): Eukaryota > Metazoa > Chordata > Actinopteri > Beloniformes > Zenarchopteridae > Zenarchopterus > Zenarchopterus dispar. Next base: position 6,399,069 of record JAOWBL010000018.1, read on the forward strand.
AGACAAAATATATTTAAAGCACCTATAATGAGCTGCAGCGTAATGATGTAACAGGTATTTGTGCAGATGCCAAAATCATAATTTTTCCTCTTTGGCATATGACTTCCCTGGTGTTGAAAAAAACAGACTCATTTGCCTATTGTGACGTGATCTGTCATTTAAATAGATGTGACAGCTGAGTATCTTTTTTTTTTTTTGTAAATCACTGAACATAGTCACTAAAAATTATGACTTAACATTCATATAATGTTAAGCTTGAAGCGCAGCAGACAAATGTCCCAGATCTGAAAATACACATATATTGCATCGGGTCTCAATGGGTAAAAGCTTTAAGTAGGAAACTATGGGGTTTATTCATTGCGCTAAAGCTAAATGTCTCATTTAATCCTTTGTATTTATTTTTGTATTAAAGAGAGTTCTTCAAAATCTGACACATTCTTCTACTTTTCAATCCATGGTTTGTATTCAAACTGCTACTAAAGAAGTTAAAACCCTACTGTTTCCAAAATTTGATGTCTTTTTTTTCTAACAATCCAGAAAGATATTTTGCTGTGAAATGTTTGTACTAAAAGAACTGTCTGGATCACTGAGCACCTACAGTATCGATTTTGATGCATCACCACCCTGCTGCAGTTTCCCTACAGGGGAAACGACTGCTGAGGCCTTTCAGGGGTATTAACGGTGCATGTTTCTTCGCCACAATGGCAGAGTCACTGTCAAGCCTGTGATGGCAACAACACCACTGTTGTCTGCATTTGTTGACAGCATCTGACGTTGCTATGACAATTTTGGCAAGCCTTGTTTGTTTGTGCTTAATGCTTGTTTACTTCCAAGTCTCTGAGGGCTGACTTATTTAGCAGATCACCTCAACCATGTGTACTTATCTGTGTCTGAAAAACAAAAAAGTGAAAAAAAACTCCCCAGTGTGAAATGCATTTGCATCCTTGACACCTTGATATGATGCACCCATGTGACTTTCTCCCTGAGCCCTACATAGCTCTCATCTCTCTGAGCCCTATTGTTGGTGTCAAGCTTGAAACTTCTATTCAGAGGCTCTCCTCCAGAGGCAAAGGGTTCTGCGGGGAAAAGACAGACCATAGCAATAAACACAACGGAGTGCACTGCTCCTGCTCCAACATGCATAACAAATAATGGTGGGGAAGCCACAAACACTTGCCTGGATAAGAGCTGAAGCAATGCCATAAAAGCAGTAAATAATGTGCTTTGGTAGGCCAAAGAACCAAATAATTCCCATTGCTTTAGAAGGAAGGTTACCCCTGTAATCACAAATAAACACTAGTGTCCCATATCACAAATGTTATGACAGGGTGACCCCCAGCCACCCTCAGCAAAATTCCTCTAGCATCTACTGGAAATCTCAAAGGAGTCTCTTTCCCTGTGGGTTCCCAATGGATGCAGCATTTGACTTTCTTTGTTGTTTCCACAGGTGGGAGTCTTCCTCACAGCACAACACAGTTGATCATTTTATTTTATTGTTTTTAACATACAAAATAGTTGCAAAACTACCATGCAGTGCAGATGCCTGGTGAGACCAAAAATCCCTTAAGGATTATATATTCATATTCCATATGGACTATACAGTCCCTGACTCTTTCCTCTCGCCTCACAACCATAACCCCCAAGTGATACAGTCAACACATGGTTAATCAAGTATGCTCTCATTTGACTGTATGCTCTCTATTTTTATTTCTCTGCAGTTGTTTTTCTTTCTTTCTTTTTTGCTGCCTCTTATAATCCCTAAACATAAAATCACATCTGTGCTTCAACTTTTTTATTTTCTAGTTCCTCTCAACACTTGACAGGGCAGAGATTCTTAATCCCCCCTCCATTACTGATTTAGGCCAGCAGCTGATTGAAATCTGAAAAAAAAGGGCAACAGCAGTCTCCTCTCCTATCCAGAGGCCTTTGGTGGCATGACTTAAAAAAAAGCACCATATATGGAGCCGAGGACGGTCCGGGGATGCTCGGAGACTGTGCATTTCAGGGATGAATGCCTGCAGGAGGTAAACAGAATCTTGAGATCAGGACAACTGTCAGACATTCTTTTAGTGAATCTGAGCAGAACCACAGGGGGATTCACACTCAGAATCATCTGGATGCGCCATGCTTTAAAATGTCTCTAGTCCGGTGAGAAACAAAGCACCTTTGTTGTTTTCTATCATAACAAAGATGCAAAGCGAAAGAAAAAGGCCCGCAGAGTGAGGCTGAGGAGACATGCACGCGCACAAACTGTAATCTCCCTCACATCTCATTAACTTTTCTCTCTGAAGATGTATACAGGCTGGCGAGAGACTTATTTTCAATTTGGCAGAGCCAGGAACAGCTTAATGGTCTTTCGGAAAAAAAAAAAAGAAGTCTCACAGAAGTTTTATATGGGCGTTAGCTGGTCAAAGGCTTTTACAGTAGTAATCCCACACTTTCACTGAAGGTCTGATTCTTCTGTTATTTACTGCTTACATTCAAAATAGCTGTTAAATTTATATTTTCATACTTGTACTCAACAAAAAAATACTGATTATGCAATTACTAATAACTGTGCAGTTAAACTCATAAAAGATAGCACAAAAGGTTTTCTTTACATTAAAAGATAGAAGGTAGACTTTTATTAGAAGCATGACTTCTTACTTAATTTACAGATTATTCTTTTTAAGAGAAACAGAATTACAAACTGCAAAAAAACCTCTGATGTCTGGGTCATATTATAGGGAACTGGGGTCGTGCACAAAATGTTCAACCAGCAGGAAGTGATCCCACCAATAAACACAGAGCCAAAGAACTCACAGGAGGAAAAATTACACTGTAATGTATAAAAATGAATAACTGTTCTGTTAAGAGAAATCAAAGTTGCCACACCTCAATATAAACCTCAAAGGCAGTTGTTATTCTTCAAAAAAGAAATATAAGACTAAGGCGATGCGCTAATAGGAACTCCAGAATATTGAGCAATTTCATAGCATTTGAAAGCCGGGTCCACCCATGAGATTCCCGACTGCTCTCCGTAAGTAGATGTTGATACGAACAGCAAAGCCTCAAAGACGGTGCTCCGTGCCAGGGCCTGACTGAAACATTCAGGAGCAGCTGTGTTTATGAACAAAGAGCTGACAATCAAGAAGCATTGTGCACATGACACCATAACTAATGTTTCACACACAGGGGTGCGACGTTGCAGGCAAGAGTTTGTCTGTATAGCAAACCAGGGTGGCAGAATACGAGAGTAGAGCAAACACAATCTTACAAGGAGCCTAATGAAACTCTCCCCCAGTCAATTTTCCACATTATTTTTTCTGATTGATCCGTAAATGTAGTAATGTATTTCAGTACCACAACTCTGTCCCACCAGCTCTCACAGCAAACGATCTTGACACTTCTCTGAAAGACTTCTTACTGTATTGAAACGAAAGTTGGTAAGTGTTTTTTTCTTCTTTGCTCTACCTCTCACCTCTCCTGTTCTGTAAACCAGCTGAAGTATTTAGAAGTCCTTGAGCTAAAAGAGACGAAAACCTTCTACAGTCAGTGAAGTGTTTCATCTCTATAGAAACTCAGCCAACTCCCAATTTACCTAATGTCTAACTCAGTGCAAAACCGTTATTTCAATCCAAGAATAAAACTATGCAATGATGACAACTTGCAGTGTGCAGAAAAGGGCAGGAGAAGTGTTATTGCTCAGTGTTTTACATCTCTTCAAGCCACGACCACACATGTGCCTCAGTCTCCAAGGCAGAAGGAACCTGTCAATCAATTTCCCCTGCTTAACGTCGCCATATTATTTGTAACTATAACGAGCATATAATTACTTTTCTTTTTCTTGTTTTTTTTTTGTCACATCGTGAACTATTTCCCCCAAACTACACGGCCTTAGATGAAAATGCACCCGAGGCCACAAAGAAATGACCAGAGACTTTCTTCTGATGGTTTATCGGCTTCTTTATGCTCCCAGCTGCTCTGCATAAGTCAATGTTGATATTAACATCACAGCCTCAGAGAAGGAGCTCCATGCCAGGGCCAGACTGAAACATTCAGGAGCAGCTGTGTTTATGAACAAAGGGATGACAATCAAGCAGTTCTGTGTGTGCAACATTATAACTAACGTTGAATTAAGTTTTGCAGTCTCAGAGAGCCACCCAGACACTTTCGTGGGCTTTAACCACCCAGACAAAAGATACATCTTTTTTTTTTTCACTCAAACAAACCCTAAGGTATTGAATCTCAAATTTACTCAAAACAGAGTGTTTTTCTTAGAAGTGTAATTTATTTGGATCTATTTTTAATTACTATTTCAAAGTGGATTAAGTTAAACAGCACTTCTGCATGACATGGACTTGCCTGTGTTTGACATCAGCAGCTGGCAGCTGGTCGCCTGCGAATAGTTTTCATAATTATTTTGTGCACAGAAATGAGAATTTGCATACTGAAGCCTCATACCTATGGAGAAGTGTTAAAACAGTTTTTTTTCTTAGCAGTGGCATGAGAAAGCAAATGATGAAAGGATGAGGGCTAATTCTATTCATGCGACACAGCACACGTTTTGATTATAATATAATTAGACATAATTGAATGCTGTTCACCATCTCCTGAGGAACTTTTGTAGCCTCTGTTGTACTAATGCAAAGGTTATTTGGAGAAATGAATAAATACCACACTGTTGAAGGGGCTACATATGAAATACAGAAAATCTTCAGTCACATTCTCAAAAACCTCTTATCACGAAGCCAGCTGACTTCTTGTGCAGAAATTCCAAAAGGTGAGGAATGTTACATGGGATTAAATGACACTCAAAACTCTGCATAATCTGAAAAGAAGTAGCTCCAAGTATTGCAAAACCTCTTATAAAAAAAACAATTTAACTCAATCCTTTTGTGATAAATGGAACAGATCCAGTAAAGGAAGGTGGCCAACAAAAACTCTGTGGTCAAACACTGGAAACACTACACCAGTTCACTCCTTTCAGCGCTGGATAAACCAAATCAGAAAATACCAAGTTCTGCATCAGAATATATGATAACCAATAAATAATAGAAATACAAGCCAAAGGATAAAAAAGTAAAGTTTATTATTGGATACTCTATTGGACTATAGTGTTACAATCACAATTCAAGAAACATCTGGTTCTGTGTAAGAAGTCGGACCTCTGTCCAAAGCTGCATTAAATCAAAACCATCCACTTTGCAACTCTGCTCTGTAATTTCAAAGTTGTGATATCACAGTCATAATTTCTCTTCTTTTTGTGTCTTTTATCTATTTTTTTTAATTCTTTGAGTCAGACACAGAACAGATGATGGAGGAAAAAAAGAAAACTAAGCAGCCTGATAGTTAAAAAAAAAAAGATATAATAGAAGTGGAAAAAAGAAAAGAAAAGAAAGAAACCCCGTCTGCACATTAATTATTCCAACCACATTGTCTGATATTTCCATTTGAGTAGTCTGCTGATGTCTCCTGAGCTATAAGTCAATACAGAGGCAGAATACAAGTTGCTTCTGGAACAGAATACAGATATAATATTTTCCATTTTGCACATTCAAATATATGTAGTTTGGTCACTCACATTCCCACCACACTAAATGACATTAAAACCAAATAAGGCTGCTTGACAATCCTTACTGCCTGGCGCTGCCTATTAACAATACAATATCTCTGTTTTGACTGTAAGAGCCAATAAAAGGATTAACTTTAGGTCTCTCTGTTTCTTCTCTTCCCTCTCGTGAAACAGACCATGTTTACTGACTAATCTCTTTCCTTGCTTTGACCATAAATGTGATTACCACCACACAAGAGATAATAAACCCATATCTCTACCGAACCAAAGAGCATGAATTAAAACCTAAGCTGTAGCCTTGAGGAATATCTAAATGGGAAAAAAAATCCACAGCAAAAGGACTCATTCACTTTGAGTGCATACAGCCCCCTACTGGTAAACACTATTCACTATTTAGCCAAATCCAACACAACAAGAATGATCTTTTGTTGCATATGAGCAACAGGTATGCAACCAGTTCTGAAACACCTCCGTCCTGCTGTTGTTGCAAAGTCTGATTTTTGCTCCCCGCGCTTGAGTATGGCTCTGTCTTAGAATGATCTCGAGTGTGGATGACTGGAGCACACTAAGAAGACACAGAGGAATCTTCTTATTTAGACTCAGCTCTAGGTGAAATGATCTCTTCATAGTTCATGACTTAAAAAAAAAAAATCCAAAAAAGATGAAAAGTGGAAATGGGTTTAGCAAGTTTTTGAGTGGTTTTACTTATGTCAACTGTGCTTGGCACCTAAAACAAATGCCCATGCTGGCTTAATTATCCTACATTGTGTTATTCTCATTTAGGAGCTACATTACAGACTTTCTGCACAGGTGGATCACTCCAGGTGTGCTGCAGAAGTCAAATGAAAGAAGATGAATTAAATTCAGTTTGTCACAACTCATTAATTAGCAAGGAGGACTAAGAGGAGGACACTGATGAACTTGAGATACTTGTAGGAAACGTCATTGGTGATATCACGCACAGCTATAATAAATCCAGCCCAGATGCCTCTGGAGACACACGTTAGGTTTCAAACACTTTGCAGCACAGCTGATTCCGACTGCTTGTGCATTTAGTGCAGACAGATGCCGCACAAAGTCTCTCTCATTAAACGGGACGTCGCAAAAACACAGAGCCACACTTTCCACGGGCTCACCTCGTGATCAGTCAGAATGGATGCTTAGACGCACCAAACAGATCCTCAAAAGGTCTGAGGAGGATGACACTTCATTATCTAACTGCTGAATTTGTGGGGGAGACGAGACGTGACACGTGGTGACGGAGGGTTGGGGGGAGGAAAAGGGGGGGATGCAACGCTGCGATGATGTGTCAGAGTCTCCTACCTGATATTTCCTGATGAGGTACATTGAGGAGGCTGAATCCGTTCGCGTTATAAGCTTGTCTAACCTCGCTACAGCTCCGCGCTTTGCCTTCACCAGCAGATGACAGGGAAAGCACCGACATAGTACACAAGGCGACTTGCAGTCTCCACATCGCATACATCAGTGAAATCCTTGATAGTGTTCCGGAATAAAAAAAAGAAAAAGAAAAAAAAAGAAGAGGAAAGAAAGAAAAAATCCAAGAAGCCAAATGCAAAATTTCTCCAATGGGCACGATGTCTGATGTTGGTTTAAAAAAAAATAAAGATAAAATAAAAATTAAAAAAATAAAACCACTCCTCACTTCAGATACTGATGCGTCCACCTCATCGTCTCTTGTCAAACAGAAAAGAGGCCAGCGAGTCCGACTGCTCCGGGATTGAGCGGATCCTGAAGGAAGATAGAAAAAAAAGCTACCTGGTGAAGCTCAGTGTGCCAGCAACTTCTGCCGCGCACACAGCTGCCCTGGGTTTATGACAGTGCGAGGGAAGCGAAATGCAGCGGAGACGCACGCTGCACACTGCGAGCGGAGCGCACAAGGGCAGGGCAAAACATGGAGTGGAGTGGCTGCGACTTCAGCATCTCGAATCCAGGGGCGCACACTGTCCTCTGCCTTTATGCATCCACGGTAATTCACACCTTTGAGCGCTGTGGATGGAGCACGTGAGTGAGAAGTGCGGGAACAGACGTGTGGGCGGAGTACAAGGACTAGTTGACCAGACACGTTAGTTGTTTTTTTTTTGTTTTTATATTTCTTTTCATCTCGCAACCCGTCTTTATTTCCCTCAGCTGTGCCCCTTTCGCTGCAGGGGTCTTCAGATGGAACTGGGGAGATTTATTTGGATGTTTTGGTTTTTTTTCCATTTTAGCTTCTTGACACACACAAACACACATGCACAAAGTGTTTACAGCACTTCAGAGTTTAGTCTGATATATTAATTTCCTCGAAACCTAAACCCAAACAAGTTTTTTTAGTGTAAATATTTTATGACTTGCTGCATGTTATGGGAACTCGCTTCTCACTTGTGCTTGATTTACCTCAGTGTGTCTGCCTTAGCATACTGTATGTTCCAACAGCATGAATATTACCAGGATATGCACAACTGATGATTTTTAAAAAAATCATTTTATTTCTGAAGTTTATCACCTTTTCTCCAATATGGCATTAATTTTTATCTCACCCAACGATTTTCAATTCAGGTAGGTCCTAACTGACAGAGCAACCGTGTTTGCTTGCGTAATTTGAATTATCTTCCACATGTCAGCTTCTTCTTGGCTTGTGCTGCTTAAATTATACTTTTTCCATGGTTAATGAACGCTTTCATCTTATAATTATGAAGATAGTTTGACCTAATTTCAACTCACCAGGCACACACACCTGGCCATACAGAGCTGAAATACTACAGTGAGCATAAAAATGATTTTTGTTCTCTCATTTTGACAATGATGGAGCCTTGCAGTAGAAGTAAGGAGAATTGTTGCCATTAATTAAACGGAAGAAAATTGATCAAAATATTTTGCCAGGGCATGAGATATTTTCTTTTCAGAACGTAAAACTACATTGCACCTCATAAGATTTCAATAAAACACTTTGGTGGTTTTTGGGAGCTAGAGTTAGCTTTATAAAATTGACTTTAAAATGAAGTGTAAAAAGTTCAATGAGCCACAGCAGAGATCTACAAAGGAGAAATCTGGAAATGCAGAGTTGCACTATAGACTGGAGAAATGAATAAGCAAGAGAATCTGAGGGAATTGTGACAATGTAATTCCCTTAGGACTTATTCAAAATGACATTTTGCTCTTGCTAAGAAACAAACAAATTTCCCCCATTTCAATTTGTGGATACAAATCGTGTTCTCCACTCAGCAGCATCCTGAGCGAAAATGTGGAAAAAAAGTAATTTAAAATGTAATTCGGCTCTGGGATGTACAGAAAGACAGAGCTGTCACTGAAAATAAAAAGCAGAATCTCATTTTTTAAATTTTGACACTCAGGTGTGGAGCCCTTGGGGCACTAAAGTCTTTCTACATTTCTGTGTGATGATCAAGTCTTCTCAAAATGCAAAATGTATGGCATCATTAATACATTAATCTGTAGTTATAAGGATAGCCTTAACACAAGTGGTTGAACCTTATGCATGCACAATCAGCTGCATCCTTTGCTCTTTGCTTTTATTGCCCAACAGTCATACAGAGTATATTTCACTACTCTGGTGATAAGTCAGCCTGATTCTTGTATTATTATTAATATTACTATTATTTTTAAATGTCTCTCCTACCAGCCTTCAGCCTTACAGCCTTGCTACGCCCCACCACAGTCAAAAAAAAAAAAAAGCCTCTCTTACAGATTTCAAAGCTGGTAATGCATTGAAAACTGTCATTTCTGTTTGGAAATTGTGGTGTGATTAAGAGGAATTGTATGTTTGGCAAACCCAAATGCAGGGGACCAGAAAAGCAGGAGTAGCTACAATGTCCTTTAGAAAACAAGGCTCGAACAAAAGTGTTGCACGGACAGGAAAGTCCAGCGGAATACTAACAAGCATGCGAATAGAAACCGGGGACACAGACAGAGGCAGAGCTAATAAAGACTCGCAAACTGGTGAGCACACAGGACAACACATGGGGACGCATGGCAAACAGTCTGGCAATGGGTGGGGGGGTGGGAGTATACACTGAAGAGCAGGGGCAAACTAGGTGGCACAAATGGCACAAATGAGACATAGGTGGCAATAATCAAGAGAGACGACAAGGGCGAGGAGGGATGAAAGTAAAGCGAAAACTAAGAGCTAAAAAAACAACAGAATAGAAGCTTTACAGAAAAGAACGCAAGAAAACCGAGAGCAGTGGAAACGGTTAACCACGACAGTGATATTTTTTAATAACAAGATCACTCCACTAAATTAACGGCTGATAGTGCAAGTTTGCAGGACACAGTCAAACAATAACGGTGTCTGACTAGAATGAGCGAGGATATTCCACCCCAGCAGGAAGGACAACGATGTCAGCCGCACGTAATGAGGTCAGTTGAAGTGAATAGAAAAATTAGATCATAAATCTCGGAAGGAAGCACAGAAAATTAGCTCTGTACACCCATAACTAGCACATAAAAAACTTGAGCACTGAAATAGGATGGATCAAATACATTAAAGGCATTTTGTGTGTACTAGCATAGATATACATGAAATGGTTAGCTGGCCTCCTTAACGCACCATATATGGGTTGCATTTATGAGTATAATCTAATATAGTATACAATTCTTTAGATTGGAGGACTTGCAGGATTTTTTTTCAAACACAAACACATACTTTAATATATGAGGATTTGTTTAAGTTGAAATTGAAAGTGAGGATGCAATGTGGAGCTAGCTATAAATGAAATGATTAATAAAAGAAAATATTAAAGCTTGTGTCATTTCTCAGCAAAAAAAGGACTTTATACTTTCTATTGGCAACATGTGTCATGCATGCATATGAACACACAGGCTAAATTAATGCATAAGTAATAATTATTATACTTGGAGACTACATGCACTTCAGAAACAAGATGTTACTGCTCTGTGTCAGATCCGGACATAATTGTGGCACTTCAGAGGAAGACAGACTGCCTTTCGTTTGATCTGAAATGGAAAATTAATCTAATTTAGCTCCACATTATTCTTTTTATACAAAGCCTTTGTTTAATGTGATTACAAGAGCAATTAGATTTGTCTGCTGCGGTCTGTGAAGAGAAACAGTCACTGAAAATAAAATATTTCATGATCATTTAGAAAAGGCTTAGGAACTTATTGTGACTAATTTAATTTCTATGTTTAGTGACTGATATTTATAACTCACAATGTCTAACTGAGCTTTATAGACATTTTGTTATTGTTTTCTCTCTCTCTATCTGTCTCTCTCTCACTCTCTCTAAGGTTTTATGACCATGTACTTAAGTTTTTATACAAAAAGCTATGCTTTTCTGTGTCATAGTTCAGAATTTGGAAACTTTTAGGGACATATTTCTCTACATTTTGACAAACTGATGGCTTGGTGAATTAACCTTTAAAGCCACACACCCCACTGCATGCATATTTGTACATGTGAATGTGAAAAAAAAAATCTTAGTGATGTCGACATTAAAATTCAAATTTCAGTTCAAGATTGCTTTTCTAAGCACTTTTGTCAGTTAAGGACTGTCTTGTTTTCATGTCATGGCTCCATGTTCAGACTTCACTTATAAATACATTATTTTTCTCCTTCTTCTTTCCCCACAAGTTGTTGCAAGTGGGAAACAACATTTCAAAATACTTTAAATTGCTCCATTTGGGTTTTATCACAGTTGCTGCGACTGCAGTTCCTGACTGGTGGTACTATAATTCAAATCGGGGTGTTAAATTGCAAAAGCAAATCTCTTGATGCGTGTACTTGTCCCTTTCATCACATAAGAAATCTTAACTTTATTTCTCTACCCTTTGGGAAATGCACTGTTTCAATTTGTCTGTTTGTGATCTATAACTTTCCAAAATCCAGTAGTTTCTATGATTTTGTTTCAAGTGAACAGCTTAAATAAGCCCACATTTCTTTCTTTTTTTTTTACGCCATCTGAGGCACTTTGTCTCTGTCTTTGCACTCTTTTCCGCTTATCTATTCTATTTAGTATAAAGCATTGTCAGTCAGGCGTGAAAGCCCAAGACAAATGTGTCCTCCCTGCTCACCATTGGTTTCCTCTGCACAGCATTGTAATATCCCTAATAAGCCCTTGCTAATGAGGCCTTGAGATGATGGCCAGAAGGTGATCCCAGTGGTGGATCGATAGCTCCCCCCATGGAGTCAGAGGAGGCTTCATCGTGACTCATACGTGCACAACAGGGAAAACTGAGCCCTCACCACCCAGGCCTGCTGCTTCACAGAGCAGTACAAATTATCAGGAACGTGATGTCACTCTGTCATGAGCTATTAATGTTCCAGACTTTTATTTTGAAACTGAATTCATAGCAGAGCAGGCATGCTAATATATGGACTTAAACAAAGACCCACCAGTCTGTCAAACCCAAAGAACGCTAACAGCATTCAATGCATGACAAGACATTACTGTATGTTGTAGGTGAATGAATAGAGGAAAAGATAAATAAAGGCGTTTGTTTATGGATCCTCTTATGGATCTCAGAGGAAAAGAAATGTTTTAACCATCCCCTAAGGCAAAGAAATAAAAGGGTTTAACATCAGAGTGAACACGACCCAATTGTCATTATCTTTTAATTTACAGTAATTGTAAACAGACAAAACAAAACAAAAAAAAGTCAAAGCTGTGGCAAAATATTGTCTGAGTTTTCTTACAAACCATGCTTATAACTGCATTTAACTTTACAGTTTCAAATCAAAGCAAGCTCTAGGATAGAGCTGAATACAAGGCCACAGCAGAAATATAAGGTACACTGTAAGAAAATGAAGAATAAGGTCACTTTGTTCACATTAACACAGCAAGCAATGGAATGAATAATTAATCATATATTTATAATTCATGAATGCGTAAGAAAAATATGTGCAATTACCTGCAAAGAGGTAAAGCTCTTTTTTTCCAGAAAGAGGATCCTGTCTTTTTCGTGTCTGTGCTGAGAAAACAAAGGAACTACAAAAAGTAAACAAAGCAAGAACTGAGAAGCCATACACTTTTGCTGATATTGTTTTTTTCTTTTTTCTTCCCTGTTTCAGTGTCAGACACATTTAGGCATGGTTGTTACCCTTTGAGAGTATCACGTCTCTCAGAAAATGACGATACATCCATTGATAAATTGATCTATTTTACTCTTCATCAAAGAATGTGTTGAGGGAGCAGCAAACTAAACGAAGCGGCCCAGGCATCCTTTTACCAAGTCATATCATCCAGTGTTACCTTGGTGACATCTGCATTCCCACACTCCATAAGCTCAGATATCATATATATCTCTGATGAATCCTCCTCCCTGTTCAATATGAATGTAATATGTCCACACAGAGAATTTATTGGGAAATTTAAATCATATTCTAAAATCACCAAAACAAACACTTTCTAAGCTGACGTTGCAGCAGCTCATCTCTTTTTATCCTGCCTGAATAGTCGCTAACCAAAGCCGACCAGTTATACTGAGATTAAACTGTTTAGCCCAAAGGGTTTTAGTATATTTGCTGAACAGCAGAAGTTTAAATGATGTTCAAAACAGCACTTGTAATGTTTTGTCATGCAGTGTTTATTTCTTTTTTAAGAGTCTGTATGCATAGGTTTCCAGCAACATCCATAGTGGAGAAATTTTACTGCTACATTTCCAGCCCTGTTATAATATTGGATTTGCATACTGACATATATAAGTTAACAAACTCAAAGAGAACCTGAAGCAAATCAAATGTATTCCAAGGAGCCTGCATTGGCTAAGGATTTAAAATGTGAGGGCACAATCGATACACTGCACGCTGGCTCAAATGTTAAATCACAGTATGCCTGGTTCTAAATCATTTTCACACAACATGGAAAAGGTCATGTCAAAGTAGCATCAATCTATTGTTGACAGGCATTAATTAGATTAAACAGGCTGACCTTGACCTTTTATTTCAATAGATTTCTTGGTTGTAGATTAGCCCTTCACCACATACACAAAAAAAGTATACACAAAAATATTACATCCTATATTCAAGTGGCATATGCTGTAGTGTAAGTGAGTGGTTCCTTACTCTATTTATTGTAGAAAGTTTAATTTTATCTGATATGACTGCACACCTTTATAATTTATTCAAAGTACTGCTCTAAGAGCCAATTGTTTTGTGTATCATATGTAATTCAAAACAGTTTCCAGTGCTTTTTTTTTCTTCATGGGATTAAATGTTTTCGTATTTAGTTAACACTTGGAAATCAAGAACCAAAAATTAATGTAAATAGCCCTGTGATGGATTGGTGACCTTTCCAGGGCACAGACCACCTTTCACCTGATGACGGCTGGGACGGGCTCCAGCCTGCTTCAGACCCTGAACAGAATGAAGCTAGTATGCTCTAAAGATGGATGTGATAACTCAATGTCAGCAGGGTCTGACAGATTATACAGGAATGTTGCAGAAATGAGAAGGAAAAGCAATCTTCCTGACATCAAAATGAGTTACTTATGTTTGAGTTAATGTTCAGATGTCCCCTTTCTTGATTGTTTCTCAGAATTTGTTGAAGAAAATCATTCTTAAGTGAGTAGAGAGATGAGGTGTTTCAGAGATTTTGATCCTCACAGAGATGAATGTCTTCCAATATATGGGACCTCTTTGAAATAGTATGGGGATCAAATAAAAGACAGCACAATAATCGTCATCATCTTTTGATTTTTTTTTAAAACTGCTGCATATCACAGAATGTACTCTACTCCCAGTCATTAAAAATGGCCAACTGAAATGTAAGCACAAAATCTGGAATATCAGAAAACATATATAAATGAACAAATTTCTCATAATAAGATGTTTTCAATAAAATATATGTTGTATTTAAACTACTAAAAATGGCTTTATTCATATAAGAACAACATTTAACACTGCTGTTGACACCTGTGAAGGGAAATAACAGTAGTTACTTAGAAGTTAAAGAACAACGCAAAGGTCTATACAACAATCGCCCTAAAATCTCCATTTCAGCAATTTTTAATGTTATTAATACGTTTATAAGTCACAAAAATGGAAAGATGCTTCCAGGACAAAGACCATCTAATGACCTTTGGATCACACAGATGTTACGACAGAATGTCTAATGGTTGGGTCTTGAGTGGGAAAGGTTTCACAATAACAGCCCAACAGTTGTACAATGCCCTTACTCACCCCACAACAGAAACACAGGTCATGTCTTTCCACAGGATGACATGGATGTTCAGTGTGTTGTTATGTTTCACCACACCATTATACTCATGCTCAGTGTCTGTCATAGCACAGACATTTGATATGTTGCTGAATGATGATCACATTTGACACTGCTGATTAAGAAAGAGATGCTAATATGGAAGGAGGAAGGAAGGGTGGTGTCTGTCCAACTTCATCCATGCTGGAGATTTTAATTTAACACCCATCTGACTCCAAATTTTTAGTTTTCAGTATCCAGTCATTTTATCTCACTTGCAATTTCTCACTTTTTCTCCTTTTTGCCACCATATATTTTCTAATCCTTTATTTCTGACACTTTACTTTGGAGTTCACAAATCTACCCTTGCATGGTTGGACTGGACTCTTAAAGGTGACATGAAGACATCTAGTGAGGATGTTTTCACTTCATTAACCCCAACCAGGTCATGAACAAACCCTAAACACTAGAATTTTGTTAACTAAACCTTTAAAGATAGGCAGATACCAAGTGAAAACAACATAAAAGAAAGAAAACTCTTACTTTGATCTGTTAAATCTGAGAATTACCCCTTTTCAGACAGCTCCACACAAAGTATTAAGTCTATGTTGCTCTATACATTTACTTCCATTACAACACAAATTGTTAAAGGGAGATATCTCTGTTCCAGGCCAAGGTTGAGTAGATTAAAGTTCATGACAGTTGGATGAACGCCTTTGAGACCATGTTGGTTGAACACACTGACTTATGTTGAGCTACACAGCTGCAGCCACTGAAGACACCTGAAAGGAAAAAAAAAAAAGGCTCTATGTCAAAACCTTTATAGGCAAGAAAGTCATTCTGTGATGTTGTTCAGTTGTCAGGGAACGCTAAGATAGAGCTTTTTGAGATTGCATTGGGTTATATATGGACAACAAAATTAAACAAATAAACTCTAAAACATGCCCCCTTTATATAATCATTAGGACTTTCTATTGTGCTATTTTGCTGCCTACAGTATTGGAGACACTGACTATTAAACTAGTGATAAAATTAGAAGATTATCAAGACATTTGAGATTAAAATATGTGACACAAATCTAGTTTTAAGGTAAAACAAGCCTCATGCAAGAGGCTTTTTGTGGATTACATGCCTCACTGAGAGGCTGTCGAAGGTTATGCAGTCTAACAGTCCTAATAATAACTCTAAAAAGAAACAAAAAGCAAATAGAAAACATATCAGTTTCCCATGTGAATTTCATTTCAGTTTTTTCAATAGTATTGGACACAATTTTAAAATACCGAAAAGGTTAAACTTATTAGCGTCTATTTATCTATAAATATCTAATAAATCCTCCTCTACTAAATCAGGACCACAAGACTGGACATTCATCACACACTGGAGTGTGTCCAGCTCTCCATGAGGGACTGGGGCGGCGACATATTGGAAAGCACTTTAATTGAGATGTATTATGCCCTTTGTCATAAGCGGAAACAACATTTTAAGGTTTCAATAAAATTTATATGACACCCGTACATAAAAATACACAAGATAAGAGCAGCGTTGATCCTTTTTCGACAATGTCTTTACACCTGTGCTCATAGCAAACTATGCCTATTTTTTTGAGATTGAGGTCAACTTTGGTATTTTTTCAGATCAACTTTGGACATTACGCAAACGTAAACGTGGCCACAAACTGCACTCAATAACTTTAAAAGTTTGTTACACCACAGGAGAAAATGGCATAACAAACAATATGTGGTCTGAGTGATGACAAGACAGCAACAAGCTCACATACCTATACTGCTACAAAAATACTTGACTTGAAGTTTTATTCTAAAATACTTAGATTTTCTTTGTCTGGAGTTCAGCCACAGACTGTGGGTATTGATCCCTCCTTTAGGTGCAGTTTTTTTTTTTTATCAGAATGAAATGACTTCTTCAGATATAGTCTAGATTCCTTTTTAAATCCATTTCTCTGTGTTTTGCTTAGATATTAAGAATTATTGCTTATATGGGCAATGTTTCACCAGTGTTTACACATTTGTAGCTTCTGGTGCTGTGCTACTGATGCACTCAAAATCTAACTAGGCAAAAAGAAAGGGATTTGAAGCTCCTGGTCTTCGAGGACCCTCTGATATGTTGTAGCATGTAACCCACATGCACACACACATGTGTAAACAGCACAAAGAGCTATACATTATTTGTAGCCTAACACACTTATGAGCTCACCATTTTTTTCTCACTGATTTGTCTTTAATTCATGGTTACCTGGATCTTGCATGTCGTCTTGTTTCTTGTAGGACATTAAAAATTAAATGGCAGCAGAGTACAATTTTACTTATTTTTCTATATATTTCTATAAATTTATGCCAGAAAACAGGAGTAATATTCATCGAAGTATGATTGACTGCTAATCATTGCACTAAAGTTTAGTAACCTCTATTGTAAAGTCTAAAAAAAAGCACTTCACGGCCTATTTTCTTGGTAAAAACTAGATAAGCTCCTGCATTGCCTCCAACAGCACTCATATCTCTCGAGCTTTAAAATTCACTCAGAGGGCTATTTAGACAGTTGAGTAAAAATTTAAGGAATTATTTTAATTGTTCGCTGCCTTTGTGTTCAAAGTACTGAAAGAAAACCAGCGAAAATGTGAACCTATATTATTATTGTTATCCCTACATTGTGTGGCCAAATCCATAAAAACACAGACTCTCTTTAGTAAGGCATAATTTAAAGTGAACATTTGCAGAGAATTGAGAGCATAAATAGTTTTTTTTTTTCTGGAGTGCAGCTGACTGCAGTCGAGCTGGACCACTTTGTTGCAGAATTCCACAAATTTTACACTTCGAAGTCTGTTTACAGGTCTAAAGGGAGTGCTTCTCTAGAAATGAAAAAAGAAAAGGTTAGAAAGCCTTTTGTGAATTCAGAAAGAGCTGCATGAAATCTGATAAATTGCTCTATGTGATGTCGACTTGAGTTAATATGAATCATGTCAAATGTGATTGCTGGTATTACTTCTGCTAGGAGCCAGAGATGAGCATAACCCACAAAATTCACATCAAACTGACAGCAGCTGAACATAAGGTTTTGACAAGTACGAAGAATGTATCAGAATTAAAAAAAAAAAAAAAAACAGCTTGGCTTCTTCTACATTGACTTTAATAGTATAATGCTGAATCTGGGACATGAGAAGAGTTCTCAATCCAGCATCATAAAACTACTGTTCTGTAAAAGACAAACAATTTTCCCTATTATAAACAGCATTTATAATTGTAAGGATAAACATTACCTCATCTCTGTAAGCATAGTTGTTACATTTCTTTTCTGAAATACTAAAATAGGTGACCATTTTATACAATGTCCAAAGGGTCAATAAGACACCAGTCTGCATCTGTCTGAGCTGACTACAAGGAAATGTTTATCTAGATGAATATACACTTTCACCAACAGAATATAAAACATACAAGTGCAGTTATAATTATCTTAGCACCCAGATTCAACTCATGTTCAGCCATCAGCCATGAGCCTGTGCTCCATTATTTGACTCACACATGTTACTAATGTAACCAGTGACATTTTTACGCTGGAAAATTACAGCATGTGAGAAGCAGATGTGTTGATGCGAACAGCTTTGTTTCACAAGTCCCTCCGCCCCATATTGCCTTGCAACAAGCCTGTCAACATGAGCAAAGAAAAATAACTTCTTTCTTAACCAATTCAGACACAAAACCTCAAACAGCCTCTCTGAAACCTCAGGGTTTGCTGGAAAACTTTCAAGCAAACACCAAAACATTTTTGTTCTCAGCCTCATAAGAAAATAGAAAGCATAAAATACAAATGATCTGAAATGTTAAGCCTTGTGCTTTCATTTAAATGACTGACTTTGCCCTCCTGTATGAGCCATGTGTGTATAT
>JAOWBL010000018.1:6417791-6442232 GCA_028564865.1 Zenarchopterus dispar
TTGTAGTTTGACTCATTCAGTTGCAGTAATTTTCCCTACTTCTGGTATCACTAACGCACATTTATCTATTCTGAATAACAGTCCAATATTGCCATTGTATATCCCATTGAAGTGGATCAGTGAGTTGAAGTCTCACACAATCTTGGCAACCATGGAGTAGTAATGTCATCCATCATTTGGAATCAGTCAGCATTCTTTGCAATTATCTTTCTGAGGAGGTTCTGGCCTATGTTGAACTGCAGTGAAGACAGAGCATCTTCATGGTTTATACCACCCTCGAAGGTAACTTGTACTACTGAGTTGGCTCATTGAGTTGTCTACCACAGTCCCAATGAGTTCTTGATGAAGGCTCTTAATGTCCTGCTCATGTTGAATAGTTCTAACCAGTAGAGTGTCCATATCCATCTACGTTTACTTTATTGAGGAATCAGCTTTCTAGTAGTCTAACCATGGGGTGCACAGATTTGTTTTCCTGATTTTAAAGTCTGAGCGACTTTCTATTGATCAGTAGTTAGTGCTTGGCTCTTCTTATGTTACCTTTATTTTGCTTCTGACCTTTGCTCATGTGGGAAACCATATGCCTACTTATTGTGGCCACTATAATGCCTCCATATTTAAGATGCTTATTTGTGAATCACAGTTACGATAACTGGGTTTGGCTCTGAGAGATTGCTGTGACCAGGTCTTCAATAAAATTCCAATGGAGAATTAATGTTATGCGATACTATATCTAAAACATACTCAAAAAAAGCACAAAGAAAGCCATAAACTCACATAAATTCACTATCATCAATCAAACTGTTATTTTATCATTGCAGGGAATAGATATCAGGAGGGTATCAAGTTTTAGTTCCAGGTCCATTTTCAATTCCTTTTTTTTTTTTTAGCCTCACCTAAAAGGATTCATTTGTTTTGTTTTTTTACCTCCCTATCCAATGACAAGTTTGGCCTTTCCTTCTCCATGAAACTTAAGATAAAAAAGAAATAAAGTCATGCATCAGATCAACTGTAGGACTAGATATTTCAGTGACCTTTACAGTTGCAACAGGGGAGGCATGTACCCTGCCTGGAACTTCAAATGCATCATTTTGAGCTTGTGGGCATTTAAAGATAGGCAGCCTGCAGATTTGAATTGGTCCTGTAATATGCAATGAAAACATATAGGTACTTTGAATTTTAAAAGTGGTATAACAGATGTATTTTTCTTCTCTTTTTTGTGTGTTTGTGTGTGTGTGTGTCTCGTCAGTTGGTTTGATAAAATAGACATTTTTGATTTGACTTGTAGTTTTATCTTAGTGTAGAAATGAAATTTAGAAATGCATGTGTTTATTTTGTCTGTCAAAGACAAGGGTGTGTTTAGAACAAAAAATCTGAACATTGACAAAACAAGACATACTCTCAAGCAGCATGAACAAATTTGTGGGAAGGACACTTTATAATTAGACTTGGAGCAGAAAGTGTCATAAAAAAAAGCTCACAGTGCTAAACATGATTCTGCCCCGTGTTGTATGAATACCCAGCCTTTCTCTGTTGTGAAGCACAGAAGTGAGATAATTGAGTTACCCTTGTTTGCAAAGTGGGTGTGATTGCCTACTTGTGTTGTAGCAGCAAAAGTATATCAGGGAGCATAATAAATTGCTTGCTCTCAGGGAATTCTGGTTAAAGCTGTATTATTATGGATCAACAGTGCAGTTTAGCTCTTAGGGAATATGCACTGGGTAATACAAGGCAACTTCTGCTGAGAAAGCTAAGCTCAGGGAGAAGATTATGCCATGGCTTTTAATACTGAGCAGGCTGCTGTAAGCAATTAAAATAACCTAAAAAAGCACTGCTTTTTTAGGTTATTTGTAACGCTAGAACTTAAATTTCAAAGAGTTGCTCTACTTGACATCACCTCACATTATGAATGCAGTTTGATATTTACATCTTTTCCCAAGTAAAAATTTACAATCAAAATAAGAAAATTATGTCAAACCTTGATAACTTCCTAATAATATTCCTTGGGCCAAGAAGGAGTGTAAATGTGATAGAAAAAGTGAGAAGAGAAGAAATATTTCCTGTATCTGACTAAGACAGTCATCTTTGACACAAGTGAAGACATCCAAGACCTATTCTCTAAAATAAATAAGTAAAAATAATACTAATAAAGCAATGGTACAAAATAAGGCAAAGCTCAAAAAGCCCCAAGTATGTTTGTATTACTCCGGCTCATGTTACAGACCATAACAGAGGACATCAGACTCATGAATCTGCAGGACCATCAACGGGAAACACCGTTCACTAGACAGGCTAATCCAATTTCTCTGCTGCTTAATGTCTTCTGTGTCACCACAGTTATCAATGGAGAGCATCTATTCTACTTTGGATATAGAAACACATAAACAAGTATATTGTATGGAGAAATAAATCATTCTGATGCTTTTAAAGTTGGCTGTTTTGCAAAACCACTTTGCCAGCCCTACTTACACAAAGATTGCGAATGGAAGCACTGTGTTCATCAAGGAGGAATAGCTTGAGGACTTGCAGGCCATTCATGGATAATGGGGCTCCAGGTACTTGACTTGAAGTAAAATAAGGAAATGAATAATTCCAAACTCCAATTTTCCTTTTGAAAATTAGATCTTTAGCTGGTCAGGACATTTTTATAATCATTCCACTTGTAGACTTGTCTGTCTTTTTCAGTCTTTATTTTGTCTCTGGTGGTTAAATGAAATAATAACATGTTTGATATAGAACAAATGCACACACTAGTTTGAGGTGTTTTTTTTTTAAACTTTTTTGTAAATAAGTTCTGGCAAAGGATAGATTATTTTGATTTGTGCCATCAAAAGAAATATTCTGCAATACCCAGTTAACTGTACCCAGTTAAAAGAAAATTCCCATAGACCTCTTTTTTTCTCTCTTATGTATGCCAAGAACTTATTAGGATTAGCTTTGCTTAGGTCTAATTTATGTTCACTGATCTCTACTGTTTTTATGAAATTACAATGTACCCTTTAGCAATCTACGAACCAGATCATACAGTATCTTTTTAAAGCTTCAGACTTGTTAATAACTTGCCTGATGTACATTTTCTAATTAGTGGTATTTCAAATGTTTGCTTAAAGCAGCACAGATGAACTTTTGCAATTTGTACCTCAAAGGGTCCCTCCATAGTTGTGATGGCTTAGTCACTTGAAGACATTGTGATTTTTTTTTTTTTACCCTTGTTTGGTCTCTTGCTCAGTTATCTTTCATTTTTCTTCCATCATGACTTTCCTGCATCTCTTTGTTGCCTCTGCCACAATGTCCTCCATAGTTCATTGCTGATGAGATGAGACAATGTGCCTCAAAGCCAAATATAGTTGTTGTGAGAGACAGCTGAGATGAGAGTTCAAAGTTACTTTGAGTGGTTTTTGCTGAAAGCAGGAATGAGAAACAACAAAAGCTAGATGACACTTCATTAAAGTAATCAGGCATTTCTTCAACTGATATTGCAGCTGATATTTTCACATGAAAACACTATTTTGTCTTGCTTTAAATAAATGTATGGAAAAGCAATTAATGGAAAACAAAGCTGGTGCTGAATGTCTTTGTGCAAACGATGGAGATATGACCAGACAGATAAACACTGATTTCCACTTCTAATGCATTATCTACTAAAGAAGTGCAGTCACAAGTTAGCACCCACCTGAAGTGTGTGAGTACTGATATTTTCACACCTGGGCCTATTATAAGTATATTTGTGGGAGTGCCCCTTTGAGAGGATGAGATTGTGGGAGGAGAATGCAAATTAATTACACAGTGGGATTTACTGAAGTTTGCAGTTGGCAAATTACTGCTGAGTGCACTGTTATTTGTTGCTGACAAAAATAAATAAATAAATAAATAAAAGTTCTAATTTCAACACTTGATTGTGGCTGTGATATTTCCTGTGAGGAGGAGGCACTGCAGGAAGCAAAGAGCCTGGAGTGAGAGGTGGTGAGGGGAGAGATTTTCTTCACTTGCATTAATTGATTTGGGTTGGCAGAAGATGTTATTTAAACAGACTGTTTATCAGGTAAGTTATCCTTAATTTGCAAGGATAATCTGGGATCTGGCTGTAATATTCATTAAAGTAATATATTTTGTTGCTCTAACACTTCACACATTGCAAATGCTTTACCTGAAAAAAAAGCAAAGTAGATGTGCGTATAAGAATCTCACATCACTGCACCCAAACCCTTTGTAACGCTTCCTGTTTCAATCAAAATAATGTACGTTTTCACGTGTGTTTGCCTCTAAATGGAAGCAAACATAATATTACCAAATGACCAGGAGTTCAAGTAGTTGCGTAAATGTTTAATGTACCAGCAGGTTGATATTTTTACGCTTTCATTTGCTGGGATTGAGAAGTGGATGGTAGGTTATAAAGATTCAAACTGTCTGCCTCATTCAATTAGTCTTTAATGTCATAATAACACAGAATATTGATGTAATGTCTGTTTTCAGGTCGATTCAACTTAAAAAACAGTTTACTTTTTATGACTAATGCTAGGCTATGTAGAACAGATGTGGTAGCAGCAGCTATGTAGCTAAAACATGGTATAAATAAAAGCTGCACAAAGGAGATTTTTGTTTTATTGTTAAAATATCAGCTTAATTTTCAATTGATGGAAAATTTGCAAAGTTTAGTTCTTGCAGTCTCCGGTTTTTATAATTGGCATAAAAAACAAACAAACAATAACCATTCAGACTAACTTTGGACTCCCATTCCAGTTGTCTCTTGTGACAGGTACATTCCTCTGTACAGCTCTATGTCACACATTCCCAATAATGAAATTTCCTCACGAAACTGCAGAGAATGCCATGGCAAAGCTGATAAAGAGACTCAGTAAAGATGGAGGAGAAAAATGAGAATGATCTAGCAAAGCTTAAAAAAAGAGCTATCCTTTGATAGGGTGTTAAAAGTGACTTAACCTCCAAACCTAAACAGGGGAGCCTTTGAAGTAAAAACATTGAAAAAGGCAGTTAGGTTAGTTGATGAAGAGTAAATGAGAAAATTTTACATTCAAGGATTGTTACTACTTTATTAACAAAGTTGTGTTTTGGCAGCATGAACTTTCTCCAAGTAGTAGAAAGCTTTGGAGGGTCCTGATCCTTGATCTACCTTATTATTCACAAATAAATGGACCAAACAGTGCACTAGGGAGATATTTCATTCTCGAAAATCACACTGTTTAGGAGCAAATACTTTAGAGAGTCTATGGTTCATTTAGAGTGAGGTTTGTGGCTTTGAGTATTTCTGATTTTGAGTACTCCTGGATCTCTTCTCCCACCTTTTCTATCATATCACAGTCAATCCCAACTATAGTTTGTTACTTTAACGCAATATTTGAACCCATCCAATCACGCTTATTTAAATAACTGGAGGAGACACGAGCACAGCAGGAGGTACAGTGATCCAGCAGGTTGTAAAATCAATGAAGTGAGCAGCAAATCTGAAAAATATAATTCTATTTTCTATTCATTGTGTGGTGGTTATATTCAAAAGGAAATAGAGACGCACCCAGAACCCTGTGGGAAGGTGTTGCATACCCAATTTATGAGACTTCCTGCCTCTTACCTGGGTTTCATTGCTTCATTGCTTTGTGTGAACTGTGGCTTGCTGGTGCACATCTGTCGCTCAAAGAGTCATGCAACACTATGGACACTTTTTCTTTCATACGTCTGTGGGTTAATTTGACCAAACTTCATGGGGTGTTGGACTGCAGTGAAAATACAATTTAAAAAAAAGTGTGTGTGTGTGTGTGTGGTGGTGGGAGTGAGGGGGTTGAAGGCCTCTTTTTAAATAATTTAAATAAAGAAATATTTCTGTTGAAAATGTAGCCATGGTGACTTCAAATATAAAAAATAATTTTCTCTGTCTTTTATCATGTAAAGCTAGCTCCACGAGTAGCCATGTCACAGCTACTCGAGGAGCTAACCATCACAGCTGTGAAAAGGGTATGTAAGAAATTTAAAAAAAATGAAGTTTTACCACTGATAGAGAAAATGAAATGGTTGGTTGCACACATTATCACGTAATATGTTGTATTTAGGTTTATATATTGGTTCTTCAAGCATATATTCTTATTATGATGTATAATAATAATACAGTAGAATATATTAATTAAACTGAACGCCCAAACCTGTCCACATGTAAAATCATTTATTTATCATTTTTTCAAATTTAGTTGTTTATTTACCTTACAATTGATTTGGAAACAAAAAAAAATGTACAACTAAACACCCAGTTTAATCAATAAACAAACAGAAAAGAAAAAACAGATAAGAAAATGATGAATTCTGCTGTGGAGAATCTTCTCCTCCTGATGATGAGCAAGTGATTCCTACTGTGGTCATAAATAACACTCAGCTCTCCTGGATGACATCCAAGTTGACTCCATATCAACAGTAGTTCCAGAAACCTCCTGTTCTGGCAAACAGCTGGGCTAGATTCATCATTTTCTATTGCTCTTTCTTCCCATCCTGCTGTTATTCTCTTTCTTCCATTAGCCTCTGTTGCACCACACATTTAGTTCAAAGATTATCAGTCAAACAAAACAAAACAAAAAAAAAATCTTTTTCCATTAGAAATTCATTGACAGTGCAGTATTTTCCTGTACAATGATGTACAGTAAAGATAATCTGTTGGAGGGATTTTATAAATTGCAATAATTTGTCTATTGAACCTGAAAACCAAATTCAGTGGTATTCTGAATGTAAGCATTAATTTTACAGTATGACAGTAAAATGTATTTGTTGCTGTATTTTTTTTTCTTTTTTCTTTTTTTGCAGTCATCCATTGTTATTTGGCAATGTGGAACTATGCACAATACTCTGGACTGCACTGAATGTATTACTTCTATAGGAATTACAAGAAAAACAAAACAAAACAAAAGCAAACAAAAAGAACTGTAGATAAAGTGCAGAGGTAGCAGTTAACATGTTCAAAAGTATAGTTTGTCACACTACAAATGAAAAAACTGCACATGTATGGGTTGCTTGGGGGGCTCCAAGGAGAAAGTTTTCTATTCCTAAACACAAGAAGGAAGCACTGCTATGGAAAGCTACATCTGAACACATCACAAGATATTTGGTACTATGTCTTTTGGACCCATACAAACAAAGTGGAGATGTTCTCTCATATTACACAAAAACAGATGAAAACCAAATACACTATATCAGCTCAAACATCTCATGCCAACTGTCAAGCATGGCAGTAGAAATGTCATGATATGGGTTTGTTTTTGGAGACTGGATCACCCTGCAGTCACTGAGTTGAGGAATAACATTTATACCAAATAACTCCAGGGACATCTGCCCAACAACTAACACTTGCCTAAAATTGCCTGATACATCCAAGGACACCAGTAAATGTATGACAGTATAGCTCAAAAAGAAAAGAATGAGAGTACTGCAAAGACCCCTTCATGCTCATACCTTGATCCAACCGAACTGCTGATCAGACCTTAAGAAAGCTAAACCTCAGAGAACCACAGTGTTATTGTTAACAGTGTGAAAAGCTTATGATAATAAACAGTGAATGACTACCTCACTGTTACCTCAGCTGTCAAAGATGGTTCTGCAAGGTATTGAACTGGGGTTTGCATAATATAATAGGGTGAAATAGATGTGGTAATATACTGCAAATTTTCTGGACTTTTAAAAAATGTTTGGTAATGTGAGAAGTTAAAAATCCTTGTTTAATTTAAACACTGATTTAATGACAGCATGCTTAAAAAATAAGCATGACTGATTGATGAAAAAATAAATTTAAACTTATTTTAACAATTTGTTTAAAAAGTGTTAAATATACTATGAGATAAAATGTATTTCCTTCCATTTATTAAAGCTGGGGTGGTTTTGTGTAATCCTTTTAAACTGTGCATCCATTCACCTGGGCTTGATTGCTTTTGTCTCAACCCACAACCGGAGGAGGGAACTGGGGTGCTTCTGCCATTCCAGTAAAGGCGATGAATGGGCAAAAACACTCACACTGTGATTTAAAAAAAGAAGAAAAAAAGAAATTCAAGCTATTTAGTCCAATGAATAGCTTCAAATGGTATAAAGTTAAATGCTGACCTGCCTTTAATTTTTTTTAGGGCAATAATATCAAAAATTGAAAAATAATGTACATTTCAGAATTTTGCATCAATGTGTGACATCATCTGTCAACCATGGAGGAGTGTGATAGTCTGGGGATGTTTAGCTGGGTCAGTGACTTGTACAGGGTGAGAGGTACACGGAATGAAAATGGCTCCTACGGCATTGGGCAGCACCATGCAATACCATCTGGTATGAGCCTAGTTGTCCAGAGATTCATCCTACAGCAAGAAAATGACCCAAAACATAAATATAAGCTATTCCAGATCTACTTTAGGAAAAAAGACAAAATAGTAAACCACCTCAGTCTCCAGACTCAAATTTCATTGAGCTGGTTTGGAAAGAACTGGATTGAAAAGTGAAAGAAAAGCAGCCTACAAGTGTCACACATTTGTATTGAAGAACTTTCTAAAGATTATTTGATTTTCCATTGTAGAAAGAATACCAAAGAATTAGTGTGTCTAGGTGTTATCTCTCCCACAGGTGTTGAGTCAAACATTTAGAATACAGTTTGGTTTATAAATTGAGTCCATAATTTTTTTTTAAACTCAGTTGTTTATGTTCTATGTTTCGTATCAAAGTACAATGAAACTATGCATACATTTTAATGACAAACTGAAAAAACTGGAGTGTTCCAAAACTCATTTGAAAAAATGACCAAAAAACAAAAACAAAAAACAAAATGGATGAATTAGATTTTTTTTTTTTTAATCATTACATGTTTAGGTATCAGTAGAAATCCGTGAAGGCATATTCTTGGGTAAATGAACTCTTGAATAAAAGCAAATGCATTAAAATCATTATAGACGCACCTGTGTTCCACACCCTTGGATGCAATTAGTTCCCCCAGTTACACCATGAAGACTGAAACAAAGGATCTCACTCATTTATTCATTATGGTAAAGTACATTTAACTGCCTAAGTACATCCTTTTAGAAAAACCTTTGAAAGGATTTTGTTTTAGTGCACACATATTGGAAGGGAGATTGAAAGATGACCTACATGTTCTGTCCTCTTGAGGTAAATATTGCACCATTTTGGCTCTGCATTTTTAGAAAACTTTAAAAAGCTTTAGACTTCATTGCAGATTTGAAGTCAATGCTAACCTCCTAGGATTACATTCCACTACAATGTAATGCATTACAAATGTTAAGGATTAAGAGCTAAATGTGCCTTACGATACAATTACTCCAGTATGTTACATTTCAAATAAGCAACTTCTCACCAAAGTAATAAGCTAATAACATAATATTGATTAAGTCCTAGTTATTGTGTAGAAACCAGCATCAGGTTTGTCTGCTCCCACAGCTGCAGCAGCCATTCTGCTCATTGACAGCTTTCCTCCAGAGGAGAGGCCTATATGTAGGTGCCACTAGTGAGGGATAAGAGTGTGGCCTGAAATTAACTGGATATTGATTCAGTGGAAAGCAGTCCCCAAGACAGCTATTTGACGGCAGAGCACAGAGATAGTTCGACAGCATTTTGCCCTGAATTCAGCCCAGACACTTGGAGTGTCTTGATTCAGTCAAATAGAGCTGAGGATTTCTCTCTAGTTAAGGAGCCACTTGCAAGCAGCAAGAGCATCAAACAAAACCAAGAAACCACTAAGATCACACTACACAGTAAATGATTTAATTTGTGTATTTATTTATTTTAGTTTTCATCCAACTGAGTTTTAAAGTTTAATTTTTATTTTATATTCATTCTTTACATCACTTATTTTGGAATGTTTATCTATTAATTGATGTATTGATTTGTTCATATCCTATGTTTAGCATGTACCTCTTTAGTTATGTATGTGTTCTATGTGTTTTAATGTACAATCTCTAGTGATTTCTCTTATAATAAAGATGGTGTTTGCTCCATATCTGCTTCAGTTATTTAAATTATTGGTATGGGTCTAGGCATATGTTGGTGTGTGTGACATGTCTATCAGTGCATGTACTTTGTGCTATTTTGTTTGTGTTTTGGTGGCAGAAGCATGGAGAGTTTTTAAGTTTGCAATAAAAAGTCTGTTAGTTACTCCTTAGTACTGCTTTCTAACCCTATAAGTTTATATGTAAAAACAAAACCAAAATAATCTCCAAATGAATGTTTGTATTGGGTTCATTTGACGAACATAAACAAATAGCTATCAGTGTTGTTCCTAATACCATTATTTCTTTAACAAAAATGAAGCTATACAGAAAAATAAATACAATGTTAGCACAAGTACCTCTGTGATTCAAAAATGTGTACATCCATCTTTTGTGAAAGTAACTTGAGTAGTCATTTCCTCTATCAATCTTTCACATCACTGTTGTAAAATTTTGGTCCAGTTTTCTTTGTATTGCTTTAGTTCATTGAGAATTTTTGAGCATTCACGAATACAGAGCTCTGTGAAGGTCCTGCCACAGCAGTGCAATGAAGTCTTGACTCTGACCAGGCCATTCTGTTTTATTTTATTTTATTTTCCTTTTTTATATTTCAGCTGCTGTAATGTGGAGTTGTTGGTATGGTTCTGATCATAGTCCTTTAGCATGACCCAGTTTCAGCTAAATTTCAGCAATTGGTCAGGTCAGCTCATGTTTGCCTCTAGACTAGTCTGGTACTTGAGGGTCAACTCAATGACTGTTTAGGTGTCCAGGTCCAGGTTCATTTTATTTTATTTTTTTATTTCTAAGGCATTTCCATAGTCTTGCTTTGGTATTAATTTGATGGGATATCTGTTCCTGGGAAGATTGCCAATTGTTGCCAATTCGTTCCACTTGTGAATACTTTTTATCACCGTTGGGCATTGAGTTTCAAGTTCTTTGGAACGGCTTTATAACCCTTTCTAAAATGAAGAGCAGCAGCAGTTGCTTCTCTAAGAATATTTATGTCTTTTCCTCTTGCCTTTGTGTTAAGACACACTTTACTGCCCCAGACCAGCAAAACAACCAAAATTTCTGCCTTTACTGAGATCAGCACATCTACTGAAGATCATCAAGGGCTGATGACTACAAGCACCTGGCTGCAACTTGGTCTCATCATTTTTTTCTGGCCTTTATTATTATTTGTCTGACACCGTATTTACCTAATACTAAGACTTATATTATATCCATTTGCCTTTTATATGATAACTTTTATTGGGTGGGCTCACAGAAGGGTGAACTTATATTACTTGTCTGGGCTGAGCATCCTCTGGGCCCCATGGGTAAAGGCCTCTCTCTCTGGTTTGGGTGCAAGTTGAGGCTGCCATAACCCACATGTGGGCGAGGGATATGTGTCTCCTTGATTTCTAATTTCCATGTTTGTCCCAGAATCACTAAATCTGTCCCTTCCTCCAGGACCAATATGACTTGGGAGACCCAATGTGGTTTTCCTTTAAGCCTATTTTTATTGTTTATTTTTATGTTTTTGAGGGCAATTGCCCTCAAAAACATAGCTCCTGGGATAATTTGATCACACAAATCTCTCCACAATGACAAGGTGGCAATTCAAGAAGGGGTCTCTATTTTATATATAAAACAAACAAACAAACAAACATGTAAAAAAAATTATATGAATAAAAAATAAAAATAGGTTTAAAGGAAAACAGAAATAACATTTGCACATGAATATAACAAGTGAAAACCAATGTAGGGAGAAACTGGGGAAATGCATACATACAAATTATAGATAAATACATTGCATACTTTTAAATGTCTTTGAATCCATTTTGAAAATATATACTTTTTATCCCACATGTATGTCAAAAGAGCATTCAAAACCTAGTAATTGGGCTGTTGCTAAGTGGGTAATCATTAATGATCTGTGCAGTGACAACAGCCATTAAGTTGTGTACAGAGGGCATCAAACTGGCTGTAGGCCTCCAGGGAAAAATGTCAAAGCCTTTTAGCAGAGAGGAGAGCCGTGATAGAGCATTCCACCCTCATGTATCTCCCACTCAGAGCACACCCAGACCACTTAAAGAATGCTAGTGATTGTCAGTCTAAAATGTAAAAACTGCTTATTGTGCTGCTAAATGGTTTGAATAATACATGCCCATGTTACATGCCAAGAGTATGTTGCAGCATCTTAAAATGAACCAATATCATCAGCTACTGGGTGCCTCTTTCAGGTTAATAAAAACATGCTGATACTAATTTTAAAGGGATTATCTAAGAATCTGAGGTTTGCCTTTCTGTGGTTGGCCACTTATGTTGGTGGCTATTGTAGTAAAGTGGCTATTAGATCAGTTAGCACCAAAGTGATGGTACAAAATACAATGAAATTAAATATAATAACAGCAATTTCACAAAAGGGGAAGAGAAGAAGCCTTACAAACTGATTCAATTCAAATAGCTATACATTGATGTTCCTGACAGTGTGAGCAGTCGTCAGTGTTGTTAGAAAGCAGGACCATGTCACTGTGAGAGAAAGTAGTGTTGAAAATGTATGTCCAAATGTAACTGTGACTATTGTTCTTCATATGAAGTAAATACAGACTTTTGCTTGATGTAGGTTTTTGAATTACCTTGCTCTGTGTATGAGTCATGAATTTGTCAGTATGATGCTTTGCATGATGTTTTGCAGGCTGTAAAGCCAGCCTAGTTTCAGTCTCTCTGTTGATTACAGGAGAATCAGCTCACTCAAAATATTTTATCACCCTTGTTACTTTAGATATCCCTTTCAAATTTGTACTACTTTTTTATTGCATTCATTGTAATAGATAATGATGAAAAACATAAAAACAAATTGTGTTGCTTTAATGCTGGTTGTGCCTGACAGACTCTTTGAATGCTAAACAGCAGCACAGCACACAAAGGTGATTAGTATGCTGGTAATACCCATACTTTTTAAGGTCATTAGAACAGATAAACACATGCAGCACATTTACAGAATTCTTAATGCCAAATTGTCTGCTTTCTCTTTGGGCAGAGACAGCTGTGAAATGTTCCTCAACAGGCCCAAGACTTACAAATATTACCATTTAAATACCAGGACAAAGAAACTAAACTGCACTGTTATTCAGAAAAAAAGGGGAGCAGGCTTGAGGCTGACAAGATTAGCTTCTTTATCCTCTGCCTTCTACTTCACTCTCTGTGTCATGGAGCCTAAATAAGCCCTTCCTCAAGCTTTTTCGGGAGTCATAGTAAACTATGGATTCTGCTCAGCACCCTGAGGCGACATCAAAGGCAGTCTCCTCCGTTGCAACTGCTCAACATCAAACAAGTTTAACTGTTGTGATTAATCTCTGCAGAACATACATTATCTGAACATGATCGCATGCTTAATATCTTCTGACTTACTGTATTGAAAGCCCGATTGATCTGCATTTTCTTTTATGTCACACTTTTCTTGTTTGCCCTGAAATTATGTCATGCTCTATATGGTGGTGATAGTATTGGAAAAAGATACTATTAATGGTGGCAAGCATAAATTAAATACAGCAACAGAATATTTGCATGAATTATTGTGACATGGAAGTTGCCTCTAGAAGAAGCAGCACAGTGGAAAATGTGTAAACATTACAATGAAGTGCATAAGATGTACTAATCCTCTTTGTATAAAGAGAATTCTGCATGAAGGATTACATGTTGAATAATCTTCACTTACAAAGAAAAGCAATTCTCTTAAATTTATTTTATTGCATAGCATTATATACATTTCTTAATACATAGTGAGGTCAGTGCATGACTGTGATACTTTAGAAATACATACTTTTACTTATATCTCCATTTCAGTTTTAGATTTGTGACATTCTTGTTTCAGTAGCAGCAGAGGTAAGAGTGAAACTAAAATTTAAAAAATAAATAAATTAATTAAAAACTTGAGTCCTAGTTGGAAAAAAAATGGCTATAAGGAACTGGTCCGACTCCCGGCAGGAGTCTTTCTGTGTGGAGTTTGCATGTTCTCCCCGTGGTCACGTTGGTTTTCTCTGGGTACTCTGGTTTCCTCCCACAGTCCAAAAACATGGAAGTTAGGTTGATTGAGAACTCTAAATTACCTGTATGTGAGTATGAGTGTGCATGGTTGTTCATCTGTATATGTGGCCCTGCAAAGGACTGGTGGCCTGTCATGGGTGTACCCCTGCCTCTCACCTGCAACCGACTGGGACTGACTCCAGCAGACTCCCCATGACCCAGTAACTGGATTCAGTGGGTATAGAAAATGGATGAATGGATGGGCTATAAGGAACTCCAAAGGACAGCAACTGTACAGCAATTGTTCTTAAAAACCAACAACAACAAAACTCTCCACACCATCTATTGGAACATACACTTTAATTTGTAACTGTGTATCTGTGTATTCAAATATCTATAATTTTCCACAGTAATGATGTGAGCATCAGTAACAAAACAGCGACGCTAATGATGCACATCTAAAACAAGGAGGCTTTGCTGATGCAGAAGCTCCACCTCTAATTGCACACATTCATTTTGCTGCTCATCCATAGACTGTCTATCCCCTTGTTGCTTCTCATTGGGATTTACTAGAAGCAGCACAGATTCTGTTCATGATCTAATTATTGACTGCTGCGTTGCGAGTCAGACAATCTGAATTTAAAAGTCTTATTCAAAAAGGAAACAATATGCTTTTTAGTAGTACTGTAGTGGAGTAGTGGTGCAGTGCTTGCAGGCTGGTGCTCTCTTGTATCCTACAAGTGATATAATTGGTGTAGCTGTCCAGGTGTTTGGATGAAAATGGTAAAGCTGCAGAGCTATTACTGACTCATTCAGGTTTTAAATCCAAACAAATGGCGACTCAGAAAGAACAGGAGAAAATAAAGGAAAAATGTGATACCAGGAGGACAACAGAAAGGGAAAGTGAAATAAGGGAGTCTCCCAGCAAAGATTGGGAGGGCTGGTAAGTATAGCATTTTATGCATCCACTGAAAAAGGTGAGCAAAGTTAAAAAGTTCACACCAGAGGGAGTTTTCCCTTTTCCACCACAACACATTCTTCCTTGACTGCCTGAATTGCCTCTTTTTCTTTAGTCTAGCCTTTTCTCTGTTACATAATAAACTTATCACTGTGGAGCACATTTGAATAATCTCTGTCTAGTGGCTAATTTGACATGCCTAAAAGAAAGATTGAACAGCCACACTCCTTGACCAACCAGATAACAAATCAGAGCAGACTGGGCCTTCCTGTAGGCGCCCTTGTTCAGATATAAGAGTTATAACTTTATCAGTGATGACATTCATTTATTTAGACAATAGTCAATTTTTTGGTTAATGTTTTAGAGCTACAGAAGGAAACTGCTGTGAAATTGAAGGGCAGAGCCAGGATGTACGCATATTATGTTATATTATGCTTGTATCAGTATCACAAAAAAGTATATTTATTGCAAAATTAAACAGAAAATCAAGTGAGGTATAAAACGTGAGGTATGTCAGACTAAAAACTCAAAGTACACCTCAAATACAATAACTCCTAACATTTTTTTGTTGCTATTTTAGGTCGTTTTTTTTCATGGTAATGTATTTCCAAGAAGTTAATTACTCTGTATGAGTTGGTTTAAATTTATTATTTGTTTCTGTAAACACAGTCCTCACAAGTCCTCAAGCTTTTATTTTGATATTTCCGGGTACCAGCTGTATGAACTTGCATATTAGCTAAATATTTACTTTTACCCCAAATATTTAGAATTAATAAATTTACATTCCAATTTAACATTTAGATTTAATATGTAGGTGTAACATTTCATGTTTAGATTTAACTATTAATTATATTTCTCAGATATAAAATATTGTTGGAGATGGGCTAAAGAGAGACTGCCAAATATTCCCACTACCATTTTAAACATTGTTGCTGTTTCTTTTCTACAAAAAAAATGATAGGAAGCCAATGGTCATACTAGATAGTGTAGAAACATTTGTGGTTTGGAAGAACTGGAAATTTTACCATATATTTGCAAGTAGAGGCTCCCGGTGCACACATTGTTTATCTTGTTAACTTGGGTTAGATGCTGTAAAACAATAATAATAATTAAAAACAGACAAAATGCTCAGAATATTAAAGACAATATATATTTGAAAATTTTTAAATAAAAATTCATATCAGGTTTATTTGATTGTGTTTTGTGCTGTTGCTGTGATTGCTGTCCGTATTTCTAAAATCAGCCTTGATTTCTCATCCCCTAAAATATATTAATAGTGAATAATTATTTTGCTTTTAGTTTGAAAAAGGCCGAATAAACCAGTTTTTTTTTTCAATCACTTAAGCTTGGATTTTTAAATTAGCCATGATGCATGGGGTTAACTTCCGCAGATGTACTCCAGTTGGGTAAAACTGTGTGTGAAAACTACACAGGTGTGTATATTGTGATTTATCCATAGTGGAGTATAACTAAAAGAAAGGCAGTCTAAACTTTGATTTCTTTGTAGAATTTGCATATTCTGCCATTCAGCAATGCATATCTGATAATGTTAAGTACTCCAGTTTAACTTCAACAGGTCAAAATAAAAAGCTTAGGTAATTGGAAAACTGAATGTTTAGATTATCTTTGAGAATGGGAGACTCAGGAATTTTCAGTGGTGTGACATGTAGCTTTCACTATCCACCTTATAGCTGATAAGAAAGGCTGTGTAGGAACAGCTGAGGCTGGAGATTAGAACAAAATACTACTGAATTTACAATATTTCAAAAATGCTGATGATGCTTATTGTAAAATTTAATTTCAGATATTGTTAAAGTGCTAAAGGGGGTTCAAGTCACCCCAAACATGGTGTGTTTTTTATTACGTCTGACAATGTTTGTTTCTGTTGGTGTTTGTTACCACCTCAGCACTGTTGGTCTCCTTGTGCTGCAACCTCCACAAGCTATCTCCGTCCCACTTCTCTGAAGTAGTAGCCTTTGCTCCACCCCCTCTCAGCACAATGTCCTCGCTTGAGGTCAATGATGCCACTGAAGCTCTCTGTGCCACACTGAGCTCTTGCCTGTGTGGAATAGTGCCATCTATCCAAAAATACTGCTCTCTCCAGGCCACCTCAGCAATGGCTCAAAGATACCCTCTGGAAGCTGTGCACCTCTGTTAGAGCTGAAAGAAAATGGCAAAAATCCAGTAACCCTGCTGATCTCAAGGGCTATCAGACTCTCCTATCCACCTTTGCGTCTGACACAAAACTGCCAAAATTGCTTTTATAACAAATTTAGCAGTGCCACTGACGCACAGAAACTATTTTACAGCTTAGAATCACTACTCAACCCTTAACCATCACCCACTTGAATAACAACTTTGCCTCTTTTTTCATTCAGAAGATGGCAGCTTATCAGTAGCCAATTCTACGATCCACTCAAAGATGACCAGCTATCCTCATCTGAGGGCTCATCATCCTATTCAGCCAACCCCCACAATGAGGGTACGGCATCTTAACCTTGCATGTAGCAGTCATATGACATGTCCTCTGTCTCTCTGGGTCAATGATACTTCTTTTACTGCATTTACCCCTCTCACTGAGAGCAAGGTATCAAAACTCCTGACCTGTTTCCATCTGATTGCATGTCATCAAGACCTGATACCTACCAACTCTCTCCAAACAATACCTCTTATCACTGTCCCAGCATTTAGACATGTGATGAATGCATTGCTAACCTCCAGAACATATTCATCAGCTTTTAAAAAAAGGTAAAGTGACACCTTTGTTTAAAAAAAAAAAAATCATCTCTCAACCTTGGGCAAGCTGTGAATTATTGGCTAGTCTAGCTACTTCAGTTTCTGACAAAACTATTGAAATAGCATTATTTAAATAAGTCACAAAGTTTCGGTTCTTCTTTTATTTTTTTACCCAGACGTTTATCCTGAAAACTATGTTGAGCTGCCTTTGATACAGTTAACCAAAATATCCTGTTATCTATACTCTTGAAAATGAGCATTTCAGGCCAAGCATACTTGTGGTTTGAATCTCATCTCAACGCACTCCATCAGCATGTCATGGCACAGGCATGCTTTCATACCTCATTGCTTCTACACAGGAGTGCCGCAAGGCTTAATGCTGGGGCCTCTTCTCTTTGTTACATTTACCTCATTCTTGGGGTCAGTTATCACCTTGCATATTTTTTCCTATCAATGCTATGCAGATGATAGCCATCTATAGTTGTCATTTCTGCCTAATGACTCCACAGTCTCAACACACTCACACTCAAGGACAATTTAGAAACATGAACCAACCTAACATACATATTTTTGTCCTTACCCTTTCATGTGGCATCTGTACCCAAGTCTTGCCACTTTGGTCTGTAAAACATAAGACAAATAATCTCTAGGTTCAGGGTTACTTCTCACCTCTATTACTGCAATGCAATGTTACTTGCATGGGAAGGTAACGCTCTATAGATGATCCAAAAGGCTGTAGTGTATCTGGTGTTCAATCAACCAAATAGATCTAATGTCACCCTGTTACTTGATGAACTCCACTGGCTACCATTGACTGTCTGGATAAAGTGCGAGTCACTTTAGTGTATGCCAACAAAGTGAGTTCTGAGTAACCACCCACTTATTCAAAATCTATCGTTAGAGCTTATACCCCTGCCTGATCATTAAGTCAATTTATGGAATTCTCTCTAGTACTGCTACTCTTTTACAAGCTGGATTTTCTGCTGGGTCTATCCCAGCTCATTACAGGCAATATGCAGGGGTACAACCTGGACGGGTCTCCAGTCCATCGCAGGGCCACACAGAGAGACTCACACTCACACCGACAGGCATTTTAGAATTGCATACAATTTAGAAGCATACATGTTTTTGGAAGACAGAGTATACAGAGGGAACCCACACAAACACGGGGAGAACATGAAAACTTCACAGAAAAAGACTCCTGCCAGGAACCAGGAACCTTCTTGCTATAAGGCAACAGTGCTAACCACTAAGCCACTGTGTTGTCCTACCTGCCACAAGAAATCAAACTTGTTTTACATTTATTTTCTTTTGAAATACAAATTCCACCATTTTCTCTGATATCTGTTTATATTTGTACAGTTTCGCTGGAAAATATGACTTTATATCACTGTTGGATATCAAAGAAGACCATGTCCATTTAACAAGCCTTCAACTCTGGAAGACTTTTCTATTTGTTGATGTCACTTGTGACATGGTTTTTGATTATTTACAAAAAAGAAAAAAAAATTAAAAAAGAAAAAGGTCTGTGCATATATGATCAACTCTGTGATATTTACTCTCATAAACCTTTCTTATATATATAAATAGACATTTTTTAAGGGGAATTGACTGCACATCTGTTCCACTGACCTACCAACAAAAAAGCATTGACCTCTATCAGCCATCACAAATATTTGGCCTTCAAGAAATGACATTAAAAAAAGAGAAGAGTGAGTTTTTCACAATTTCCTATTTCCTGGAGGAGCTCCAGTGGCACAGCGAGCGTTCATTTCCTTGATCCCATCACTGTTTCCACTATTACACTTTGAGACCTGTCAGTGATGTGCTCTGAACCGCAGCTGCTCTCAAGATTAGCAGGGGAGGCCCGGGAACACAAAACAGCTAGAGGAATATTGTATTCTATAAGGACAGTACATCCAGAACACCATTTCTTAAAAAAACATGCATTGAGAAGCTTCTTTTCTAACATAAACTTAGTGCTAATTGAGTTAAAAAAAATCTTCATTGCTACTTAAGAGCTGTAATATACTTACTCACGCATGTGCACACACACACACACACACACACACACACACACACACACACACACACAGTGGTTTGATCAACAGTCTTGCAATGAGTCAAAGGGTCCTTAAATACTTGAAATGTCCCCAGTGTGTGTTTTGATGTCTGTTATTTTAGAGACAACATTTAAAATGATAAAACACATTGTAGAATTTTGGTTGAATTACATCACGCATGTATGTATCAGTTACCATTATAGTTAGCTGTCAATTTGTTTAACTTTCTGTTTTTTGTTTGTATTTATTTATTTTTTTTTACAAATGTAATATTCCAGATGGAAAATTGGGGAAAACAATCTAACAAAAATGTCAATAAAGAAATGTTATGGCAGTACTTTCTAAGCAGCCCCATCAATAATTCCAAAGACAATGTACTATATTTAGAGCTGTAAATTTTAAAAGTAATTCATCTCCCAGTTTCTTGTATGAAATGATTCACAAAGCATTGCAAGTGTATGATGTTGTCCTAAGGCAAACCTGTTCGAAAGTAAGACAGTGTATCCTTCAACTCAAGCAGTGCCTTGCATGCCTGCATTACTCTTATTCTGTACACATTTGTATCTGCCTCAGATAGCAGCTTGAAGGGGGAAAAATTGTTGAAGGGGATAGAACTTAAAAGAGGAAATCAAATATTGATTCCACTCCACACGAGAGCTGTGATTCTGGAGAGGATAGACCACAGGCATCGGCTCTTAATCAAGTGTCGGGAGAGATGCAGAGATGCCATCTGGTGGTCCAATTTCAGCCAAGCTGGTGAGAGAGATGTGTTCTTTCTGCAAGAAGTGCAGACCCCATGGGTACTTTGATCCTCTGATTTCAGCACCATAGGCTGTGCTCCCTTGGTACAGGCTGGCAAGCAGCTTTGGTGGCTGAAAGGCTCATGAGTTGAAATCAACTCAGTTGCAAAAGTTTGAGTGCCATGCAAATGATGTTGCTGCTGTCAGGCCGCGACACTGAGCCTTCACTAAAAAGTAGAGTCAGGCAGAAATTGTTTTCATATTAGAAAACTGTTTAGTCAGGTGTCAGAAGTAGGATATGCATGTTTTCTAGCTGTAGCTCATGCATGTGTCTTGTGCACCTATCTGCCTGAAAAAATCCTCATACAACCCTGTGGGATATTGAATTCATCCATTTTTTTTTTACTCTCTCCTCCTTTCTCCACAAACTGCATACAAAACAATAAAGGGGCATAATCACATTCTCTCAGGCTTGAGAATAGGCTTTCCCCTGAATTTTTGCTGCTTTGAGTTCTGAAGGGTAAATAAAAAGGTACTAAAGAGCTAAAGGAGTAGATAATCCAAGAAAAAAAAACTTTCTTGGCATGGAAACTGGGTCTATGCACTCCCTTCATACTCTTAGAATATAAATTGATAAGGAACCATTTTTAGAAAGCATTGTAAGAATGTAGGAACTAAATAATGTTCATTGCCAAAACATACATGTTCAAGAAAATGTACTTCACACTTTTAGTGGGTTGTGTTGTTATTTCTCATTATATGAAAATGCACAAAAAACAAAATTCTATTTGGGATTTAAAGTGAAGTTGCTGAGTTATGTCAACTTTATTGATTCACATCTGAATGATTTATATATAATATTCAAACTCCAGAACCAGAAATAGCTCTAACTTTGTTTATGCTGTGACAACATAAGTCAAAGCAGTTTTCCGTGAGATCGTAATATACATATGTTTGCAGAAAATTTGATAATTAATATGAGCAAATAGTATATATATAAATAAATGTCTATTTTTAAGCCTTTCACTGGGTTAAAGACATCATTCTAGTTAAGTGATAATATGAATAGTTTTCTCACAGACAAACTGAGGCGATTTTAACTTTAATGCAATGTTTAAAAAATCAATATGGCTGCAGCTACCTTGTCGTAAATCCGTACAAGTCGACTATCAAATATTTCACAAACTACAATCAGAAGACTGAAAAGGAGAAGAGTTCATGGCCTCTCTCCATAGAGCTGGATTAATTCTTAGTTATGACAAAACAGGCAAGTCTTTGAAGCAAAGGCCATGAATTATCCCCCCATATTCTTTTGAATGTAGTTTGTGCGACGTTCAGTCATTGACTTTTATAGAATTATTGCAAGTTGGTGGCAAATGGCAGAAGATGCCAGTACAAACAATACACTTACAAAATTAAAATGACTTTGGTTAGTCTGTGGGGATCCCGTCCAGACTACCAATTAAGAGTAAGTCAGATGCTTAAAATAGCCATTTATTCTTGACATAGGTCAATTAAACTAAGTGCAATTATTAATTGCCATTTTCCTGAAAACACAAATTCCGTTCTCACTCTAAATTGCTTTGATTCACTTTGTTCTAGAGCCTCATTAAAGAATAAGAATAAGAAAACCTTTATTTGTCCCACAGTGGGGAAATTGCATTTTTGCAACAGCAAGAACAAGGGCAGGTGTTGGATAACAAGACAAGCAAAAAGAAAACTATCTAAGAAGAACAAGAGAACCAAAGTCCAAAATAAATAAAAATTATGAAGTGTCAAAAAGTTTATCAAGCAAGATTGAGTATTGAATATGATTAAGTATATGGCTATATAAAGGTTATTGTCCTTACTATCTAATAATAGACTTTGAGTTGTTTTAAGTTCAGAATATTCCTTTCAGTGTTGATTGTTTGGTCCAGTCAGACAGTCCTAAATAAACAAATCTTAGCTGGTAGGAAAAATTCACTCACTAAGCTGTGATGTGGCTCTATAGTGCAGAGAAAACAACAGATGTTTGATAATATTTCACAGGCAGCGCATTAAGTACTCAGCGTAATGCTTTCTTTTCACTCTGTCTCAGATGTTTTATTTAATAAAGCCTCCAAATTCAAAGAAACAAAAAAAAATATTAACATGGTTGGTAATTCAATCCATCCATTTTCTATACTCGCTGAATCCTCTCCAGGGTCAGGGGGTCTGCTGGTGCCTATCCAAGCCCATTTCAGGTAAGAGGCAGGGGTACAGCGTGGACAGGTCAGCAGTCCATCGCAGGCCCACATACACAGACGAACAACCATACACACTCACACCACAGACAATTTAGAGTTCTCAATCAACCTAACACACATATTTTTGGGAGGAAACCAGAGTACCCGGAGAAAATCCATGCAAGCATGGGGAGAACATGCAAATTCCACACAGAAAGACTCTTGCCAGGCCAGGACTCGAACCAGCCGTGAAGCAACAATGCTAACCACTAAGCCACTATGCTGCCTGGTTGGTAATTCAAAAAAGTAAATAAAAGCAGAAAAGGGAAAGATACTGCCACAAGCATTGCACTCAGCCTCCTGTCGTTATATTTACATAAATCCCAGTTAGTACAAGCAGCCCCTCAGTTTACTTGCTTTGTCAAGCAGCAGAGTAAAGCTCCTGCTTATTTATTATCTGTTTAATCTAGTTTTGTTGTTTGTTTTGTTTTTTGTTTACTTCACTATCTCTTCCCTGTGAATTCATGCAGTATTTGAAAGTGAACATAGCAAGTGAAATACTCATATATAACACATTGTTTGTACGTGTTTTGTAGTGTAATTCAGAGATGCCTATCATCTTAAAGCATTCCTGCCCAAATGCAGACCCAGTTTGCTCTCAGTGATGCTCAAACTCATGAACAAACTTTGCTCCAGAGATTCTTCGCAGGTTGCACACTTTCCGTCATAATTTTAATGAAAACCTTGACTTGAGCGTACTGGTCTGCTGTTGTTGGGTTGAAGCTGCTCTTTTGCGGAAAGGTTACTTTGCAGTGCTTACATTGAGCAATTGCACTCTGCTATATCTGAGCTGGGAGAGCTCTGTTGAGCTCTCACTCGCTGAGCCTCTGTGAATGAGAGGTTCAAGCTACTATCCAGGAAGCACTGTGCAGCAGAATTACAAGAAGCCTGACTTTCAGACGGTATGTACCATCTCATAAAAAATGAATTGAAAATAGTTTCAAAGCTTTATTGCCTGAATAAGCTTTTATTGAGCATATGTGCTTGTAAGTGAGAATGTCCAACAAGCCTACATGCAGCATTAGATATTTGACAGGTTTTGATGTCCATTTAAGTGTGTTACTTTTTTTTTTTAACTGTATTTCTATACAAGGCATGAACATACAATCATAATATTCCATCTGAATTGTATTTGCACAAACCTAAATTAATATAATGAGACCAAAAACATAAAGATGTAACCTTATTACTTTAGTTTAGATATACAGACACTGAGGCCAGCTAAAGAACTTAATAAATACAATAAAAACTCATTACAAAAACCCAAGATGTCCCATCTGTAATGGCCTTAATGTGGCTAGCAAAAGGTTTTAGATTCATACAGTGTATATTTTGATATGTTTCTCTATCAGTTAACTATTTCCATTTATTCCTATTTAGGGTCAAAGTGATCTACAGTATTCCAGCTTCATTCAGGTGAAAGGCAAGGGCAGGTCAGCAAATATGGACAAAAAAAGTACTCAGATTAAGAATCACCAGTCAAAATCACATATTTTTGGACTGTGGGAGAAAGGTGAGGCACCTTACGAAATCGACACAAGCATGAGAAGAACATTCAAACTTCATGCAGTGATGGGGCAAAGGCCAGGATACAAACCAGGAATGTTCTCTCTGTGAGGCAAGTGTACTAACCACATTGCAAAAAAAGCATCTCTGAAAATTCTGAAGAACACCTGTAAAGGCTAATATTCCATGAATCTAGTC
>JAOWBL010000018.1:6446358-6462873 GCA_028564865.1 Zenarchopterus dispar
TATTATATTATATTATATTATATTATATTATATTATATTATATTATATTATATATGAATAAATAAGAGTAGCATATTTATAAGTATAT
Organism: Zenarchopterus dispar; assembly: GCA_028564865.1. NCBI lineage: Eukaryota > Metazoa > Chordata > Actinopteri > Beloniformes > Zenarchopteridae > Zenarchopterus > Zenarchopterus dispar. The sequence goes on from JAOWBL010000018.1 coordinate 6,446,447, forward strand.
TTATCAACACAAAATTGTAGTTTCTGACAAACAGACCCCATCAGCTCTCACTGTGTGACAGCCTGGGAGTAGAGGGTTCCTGGATGGATGTCAGTCCCTTTTGTCACATCAGGCTCCTTTTAAATTCCTGATTTGTTCTCCAGGAAATTCAAAACTGAGAGGTAAAAATAACCTGTGGAGCATATTTGATTCTTGGGAGACTCATTTATTTCCACAATAGATTCATACATAGTGATGTATGGTAGTGGTGTTGTAAAGCAACTTTCTTCCTTCAAATGTATTATTCCAAAATTGACTTTTTCTCCTTCAGTATCAAGAGGGAAAACGTTTGGATGATAAAATGCATGCAAGGAACTGGACACTCAGTCCCCCTTATTTGGCACTACTTCAAAAGCTATCATTATCAGTAGTTGGTAGAACCAACATGGGAAAAGGATAACTTTGAGAAAAAAAAAAAAGTCAAGCAACAAATATTAGCTACAAGCTCTATGTTAAACTTGTCCAGAAAAGGCAGCTACATCTCTGACATCCTGATGCGTCTATGATGCATCTGAGTGTCACATGGTGGAAATGTACATTGTGGTCAGAGATAAATAACTATTCCAAATATTTCTGGGAAGGAATCCCTGTCACCCCCCAGATGAATGAAGGTAAGGACCATCTAGACCAGTTCCAGTCCTGTCCTGCATGTTTTAGATGCTTTCTTGCTTCAAAACACCTGCCTCAAATAAATTGACCACCCACTGTTAGACTTGTGCAGAACTTGAAGAAAAGCTGATGATGATCCTATCAAGTGTGTTTGCAGGGAAACATCTGAAACATGAGGAACTGAATTTTGACCTCCCTAATCTAGACTGTCTAAAGCAACAAGTCCAAAAGTCAGGCTCTGTGAATGTCTGGGATCGCATCAGTGACTTTGGCTAAGGTTAGTAACACTTCTGTAAAAGAAGCATTTATGTGGAATTGTACATTGAGATTTTGAGACCACATGTCTATGAATTTTGCAGCAATATAAGACAAAACACATCCTGCACACATGATAAAGGCATGGACGAAAAGGAGGGCATGGGTACTGGGCTGACATGTTGTGCAGTTCAATGTAGCAATGACACAAACCTTAAAATGTGCTAACAGGAAGAATAACAAATTAAACACCCAATTGTTTGCTGTCCTTAATGCCCGAACCTCATAAGAGTTATATAATATGTAATATGTTGCAGGCCTGAGATGTTGTACTTTTTTTTCTTTTTCAAAGCACTTTCATCAGAGAACTAGCTGTGATCATTATTTTATATTTATTTCATTGCATCTGAGATTCAAGCTCATCACTCATCGCAGATAATATCTAAATGAAGACATTGGAAATGATTAACACTTTAACTCTATTGTTGTCCTTGGAGCATCGTGGGGTGGAGGGATTTTTCAACAACAAAAAACTTGGCTGTTGTGTATTAATTGTTGAGGCAGAGATTGGCAATGTTTGCTGTCGCTGATGATGAATGAACTTGAGGGTATAACTGGAACAAGTCATGTAGAGAGATGTGTGCAAACGCAACTGTTTCTCGCGCATTTGCTTCAGCCAGCTACAGAGTCACCATGTTTGATGAATGGAAGTAATATTCTTATCACTTTGTTTGTTTGTTTGTCTCTTTCTTTCTTTCTTTCTTTCTTTGTCTCGTCCTTTCTTTCTTTCTTTCTTTCTTTCTTTCTCTCTTTCTTTGTTTCTTTCTTTCTTTCTGTGGTTCCAAGAAAAGAAGAGGGAAAAAAAAGCTCTTTTTATCACTCTTTGCAAATAATGTTACCAAACTGGTATGAATTATTAAATTCCTTGAAACTTATGACTACCATACTGGCATATGTCTAACCCAAAAATACTAAAAAACACCTAAGGTAACATTGCCATGTAAGATAACTGTAAAAAGCTGTTGCCGCCAGTTTTTTACTCTTATTTCAAAAATCATTTGTTGTACATCAAGAACATCTTTATTTTCAGTCAACACAAACCTCTCCTCATGGCCAGCACTCTTATTCTTGTTATAAAAGCTTTCAGTGGCAAATATACAGTTATCTACCAGCACAGCACCTGTTTAACAGTATTTTATCCATTGAAAAAGAAATGGAGAGGTCAGAGGCTTGGAACAACTTGAAGTGAAGAATTTTTTTTTTTTTTTTTGAAGCACAATCTACTGGAAGATAGAGAATGAAAAAGCAAGAAATACAACTCAGATACTAATCCATCCAAATAGAAGATCAAATTTTATTTCACAATTTTAAATCAACAGATATGTGCCACTTTTATTCAGAAGTACCCATATTCACACAAGTCTTATGGACAAATATTGAAATATTTTCTACTCAATTTTTCAGGTCAATATAAACAAAGAAATATATGTCATTCCCATGGATGAATTTGCATGTATTTCTTTATCAATAACAATGGATAGGGTAAATATCATTGTGGGTGGCACTTTGATGAATGGCGATGTCATGAAAAAGCCAGGCAGGGGCCACACATTATGACCAGGTCGATCGGTTGATGGCAAGCGTGAAATTGCTGTCATAGATCAATTGCTACTAATCTGGAGATTGGACAGATTCAAATCAAAACCTCTCTAATCAATGATGATTAATTCTCCTCAACACTTGCATTTCCTGAATAAAACACCAGAGAATGTGTAGTTGTATATCTGCGTACATTTAAAACCACAACTGTGTGAGTTAAAGAGAGTTGCAGAGAGTTGCCAGTGAATATGTTTCTAATATGTGTCATTGTTGTGTGAAGTATTGTAAAGGTATATCACATAACTCACTTTAAATTCCTCACTGCCTTAATGACACTCCCATAAGTGTGACACATGATGGATGTGATGATCAGTCACCTGAATGATCTGTATTGAAAACTGCTGATGGGCAGCACAACATGACATTATAAGTGCTGCTCTTGATCATGGACAGTGACAGGGAGGAAGCTTGGGTGTGTAAACTAGGTCTGTGTCTGAGGAATCCAGGCTTTTCTTCTTCTCCTGAATCACCCACAAACCGAGTGTTTCCTGTAAAAAAAAATGCATTTTGTTTTTATGCAAAAAGCTCAGAACAATAAATAATAAAGTGGGTTTTTTAGTTGCCTGCCATTACTACTATACTATAATACAAAAGTGTTAATTAATGAGCAGTCTTTTTGGATGTTTGCCAGCACTCATTATGGACCATCATGACAAAAGAGACTTCTTTGAGTTGAATAGAAAATCAGTACATCAATCTTTGATGGAAAACAAAACACGGAGAGTTTGGCAAGCAAATTGAATTTTATAATGGCTTTCCTGAGTTTCCAAAAAAAAAAAAAGGAAGAAAAAAGGTACAAAGTTATGAATACAAGATTAAAAAGAATGTAATTACAATCAACCTTAATCATCTACTCAGTGGAGCTCAAAGCTCCAAGATGTTTTTATACTTCTCAAAGTAATTTAGCTTCTTGATTGCGATTAAGCATCTGGTTGCTTCTTTATTATAAGTTTAAGATTGGGGATGGTTGATGAACTGATGCTAAATTATTCCCAGTTTTGCACTGGCCATTACTCAAGAACCAATAGGCTCACAAACAAATATCACCAATACTGTATTTATGAAGTGAAAATTTATAATTGAGAACTATGGTGCAGGAATCTTTTTCCAATTACTTACAGATATGTTTATTTACCACTCTTCAGTCATGGATGAAGTCTCTGAAGTATGGGCTAACATCACCAAACTCTATATGGTCAAAATGCCTAAAAATCTGTTGCATGTTAGAAGCAAAAAATGTCACAAATAAGACAATGTACACCAGTCAGCCATAAAGCTATGACCACTGACAGCAGATGTGAGCAAACACTGCTCAACGTGTTACAAGACAAGGTTTTGCTGGGAAAACCTACATCTTGAAATGACACGACTGTTATTTTTGCACTTGTCACCTGCCTAAAAAATTTTGGCAGATCACACTGTTGCAACACCAGTCCCCTGCAGCATTCTCCTCCCCCTCAGGTCAGCAGTGGACCTCTCAAAACATTTTTATTTTCCCAGATTGCCCAAAGAAACTATTGCTAACCAGACATTCCAGAGCATTTCAGATGTTCTCTGTCCAGACCCTTACTGGCCAGAGGTCTTTTGAGAGCACAGAGGGACCTGTGCAATGTTTAGCGAGTGGTCATAATGTCATGGCCAATTGGTGTACAACTCTTGGATCTGTTTTTGAACAATAAACTGCAGCAACATTCATAGTGCAGCTTTTCAGCTTAGGTGCTGATGAAAATTTGCTGATGTAAACTCATTCTTATTGTCTCTGCAAAAAAAGGTTTGCATATATTTACTTAGGACAGTTAGCTGATGTTTCAGACTGTTCAAATTTGAGTTCCATAATTATCTCAAAGATTGTGTGAGGCAGTAAATAACCAGAGTTTTTGCAGCAGTCAGATACTAATCTTTATGCAAGATGAAGGCAAAAAAGTCACAGAGCTGTAATTAAGCTTATTCTGAAAGATTTGTTGCTCTTCACTCCAGGAGAGTCAAATGTTAATGGATGCTCCTGTTAACAATTACTAGTAAATTACTACAAGCTAAACTGCTAGTTCACATTCATGGTCATAGTGAGGCAGCTGTTCTGACAACCATCATCTGCATTCATCATTTTCATCTCTTACAGCATGATTCATGTTTTCAACTGTAGGGCGAAGGACACACGTCTGTTTGTGTGCATAGCGCAGAAATCTCCTGCACATCTGTATTCTTAGAACAACACTGACTGAAGCTGCAGCAGGAGATGACATACTGAACATTGTGATGCTTTCAGATAGTGGAAGCAGCTCCCACAGTGGTATCAGTTCGAATGAACAGAAGAAAACTGAATAAAGTAGAATTTACTGTCACCGTGCAAAGTATATAGTACTAAATGCAACTAAATCAGAATCAGAATACTTTTATTATCCCGAAGGAAATTGTTTTATTAAATTAGGTTATCTCCTAAAAAAAGGAACAGTAAAATGCTATTTTTAAAAATATAAATATTAAAATAATACTAGAAACAATCCAAAATATGAATCCAGATCCATATACTATATTTAGTGACCAGTATTTGGCACATTTATCTTGTTATCTGTTTTATAAAATATTGAAAATTAGTATGATAGTGAAATATTGATGTGTTTATTAATTAATTTTAGACAATAAGGAGATATAATCAACTAAATGGGCATTTTAGAGTTAGATTTATCATTTTATTAGTATCTATTGTTTGAGGACATCATGTATTTTCCCCAACTCCCCAAACACAATCTTTAGTAGAAGTCCTATAACGATAGGACCCTATGGATTTAAATACCCTAACTAATCATGCAGCTTATGAAACAATATTGTTACATAACAAAAAAGAGCTTTTAGTAGCATTTATTCAACTTTCCATTTAACGAAGTAAGATATTTTCAGTGAAAAGACCAAATATACATGTCTATCTACCCACAACTCAGTATGTGTTCCTTGCATGATAAAGGTTGCTAATGCTGCCTGCCATTAAAGCGAAACAAGGTATCAGAAGAAATGGACTTTGTACTTCTGTTAATGAGGCAAGGGCCCTATTTAGATGAGGATTTAAATGCCTCTGACACAAGTTTGATTATGAATTGTCACAGTCATTTGTAGGATGACATGTAATTGACCTTTTCATGGTTTATTACTGTTGATGTGTTCTGCTGTGTGCAGGCTACAGCTCATTTAGAGCACCCATGAAATATGGATAGAGCAATGGAAAGCAGTTGAAATAGCAAAAATGCAATTTTCATGTTGACAGCCTGATTTAAAATTTTATATTCAGCAACTGTTCGTTTAATTCAGATGGAGCTTGAAAAAGTGGATCTTTTCTTCACGTCAGCCGTTATATCTCCAACACATTTTTTCAGAACAATTAAAGATGAAAGAGCCTATTCACTGTTGGTTGCATATGGGCTTTTAGTGGACACTTGTGGTGGCCTTGTGTGAACAAATCAGTCAGGGAGAAATTTTCAAAGTGCTGCTGTGTTATTTGCATATATTGCTACATAAAAATGTGTCTTTTTGTTGCAATCATTGTGGGTTTTAAATAATTACCTGATCTTTGTTACCAAGGTTTCTATTTATGCCATCCATACCCTGTAAACACTGAAAAGCTAGAACCAAAAATTAGTTTAATAAGATCAAAAATAGGTGAAATCATTTTAGCTTTGCCAGATTCTGCTCCCTGCAAAGGAAGGTGACTCACTCATGTAGGTTGTGGAAAAACTTCATGCTAATGTTTTTAGGTAGGGTTCTGTGTTTGCCACTATAAAAAGGCAAGATGTTGACTGTGAAAATGGAATGCTATATTTGCTTTATTTGAATTTAAATATTTTCAAGCATTACCTTGGGCAGACCTGGGCTTTGCCAGCACGATTTAAAGTGTAAATGCTGTCAGTTTTTGGTTATCACTAACAATTATTTATAGTAACACTTGCACTGTTATCATGTGCAAATCTTCATTTCTGCTTTAGTTAAATGTGTCAGTTTATTAAACCATGTCAAATATGAATAGGGAAGCATACCGGCCACAGCAAGTCAAGTTTTGCGTGAACTCTTGCTGTTTTAGTGATTACTCATCTTCAGTCTGTGGGTTACAGACAATAAGCAATAGATATGAAAATATATGTTTCATGTTCAGCAGAAAAAATAATTACGCAAATCATAAATCTTTACATTCATGACACATATAATTAAGGTAAAACTAAATCAAACAAACACGTTACCTGTATTGAAGCTAAACTGGTTGCATATCTCTATACATAAGCACCAGTGAATGACTGGAGTCAGTTTGTTTATTAAAGATGTTATGAGCAATTATGTAGCCAATTTGGTTGTTTTTAACAGTGGCTCTTATACACTTCTGTGTGAGTCATCGCTTGTAGCCGTGACCATTGCAGTTGGACTGCTACGTTCTGTCCCAACCATGTCAACCATGATGGATCGCTCTCATAACAATCTTCAGCAGAACACTGACTCCAGAAGGTCAGTAGACATCTAGAGATTCTTGTTGAAGTCTCTCACTATTTTCCATATTAACGTTTTAGAAATGTTGCACTTTCAACCACATCCAGGTTTATTTTCTACAGACACTGTCTGCCTGCACTTCACAATGTTGTTGACACGGTGGAACTGTAGGAAATGAAAGTATTGCCTTTCCTCCTCAGAAGAAGATCCACTATCTTCTGTCTGAGTTCCAGACTGATGTCTTTACTTTTTGGCATGCTGATATCACTTCTTAATAAGATGCTAAAAGTCTCTCAATCAACATTTCAAGCACACGAGCCTTGATTGTAGAGACATTTGAGAAAAGTTCAAATGCTTATCAGCTACTCAGGTTACATTGAAAAGGTGTTGAAATGCTCAGTTGCAGTCAGAATGCACACTTGGGGACTAATAATTTTGACCACCTCATTTTTAACTACATTTTATATCGTTTGTATAATTAAATATTTATTTTATATATAAAAGTGAGCCAAATAGAAGCCCTAAACTAAAAAAATGTTTAATATGTAATATTGTATACATAATGCAGTCTTTGGTGAGTGTTTGCAGAAATGTTCCACAGCTCCTTGAGACTTGAGAATATTTACCTTAACTGTGTATATATCAGTTTTATGTATCAAGTACACGGGCATGTTCTGAATTTTTAAATGCAATGACATCTAAAAAATTACAAACATAATCTTCATGTGCTGTTTATATACTCTACTGAACAAGGTGACAGTAGTTTTTTTTATTTTTTTTGAACCCCTATAGTGTGTGTTCATTTGTCAGTGATATTATATGGACTATAAAGTTAGCTCATGGTGATATTAAATCTCACAGCCCTAAATATGAATAGAAACACATGACACGGAGATAATTATATGATCCTCATGATAAGGTGAAGAGAATACTACACCAGTGCTGTAACGATCATATACTGTATGATGCCAGCTGGAGGTGTGCTGCACAGAAGAGCTCCCTCAGATATCATTAGCTGCTGTGCTGTGATGAAGAGGCAAGAATCAGATCATGTAATCCTCTCCTGAGACACTATTAATTAATAAGAGCTTTGCTAAAGAGGCCGTCCTCCACTAAGGCACTCTGCGCTATCTCCCAGGAAATCGATTTGTGTCTCTCCTGCTGCCAATGTGTCTGGCGGACATCTTTTACAGTACGACCCTAACGCCATGAGCAGTCTGTGTGTCTGCCTCTGAACCATGCAGAGCCAGATGACACCTTCCGAACCAGGGATCACATTTCTTTCATGGCCTCCATTTCCTGCTGGACTTGCAAAGCACTGCACAGGTTGTGAGTCTGACTGTATAAAATGCATTAAAGTACACTTTGTTAGAAGATACTTTTTCTTTGGCTTGTTGCAGGGAGACTTTCACAAGGATATGCAAACTCTGAAGGAGCATACAAGGTTAGGCACTGCCATGGTCACCAACTTTGTAAAATGCTTCTAAACGTGGTGAAAAAAGATTTTGTTTGGGTAAAATTTTATTTATCCACAATTATCACAGAAAATACGGTTTGTTAATGATCCATGCAGGTGAAGTTGCACAATTAATAACTGAATTACTGATGCAATGAATGAATCATTATGGATCTAGGTGACACCCAGTCAAAGGTTTCAACAAAATGTTCTTTAATGGTATTTTTCAACCAGCCAAAAAAACAATAGGAGCACAAATGCATTTTATCATCAGACTGTAGCCCTTTGACGAATTTGTGCTTTTATTCAAAGCTACTGACTTCAAAGAGTACGTCCTGCAGAGATGCAGTGAAGTGCACTTTGTATGTAAGCCTTTTTATGAATTAAATTGAATTCTTCTGGAAATCACACTAACTCCAACGCTGAAGCATTAGCTGTCATTTTAGTTTTGTTTTAAAAGACATCAGTGGGTGGTTGTAAAATAAATATCTCACAGCAAGATATTCAAAACTTGTATAAAGGCTGACATTAAGTTGTGTGCGCCTTAAGGATAATAATGGCCCTGCAAACTAAGAGAATTCATAAACAATGATGTGCTGTTCATTCAACCTTAACTAATTATCAAGATTGTGCAATGAATAGTGACTTGACACTCCCCACAAATAAATTAGTCTGTGACTAACAAGGTGATGACGCATTTAACTTTAACAGAGAAAATTAGCCCCAGGTTAAACATTTTCACCCTGTAATTTTTGAACCCAGACACTTAGATGTTTTGTTGAAAACACAAGCAGATTAAAACACCTTACAAAAATCCCACAGGTCCTAATTAGTTATGACCCCTTACAGCTTTGTTACAGTTCCTTTAATAACAATTTTACCATTTAACAACTACCGTAGAGTCTTAAGGGTGATAAGATGGAAGTCACTTTTTTTTTTTTTTTCAAAACTCAATACTGATGGAAAAACACAGAAGAAGCGCACATACAGCTTGGGATTCAGCAGCAGTAGATTCAGTTTTTCAAGTGCCTGGAGACTGTCTGGAAGACTTTTTAAAGGATGCCCTGCCAGGTCCAACCTTAGTTTATTGACTTTAGGTGAGCAATAATTTGAATGATCTGGCCACCTGACTGAGCTGATCTTTAGGCTGCCCATGTTTACTGTGACTATACACTTAAAAAAAAAAAAAAACCACTTGATTCTCTTTCCTGAACTGAATTTAGGTTTTTGTGTTTTAAGAAGCATCTAGAAATATAGGTGTATACAAAAAAAAAACCTTTATTCTAACCAATTTCTACAACTAGAAGAAAACAAAATCGACTGCATGCTGCTAGTGGGATAGTGCCTTCTCACTTTATACTCAGTGAATTTATCAACAAAAATTTTCAGCCCTAATGCAGCTCTTTTCTAAGAAAATTTGGGAGGCTGTGTGAAATGTAAATGAAAATGCAAAACAATGATTTCACTGAAAATTGACAGCAAGAATATTGATTTATGAAAGTGGGAACGTCAGTGCTGTTTTGAAAAATATGTGCCTTTCTGATGAATAAATCTATAAAGGAATAAACTAACTATCCTACCTGACCTCTGTTTTGAATAGCATTTTTTTTCAGGGAACAGAAGAGACCAATTGCTATTACCTTAGAAGTGAAATATTTTCAATTATTGCCTGAAATGTATTTTGAAAGGCTAAACAATGCATCTTCTTTGCAGTATTTCGTGTTCGGACAATCATTCAGATGTCTTCAGTTTTAAACACTGGACTGCAGTATGTGCTGTAAAAACATTTCCAATTTATTCACAAGTGTATTCTAGGGAAACAAAATTACTAAAAACATTAACATTTATTTCTTAAAGGACTACACGACTGGTAATGTGACTAAAATCCTCTAGATTAAGAGCTGACAGCGCTTGAAGGCTGCATAGAGGTTTTGAGTGTTTGATGCTTGGAGACTCTGATCTTGAAGTGGAACTCAAAGAATTCTTTGTGTCTGCTGAAAGTCTCAGGTGGCATCCCAGATGTCATTGATCCCGGTGTAACCAACGCAAACTTTGATGGATCACTTATTTTTCCTGCTTTGTAGTCCCCTTTGCACTCTCGGTTTACGCTGGACTCTACAGCATTTCTATCTCTGGTGCCCAACCCCATAAAATGAGATTATATCTTGTTTTTAATTAGTTTTATTTCTTAAAAGTCAACACTACAAGATAAATGCTTTTAATGATTTGGCTTACATGCTGTGGCTAAGGTGAAAGATAGAGATATCTCTCATCAGGATGTGTTTAGTCAGTTAAACTTGGCACTTCATAACCTAAGATTGATAACCCTAAGATTTGGCAAGACCACAAGACCATGAGTTAAACTTTTTAGATTTAGGGTCAATAGAACAGAAACTACTACTATAAAAAAAGAAAATGAAAAAAAAGAGAAAAGGCTGAACGTGAAGAAATTTATTTAGCTCTTCTTGTTACTTTCTGTGTAAAACAACTCATTTTAACTACTGTTTCTTAAAGATAAAAGTTATAATATATTCTGGTTGGTCACCTAATGGGTAAAAGAAACTAGTGAAGTGCGAGAGAGCTTTACTTATGCAATCTTATATTGCGAAAATATTGGTAAATTAAATCCATCTTGACTTATTCATTTAGGATGAGGACAGAGTACAATGCACCATGAGCATCGTCTCTAATTTTGCCATGTTTACAATGTTATCTTGTTTACAATGTTACAGTGTTACATATGCCATAATGTGTAATCTTTACCAGGTTCACCATCACTGGCCATTTTCAAAACAGAACTACAAGTGATTATTGAATATGTTTTGCCAAAATATGCTACATTGTATGCAGTATGTGAACACCTGTGTAATCTGTAATATGTGAGAAGTACTGAGATCATTTGTCACTTCAAAGAATATTTCCAGTGTCCATCTGGCCATTCTACTTCTCATGCTATATCCCAAACTACAGTGTGCCCCTACAGCAGGAACAGGTTGGAGTCAAGAGTCAAGGAGTCATTTACTTTTCCATGTTGAAAGCAAACTAGTTGTTGGGAAATTTGCAGTTCATCAATTATCCACTTGGAGGCAGCCTTCACTGACCCTCTGGGTTAAAATGTCCAATTTTACATAGCTGGATTTCATATTCATGACAATTGTACACATGGGTGATTTTTTTTCTTTTGTGTCTTAATATACCACATCAAGTAAAATTATATGACGCAGCATATTTATGTGTATTTATGTGTAATTAGGGACTTTTCATTGGAAGTGGGCACAGCCAAAGCTCAGATGTCATCACTTTTGCACTTTGACTTCTGAGCATAACTTCTTCCCTGGGAATATAGACTTAGCAAAGCTTCTAAAGAGGATATGTTTTGTTGTGACGTTAACTTCACGAAGAAACCACCATCACTGGCTCCTGGTTAGCCTAGAAAAGTACCAGGGAAGAGGTTAGCAAAGAGCAGGCAGTTAATGCTGAGCATCAGCTAGCACTCATTTCTGATGTTGCCACTAAAACATTTGAAATGGGAGGTCCTATTTCAAATGTTTGCTTGCAGATCCACAGCACCTCTGGCATGGATCAGCTGATGGAAACAAGGAGCTATGATCATTTTGAGACTCTTCCAGTGGATAGCTATGCTAAATTGGCTAACTGGTTGATTTAGGGTGGCTGTGTTCCAGCTGGCTTTCTGGACATGGAGTACATAGTATGTGACTTTGAAAACCATCTGAGTTTAGCTTGTAACAACAGTATACAAAAGAGATAAGTTGTGGTAAACAGCCCGTTGATAGGCCTCTGACTTTTTTAGTAATATACAACTAACCACTTCCTAATCAGAATATCTGAAAAGCTGATGTTTATAAAAAGGTGGCATGTGATTGAACAAGATGAAAGAACATTTATGAAGGTAGAAAAGAAGTTTCTTAACCACCTAGTAAATTATTCAAAATATTGGCCAACATGACAACAAGCTAATATCAGCCAATATGAGAAATGTATGAGAATGAAAGTGGATCCTGAAGAATTGCAATGACCAGTAAACGCTTGTTTTATGTCATGATACAGACTGAGCAACGTATTTATTTATTTATTTAAATAAGGAAAAATAATCTGCATCAAAAATTTCCTTTATTGTCACTGCATTACAGCAACACTGGGTTAAAGAGTAATTGCTGAAAACAAGAAGGGTTTGCATCTGTGCAGGCAGCAAGCAGGAAATATTAGCCTTTATAAACCCTGAAAAACAGGAAGCTTTCAAAGTCCAGCAATAATAAAAAGTTATCGAGACGTGTAATAGAGCAGAATGATGGATTTCCTATAGATTGACATTTTAAAGACACAAAGCTCTTTAGCCACAACTGATTAATAGCAGGTTTTTCGCCACCCAGAAGGATGATTATTAAAATATAAATTTTAAATGAATGATTCTTCAAAGCATTGTCCACCAGCGCACAGCTGTAATTTGTTGTCACTGAGGCTTTTAGTCATTGGTAACTCCGTGGTCAGAAAGAGAAGTGGGAAAACATCCTGCCTGGGAATCAAAGTCAAAGATGAGGCACAAAAGATGAAGAGAGCAGTCTTTTTCCAAATGGTGATAATGGATTTGTCACCCGTCTGATTTACATTTAAATGAAAACCTTTTATATGCTGCTCTACTTACTAATGAGCAAATTCTGCTTTGACAGATGTGACTCTTCAACCAATCACAGATAAGGTGAGCCAACAATGTTATTTTGTACAATGTGTGAACAATTCCTAAAAAGCACTCATAAATAAAGCTTGATAACAATACTAATAATAATGATAAATTGTGAGTTTAAACTCACACATTACTCCTACACCCTTTAATACATCAGGTCACTAGGTAGAAACAGGATGTATATTATCAAAGGTGGGACCATTTGTGTTTGATGTTGAGTAATTCTCATTATCACACAGAAATAGTTACACCACATGAAAATGCAAAAAGAAAATAAAAGTTCTTCATTGATAATGCAGAATTTTTCTGTTACAAAAACCTACATAATGCAGTAAATACCCTTGCATTATTTTTTTTTAAATTAGCTAAAGACGCCTTTGAATGGTTTCTTTGTAACACTCTCAGCTAAGGAAAGATCAAGCATTAGGCACCACACTTATGGATAAAGGTACTTTAAGCAGCTGGCCACAGACCTCAGCCAGCTTGAAATATTGTGGTGGGACTGAGAGATGTGCATAAATAAATGCCCACAAACCTCAATGAATTGAGACAGCATTATAAAGAAGAATGGGTCAGAAATTCCTCCACAGCAATGTGAGACTATAACATCATATGGAAAACCATTACCTGATGTTACTGTTGCTGAAAGTGGTTCTACAAACACTGAATAATGGAGTGTACTTTACATTTTAGCTTGATGATTGATTATTATTATTCTGTCTTGATACATAAAACTTAGAACTGAAAAAGGTCGTAGTCTCTTTTTTTTAAAATCTTTGTAAGTCTATGTAATTGCTAATATTTCTCAATTGTTTTCATCCACATTTTTTTAAAATATATTAATTTTAATTCTAAATTGTTAAAAGTTTTACTAATTCCATTCTTGCCCACCTTTGGAGGATTTTTGAGCATTACTGCTATCTCCTGCACACTTTGACACACAATAGTGTCAAAGATGTTATGCCTTCGTCAATAATTCCATTAAATGTGTTGAACATTTATTCACCAGAGAAAATTGTCCAGATGAGAGAATGTTTCTTAGTCATACATTATAACAAACAATTCCTGTACACTGTTGGACAATGAAGTAATCAAAAAGGCCTTTCATATGTCCAGATGCTCGTGATTAAAAGCAAGACAATGTGATGGGTGTTTTATTATGACTCAATTTTTCAAAGCTCTAAAACTCTTTTACATTTCCACTAGCACCAAAGCTAATAAGAAACATTACAAAAATAAAGCACTTTAATTTAATATTCTTTTAAAATTCCAAATGTTCAATGAACTGCTATTAAACATATAGACACTGATTTACAAAAACACAGTCTGAAGTACACAATCTAATGTGACCAACTTCATTTTCACATTAGCTGAAGAAATCAAACTGAACTTGTGATGCTAATAGGAAATAAAGGTTTTGCTGCTGGACCTCACTGAAGCAGAAAATAATCTAACACTGGAGCAAGCTGATGGAGGGTGCTCAGCTAAATGCTGAATTGCAAAGGTGGATGAACTTAAATTAATTAAATTTTTAAAGTTGCAGACAAAAGCCAAGAGCTGTAGTTTAAACACCATCAGTTGATATAAGCATTGTGCATCATAGCCTTCATAAAAGGATCCAGCATTTGGTTCTGTCTTTTTTCAACCTGATCTCATCTTACAGAGGCATACATAAATTTTTCCTGGAACACTTACAATGATGTATTTACACTGACTTATTCTATGGTCAGACTAATTGTTTTTACAGATATTCTGTACAAATGAATGCCACGCATTTTTTATTTTTATTTTTTTACATCAGCAATTCAATCTATACAGTGTGGCTCTACTATAATGAAGTGTATGCATCACTGGTACCAGGCTGCCAGCTGAGGTGCTCCACCACTGACACACCTTTTTCTTGTTGTTTGGCCAAAGGGCTTTTTACCAGGGACATGGAGTGTGACTTCCAATTAGTTTTTCAGAGATTTATTCATGGAAGTGTTAGAATGAGTTAAAGAATGTTAACAAAGTAATGGATTTTAAATGACTGCCACGTGAAATGTGGCAATATGCGATCTGACGAATTTTTGCTTTGTACGGAAAAAAGACTTTAAAGCTTCATTTGATTAATGTTTTTGCTTTTAATTATTGAGACAAAATAATACCTAGTGCATTTACTTTAAAAAATGTAGTATGCATACTGTATATCTGTGCAGAATAACTATAGCTGTAGCAGTATCTCATAATTGCTATTGACAAAAAATGACCAAAGTAACTTTCGACTTCAGTCCTGGTGGTACAACAGCATATTGTTTTACAGCAAAATATTACACATCAGCAATAATGAAGGTAGCTCACAGAGGTGCAACGAACATAGAGCAGAAGCAACTGACTTAAGAAAATAATAACATTCTTACTTTACACCTTCTTTTTAATTTGCTATTGTTTCTTTTTTGCAGAGGGTCATGCTCTGAGTCTCTGAAAAGTCAATTTGTGTTGTGATAGATGTGACATAGATAAAGTTGAATAGAGTTAAATTGAATTTCTTCACACCTGCCTAAGACTTTTGTACTCTGTGCTTACTTAAGGGTCATAAAAATCCAAAGCTTATCCTGACTTACTGAATCATTGGACTAGAAAACAAGTTTTCAATTTTCAGTAACTACTGAAACACGTAATGTTGATTAATTACCTGACGGCTGATCAGGATATAATCAATCAATCACTGTCATCTGCTGAGCATAGTTCTGATAGCTTGTCTCCTTAGATCTGTTTGATTAGTGTATGGAGTTCTGAACAAATGCCTCGCTCATTAAATCCCTGGCCTCTGCGGCATGATTGTATCTGCTGTTTTTCTCTTCAGGGTTAGTCATTCCAGTAAGTGACATAATTAAAGCCTGTGTTCCTAATAAGCGAGACAATCATAAAAAAAAAAAAAAAAAAGCCTTAGCCAAGTCTGGAGTTAAGAGTGTGCAGAAAGGAAGAATGAGGATAATTACATAAACAAAAGTCTGGGTTATTAATTTGTAGCAGGATTTTTGACATAAACATAAATGATCTGAATATTAAAAATCTTTTTAAAACATATTTTCTATTGACTCTATTCCTCTCTGTAACTGCCTGATGCTGCAGAGCCCGAAACCATAGACAAGACATCAAATGATGTTCGCTCATAATGTAATTCCTAAATGAGTTTGTAACCAAGTATCATTATCAAAACAACCCATGTGTATATATATGTGTACACATAATATGTGT
>JAOWBL010000018.1:6462973-6494183 GCA_028564865.1 Zenarchopterus dispar
GTGTGTGTGTGTGTGTGTGTGTGTGTGTGTGTGTGTGTGTGTGTGTGTGTGTGTGTGTGTGTGTGTGTGTATTAAAAACTCTTCCCTCACCCACACTCATCTCCTACCTGTGTGGGGCGGGTGACTGTTCATCATCTCAAGCTTGGGTCCTCTACCAGAGGGCTTGGAGCTTAAGGGTCCTGTGCAGTTTCTTAGCTGTTCCTAGGACTGTGCTCTTCTGGACAGAGATGTCCGATGTTTCTCCAGGTATCTCTTGAAGCCACTTCTCCAGTGTGGGGCCCACAGGCCCAAGTGGTCCGATGACCATGGGTGCTACTGTTGCCTTCACTTGCCAGGCTTTCTCCAACTCTTCTTTGAGCCCCTGGTATTTCTCCAGTTTCTTGTGTTCCTTTTTCCGGATATTGCCATCACTGGGGATGGCTACGTTGATCACAACAGCTTTCCTCTGCTGTTTGTCCATGATCACAATGTTCAGTTGGTTGGCCACTACCATCTTGTCAGTTTGTATCTGGAAGTCCCACAGGATCTTTGTTTCCAGGTTGTGCTTTGTTACAAGAGGATATCAGACTTTTCCCATTAGAATCTGAAGTTTCTAAAAATGCCAGGCCACTGAACACACTAAGTCTCTCTCTGCCTTCAAATACCCCTCCAAATATTCAGCTTCCTGAAAATCTTTGGCAGTCTCGTAAATGTATAATACATTATTATTGTATATGTGAACACACATCTGACCCCCCCTGGCCCCCCCTTTTTTTTTGCAAGGCACTTAACATTACTAATAATAATTAATAATTTTAATTACCATAATAATTAGAAGAGAAAGAATTCCTCACTGCATGGCACCCTCATTCCAACATGCATCCCGTATTTGCTATTTTTTTATTCATTTTTGTATAGTATAGTCTGGAAATATGTTTAATTGAATTTCCAGGAGGGCAGCACTGTTGCCTCACAGCAAGAAGGTTTCTGATTCGACTCCTAGGTCGGGCAGGAGTCTTTCTGTGTGGAATTTGCATGTTCTCCTCATGCTTGTGTGGGTTTTCTCCAGATACTTCAGCTTCCCCCCACAGTCCAAAAACATGTATGTTAGATTGATTGAGAATTCTAAATTGCCCGTAGGTGTGAGTGTGTTTGTGTATATATGATGCCCTGCGATGGACTGGTGACCTGTCCAGGGTGTATCCCTGCCTATTGCCTGTAATGAGCTGGGGATGACTCCAGCAGACCCCTATGACCACGTACAGGAACCAATGGGTATAGAAAATGGATGGATGGATGAATTTCCAGGAAAAAGAAATAAATAAATAGATTAAGATGAGTCATGAACAATGAAGGATAAGAGCATATTCTGTAAGCCTTTTTCCTGACACAATCCATTCCAGTCCTGTGCTACAGGAAAATAGTTTGAGCTGATTTCTTTTACATTGATTCCCTAAACATGCTTTCCTCTTAATTTCTTTTACCTCGCAACTTTCAGTCTGCTATTCTATCAACATTCATTATTTGACTTGGGTGCTTTACATAATAGACTGCACTATATGCTTTTTTTTTTTCTTTTTTAGGCGCAGATGAAGAGGAAAATAAGGATGGCAAAAAACTCCAAGTTGTTCAATTTACAAAAGTAAAGTGTGATGTGCACACAACTGGAAGGCAGCAGAGAAAAGTCTATGTAAGTCCTTTATGTTAAAACCAAAGAATGATGAAATTACTCAAAGGCCCCCCCCCCCAAAAAAAAAAGAAAAAAAAACTGTAATCATGAAGTCTGATTAATTTTAAAACAGCACACTGCCAGATGCAGTCGACTCAAGAATGCAGCGAGACATGAATGGGAAATGAAAAGTATAATCAAAACTCACATGAATTAATGTTTTATCAACAACACAAGCCCTAACAGCTAAAATTCATACTATTAATAAATGATGGCTTGTCATTCTTTGTGTGGCAAAATGATATAAGTTTGGCTGTTATATCATATTGGCAGCTCAGTTTACATTTTTATATGCGCCACATCTCCTTGGTTTACTACTTTTTTAACACAGTCAAAATATGTGTCTGGGTATTTATTTGGTGCATCTTCAACAGCATTTAACTTAATAATGAAAGTGAAACAAAGGAGAAGTAAGAAAGCCATGGACAAATTAAGAAACAAGTTGTTTTTCTCTCTAACTACTCTAACTACCTAGAAATACTTTCAAGGCATAATCACAATGGAAATTGATCGAGGCTGAAATTGCCTAAATGTAATAAGGTTTTTTTTTTCTTACTTAATGACTTGAGTGGCAAATTAAACATATAAAAAGTCAACTATCACCAAGTTACACCTAGGATGAGGCGTCCCAGTCTTTCTTTTTCTTCCACTTTCTGCTGCTCTGATATGTGTTTTGCATTTCTAGGCAGGGATAATAAAATCAATGAGAAGTTCAATTTATCCCTCAAACAAGGAATGTGCAGATATAATTTAGTTCTTCTTCAGTCAGACCTATTAAGTTCAAGTGTTAAAATATTCCACATAACAAGTTTGAATTTGAATTTATAGCAAACACAGAGTACGGTCACGTCTTTTAGCAAACTTAGTTGATTGCACAAAACACTTTCCTGAGAATATATATTTGCAAGCTCACTAAAATAATTTTGGTACTCTGTGTAGCACTTGGATTATATTTCCTTAACAATATAAAACACGTATTTCTTAAAGTAGGCTATTCCAAATGAGATCAGCAGCAGTTTATTGTATTTTTATGAACTTACTGGGGTTATATTCATAACATATTAAAGGACACTACTTCAAAAAGCCCTTGGAATGAAATGCTACGTACAAAACAAGATGTGCAGCCTTTTCCTCACACCATGTAACACCCTCTCTGTGGTTCTTTTTGAGCAGCAGCACAGCTCGGTCTCAGAAGTTGCATTAAAATGCAATGATAACTGGAGAAACTCCCAGGTGACTGGCAGTGCAGAGGAAGCACTCTGTGTTATCCCAGCCCACATCCTGTTGTGATAATATTTCAGACTTTGGCAGGGACAACACACACCAGTCACAAGGGAGGAGGGAGCAATAGAGGTGAAGAAACTAATCTGTAAACCTAAACCATATGAGTGTAGCTAAGGGAACCTTTCCAGCCAAATGATAATGATTTTTTTTTCTTTCAATTTAAACTGGTTATTTTGAAGGTGATTCAACTGGTCTGTCTTCTACACTCTATTTATTTGTATTCAGGTGGATATATCATGTATGGTTTAGCAGCCTGGTCTGATTGTAAATTGTCAAATATTCAAAGAACACATTCAAATTGTATATTTTCATTGTAACCTTTACAGATGTTTGAGGGTGTATATCTCTTATTAAATCACTTTTCTAACAGACCATGAGGTTTTTGTAACTTCTGCAACTAGTATCATGATCAAGTTTAATTTTTATTATTTTCTGTGTAACTTAAAAAAAAAAACCCAAAAACATATAATGGCATTTTAGCCTATATTTGTACCTACTTTTTTAAGCTTTTATTTTATCATTTGTAGGTTCCATCTTTTAAGCTGTTGATAGCCAATCTTTCATTGTACATTACTGAAAGACAAACTCCTTTGAACCCTATAATGCCAGATGTATCACATTTGATACATGAGTTTTTGAGGCTTCTTCCCCACCTCATAATTGAAAAAAAGGTTTATGCAATAAAAAAATAAATTAATACACAGCAAAATACCCCATCTAGACGTAAACCTAATACTCCCAAATCTAGTAAAATTTCATACTGAGCAAAAATAACTTGTTTAGAATTCCTACAAACGTGCAAAATAGTTCAGCCACTAGACAAAAAGTAAGCCCAAGTTTCTTGAAACAAGACTTTTTTCACCCACATTCACAGAAATTAGTTTTCACAGTGTATAATTATCCAACGTCTTTATAATGATACAAAAAATTTTATTTAGAAACTGTTAATGACAAAATTGGCAGTGGTTTTGAATTTCAGAATAGTCTGAAGATTTATTACAGTACCTTAGTAAGTATTAAGTACTAAGAATTTCAAACTAACTAGTCTCTTGTGTACTTAGCTATCTTGTCTATGTTTTTTTTTTTTTAAAGAAGTCATGTCTATTGACATGAATCATCAAATTATTTTCTGTGACAGTTTCACTGAAGGTTAGGTCATTATGCTGGTCTTTTTAAACTTTGTGAAAAGCTTTAGAAAGGTATAGAGAAAGCTGTGGGTAATGAGAAGCAGCAGAAAGGTGGTCTCTTAGTACAAAGACTCTTAATGCTGAAAATGGATATGTTAAACCTGTGGTGGTGATGTGAAAACCCTTTATGCTTTATCTTCTGTAAAAGGGGGAGAGCAAAATAGTTTTTAACTGCCAACAACCACTCGCTTTTTAATGAAAAGGTTTTACTGTGTTTTCACTTTTCATTCAGCTGACAATGTTGTAGTCAGTGATAGTTGTAGTCTCAGTTAGACTTAGTTTCTCTTTTTCAGGTTCCTTTACACAGAAATGAAAGCCACCATACTAATAAATGGGATACCTGCATATTACTCATCTTCATGTATCCACTGGGAAAGAAATGAATAGGTTCCACCAATGCAACAGTATATATATCGAAAAATGGGGGTGGGGATATGGAAAATGCAAATGAACACGAAATCTGACTTTTTTTTTCTTTCAGACCACATGAAGTTGAATATTTTTGGTTGGTAAAGTTAAAGCTATTTCTTTTCACAACATACAAAACATTTTGTCATTGAAGATAACAAGTGCTGAGTCATTTCAGGTACTATTTTCTCCTTTTCTTCCTGCCAAAACATACTGAGGTCTGCAGCATTTATTTTCCATTTAAAATTCTTGCCGTTCACAGGCAGTGTTTAAAATCAGTGCCTGTACCTTCTTCATCCATGGCTTTGTAATGTTAGCAGGATGTGGGTTTACATTATCTTGTTGAAAAATTCATGATCTCCCTGGAAATGAGTTGGACTTGAAGGCAGTATATGTTGCTCTAAAATCTCAGTGGACTTCTCTGCATTAATGACGTGATCACAGAAGTGTAAATGACCTTTGCCAAGGGCAAACTTTGATTTTGGTACCTGCAACTGATAACAGTTTTGATGGTCCATTTCATTTTTGAACTAGATCATATTACATTCATTAAGAAAAGAAAAAAGTAAATTTCATTGGTGTGACCGCATTATATGCTTTCACACAGAGACATTGATGATGAGGTTAACATAAGCCTTCTTTTAGACATAGAAACCTATTAAGTAGCATTCGTGTTACACTGACAGAAGGTGTTTGGCAAAGGTCTTATGAACCCAGAATGATGAAGAGCAACCACTGCTACTCTAAGATATTAACTAATGTCTTTCCTCCCTTGCACTGTGTTAATACACACCTGAATGCTCAAGATAGGTAGATTCCAAAACCTGTGCTTTTATAGAGATGCTCACAGTTTCTGGTAAACAACCAATCAAAAGTATTGATTAGCAACACCCAAATGCTACTCGTCATCTTGTTTTCATTGTGTACATAGTTTTTCACATGCATTTTGGCCTTTTTTCTCTTTCTTTTTTATGTGGTATGGTTCAAATGATTTTTTAAAATCTTTTGTTTATTTATATTTTAAGATGTCCTTATAAATTAAACATTATAACTTAAGGAGGGTGTACTGTTTCACACAGCTGCATGGTGATTTTTGTCACCATGCAGTTGTGTTTTCATGTGTTTTCATTTTAATTTCTACTAAGAAAATAATGGATACTTGATTATTTGTTGTTGCTGCTGACAGCAATAATGATAGTACATAATTGAAAACATAGTATGCTAAAGCAAGCAGCATCACATTATTGTCTAATTCACTCTGGACCGAACCCATGGGAACAGAGAAATGGAAACAGTGGGAGAAACTGTTTCATGGGGAGGTAAATCAGATTGTCGTCACTATCCATTCCACTCAGCTTGCAACCCCCTCCACCCACGAGCGCTCTCAAATAATGCATGCAAATGTAGCGCCGCAGCAGCATCTACTGGCAGTCAAATGGAAAAGATGAACTATTCAGTACTCAGCCTGATTAAGTGATGAACACTCCCCGCCACAGAAAATAAATAAATAGGTATTTTTCATCTGCTGAACATTTATCCTGAAGATAAAAATGATCATTGTGAAGAAAAGTATGTACACTTTTAGCCACGAGGAAAAGAATGATGAGTCAAGCTGCATTTTTCATTTCAAAAACAAATACCTACATGAGTCTTAATATGCAAATTGTGGACCATAATGAGGTTTTGCACTTGATTGGTTGATGGGAAAACGTGGCCAAAACAACAAAACTGAGGGTTGAAACAATAAAGAAGTTGACTAAACTCCTTCGAGAATGTATTTAAACATGGAGTCCAAAAGTTTTGACAGATACAATTAAGACATAAGGTTTTGTAAGAAAAAAAAAAAAAAAAAAAAGGAAATACATAGCTGGATCAAAGAAGACATTAAAACATCAGGACAGAAAACTCAAAGTTTGGTGCCTTGAAAACAGAAACAACAAGGAAATGAAAACCAAATGGACAAAAACAGGAGTGAATATTTGTGACCCAAAGGATATTTAAGGTGCAAAGCACCATTTATATCTAAATAGAAGAAAACAGGGTTATAGGAGGCTAAAGAAAGGCTATCCTGAATGTACTTGATTGGATGAAAGTGATATTCAGAGATGAATCATAACTCTGCATTGGGCAAGGAGATGAGGCCAGAACTTTTTTTATGGTCCAGGTCCAAAGAAACATACCGACAAAACTGCCTGAAGAAAACAAGCTTTTCTCAATAGCCATTGATGATACGAGGTTGGTAAAAGAGCAGGGGAGATGACAGTCATTAACCTTACAATGAAAGTCTAGTTTTACAGTGATGTTTGTGCAGCTTTTCTGATTCTATCAGTTGAAAATGGGTTTGGTGATGATGAAGTCATTTTTCAGAATGACAATGCATCTTGAGCAAAAACAGAACATTTCCTCAGTAGGAGCATATCAACGTAGTTAAGACCTGCAAACCATTCAGATCTCAATCCAACTTAAAATTGGTGGTGGAAACAGAAAAAATCAAGGGTCCATGATATCGCCCAGCCTACAGTGCTGACCTGTCAAGAACTAAAAGAAATCTGAAAAACAGTTAGTGTTTTCAGGCCATGCTTCCATGTTTCAGATAATTATAATGCACATTTGGCACTTATTATGGTCCAAAAAAAAGATCTTGTTTTTTTTAAAATTATTATTATTGTTTTAACTTATTGGCTGATATTCTGTAATTGTACCATTGGACTTGAGTCTTCTGTTGTTTTCAGAATTGAAGAAAAATAGTGGTGGGGTATCTTTTGATGCGATGTTGACAGTATTTCTGAAGATGGTGGGCACAAAGATGTGGGTCTGCTTCTTAAAATCTTTAAAAAAAAAAAAAAAAAGTCTAACAATATGCCAGAGTATCAGATGGTATAGGATATCGTCCTTTATTTTTGTTGATTTAGATTAAGGATAGAGTGTATTAAGATTATCGATTCACTTAGTGTTCTTTTGTATTCATTATATTTGTCTACTTTACAAAAATTGTGATCCCATTGCTCTTGTTATCCCCTATACAGTAAACCTCCTTTGCCATATGTTAGGAAACTGAACTGGAATAAACATGATATGAGAAACACAATGAGACTCATCCAGCAGTTTCTCATCATGCTTTTGAGATGTCTAAAATACAAAAGAAAAACAATTTTCTCTTGAAAACGATATGGTTCATGTGTATAAATGAAATTGTCACAAGCCATTCTTCATCACTTCACTATAAAAGATGCACCGGTGAAGATATTTGTCCTTGAAATATGCTGTCAGAAACTGAAGTGCTTTATCAGGCAGCTGTTATCTCTGCAGAGATGGCTAGAATGTGTTGGAAAACATAAACTCAAAAGAAAATTATATTGCTTTGTATTCACAGTGTGGACTATTCAAACATATGAAAATGTAAATAGATATTCTTTGCTACGTAAAGACTTTTTACCTTCAGAAATCAATGACATTAATTTCACCCACTACATTTTATACTCAACTAAATTCATGATTTAAAAAGAAGAAAGTCAGTTCCTCAGTCTGAAGATCTGATTTTGCAGGCAACTTAACATTTGTTTGTGTTAAATGTGATTGATGCAAAAATTCCAGTACTAGGGTTGGTAAATTTTTTTTTTTTAAAGTGCTCATCTGTAGCTAAAACTTGGGATCATATAGGTCAGGCTGTATTTTGTAAATTTGTAGGTTGGAGCAGCTTGGCAGTACAGAAGTAGTTCCATAAAAAACACAAAAGGAGTATTCTCCCTTTGTGAGAAGATTTCAGTACTAAAGGGCAGCATGGAAGTTTGGTGGTTAACACTGTTGCACATTTAAAAAAGATGCATGTTAGGCTAATTGGTGTTTCCAAATTGCCCCTAAGATTGATTGTGAGCATATGTGGTATGTGGCCCTCTAATGGCCTGTCAAGAGTGTAGCCCTGTCTTTTACCTTAAGAGATCTGGGATAGACTCTAGTCACTAGAGTCTAGTGGATCCCTGTGACTGAACAGGGAGAAGTGGATATGGATAACCGATGGATGTAGGTATGAGAAGCAATTTATTCTACAAATATTTACTGGACAAACACGCAAACAAATAAATTTTTAATTTTCTGCTATCATTAATTAATTAATTAAAATTAATTCTCCACATAATGTAATTGTTCATTGTAAGAAATAATGCATGCCTGCATACATACATACATACATGCATACATACATACATACATACATACATACCACATACATACATACATACATACATACATACATACATACATACATACATACATACATACATACATACATACATGTATGCATGCATACATACATACATGCATGCAATGTTTTATTGACAATGCATGATTTTTAGGGGGAGGGGTTTAAAATCAAGATACAAACAGAAAACAGTGTGATAATATAAGATGTAGACCAATTAACCAGTTGGTTGATTACTTGTATTATTTAGCATCAGCTATAGAGAAACCTCTAGACAATATGAACACTAAACAAATAAATAAAACCATACTTTGTTTTAAAAAGTCAGTATTGAGCGTGACCTCCCTCAGAACCAAGCATAGATTTGACTCTTTAAGGAGGCTGTCGCATGCAGATATTTGCTGTTTTATCGATTAGGATTTACTTCAGCTGGATTTATGTTTCAGACAGGTTATCATTTCTATCTGTGTCTTAATAATCATAGAAAAACTTTTTTTTCTTGAAGCTGTTTTATTTTTACTTATGACATGCTTTGCCTGATTCTTAGATTTTAGAACAAAATACAAACTGTTTATATAAAAGGTGCCTAATGAATTAAAAATAGGTTTTGCAGTCTTGCAGTGCCACTAGCGCTACGACCGTTGTGGCCACATACGCAACACCTAACAGTAGTCAACATTTTAGGTGGATCAATCTAGCATAACATGTAAGTGTGTTTTTTATTCACTTCAAACGTTGACTAGCGTTGATAATAATCATCCTGTTTGGTTCTTTCAGTAAGGCCACATTGTCGTTCACCAACAGGCCGCCAGGAGGTCTGTGTAGATCCGTACCCTTCCCTCACTTCCTCTCGGTTTCATTTCACTTCAGAAAGTTTGCTTGTAGTTTTGAAGTGGGCGGGGACTTTGAGTCCGCTTCACCCAATAAGCGACAGCTGTCAGTGATGGGGAAGTCAGTGGCAGATGTGCAGAGTGTCCATTGATTAACTGGACGTCAATTATCCGAAAGCTTTGACCGGTGAGCAGCGGAGCGGAGCGAGAGGAGACGGGACAGGTGACCCGTTTGTTTGTTTATTTCACTTTTTTTTTTTTTTCCTGTTTGTTGCCATTGAACGTTTATGACAAAGTTTATGTGGGTTTAGGGGGCGACGGACGTTTCCTTGTTCTCTAATGAATTGGTTTAATGAAGTGTTTAGTCTTTTGCCCTCATTTTACAATAGTTTCTTTGATTTGTTTCGGAAATTAGGATGGAGTGGCGCCAGCAGACCAGTGTCAGCTGCGCGGACGCGTTCAACGAGGCTCAGCGCTGGATTGAGGTTAGTTCACTTTAACCACGCTCTTCTTAAAACGAGGAGCTCAAATTAGCCTTCCTGCATCTTAATTTGATGCAGGAAGGCTAATTTGAGCTCCTCGTTTATTTGTGAGCGAACAGCTACGTAGATTTGACCGATCAATTATGTAACTCGTTACAGAGACGGGAAATGTTTGGTATAAATCAGTGGCAGGTGTTTTCAGCTGTGAAAAATCAACTCTTCAATGTCTGTCATTTAGACTCGAGGGGAGAAGGGGAAAAACTTTCTCTGATGCCACTTTTAAACGACTCTGTTAAACTAAACGTAGGGCCATTTCAAAGACTTTAAGTCCAAATGCAAAACACATCTTGATAAGACTGGGTAGCAGTCTGTCTCCTGACAGAGAGAACCTTGTGTGAAAATGCTCTGTGGCTTCACCAGATAAGATATTTGACTGCAGGATTCAACATGGCTTTCAAGGAAATTCAAATGAAACAAAGATGCATTTAATTGTGTACTGCTAAAAGTAGAGAAACTACATGTAATGGCAAGCACCGTCACATCTGTGCCTGTTAAAATTATGCTCAGGTTTGTAGAAGCGCCTTGCACACTGCTGTGGCAGACTGGTTTGCCAGACTTTGTCGTTTGTTGTGGAGGATGTGGTTTTACAGAAAAATCTCATGTAGGATTTTTCACTTTGTCTCTTATTGTTGTAGAAGCTATAATCCCCACTTCACAGCCAATGAACACAACTTGTTTTAGGTAAACACTGCCCATTGGCTCTAAATGGGGTCATAAATGCATTGTCACTTGTGCATGAATAGATTATTTCTGATAAATTTTGCCAGAACCCCACACCAGTTTTAACTTTTTATTTTCTGCACTAGAAAGTTAACTTTTTTAAAATTTATATTAATCATGTGTATACTTAGACTAAAGTAACATACAAGTAGTAAGTTGTAACACACATCCTTGTACCAAATCATAATATATAATTATAGTAAGTTTAATATTTCCAGCTACAGGCTGGATGAGCTCCCAAAATCTATACCCATTCATTATTAAAACAACAACAACACCAGCAGCAAATGGATGGAAAATGTTTGTTGATCTCAAAACTGGAGCAGATCAGCCACTCTTACATTATGTAAATAGGCAATTAGCTGCTAGTGAAACATGAGTAGCACTGTCAAACTTTTGCTATGTTTTCCTGTTGAGGAATAGTGTCATCTAAGCTTCAAATCTTTACATTTGATAACCTGTAGCTGATAAATTATTAGTGGCATGACTGAAGTATCACTTGATTTGGTTTTGTTGACATGGGCTCAGCTTTTGATGGCCAGGGGAAATTTGCAGACCTCATATGCATTTAAAACAATATTAATTGTAAGAACAGTTTTTAGTGTTTAAGTGACCCATTAAAGTGTTGGTGGAGAAGAGGTATGACAGTGGAACATTGTGTTTTATCGTGTTAACTTTGAACTGTATTCCACCGAGAAACATCCGCTCTGTGCCCAGCACCCAATTCAGTTAAAAATGAATTGTGACTGTGGATTCCTGGGAGGACTAATTAGTGAGAAGAAAAACCTTTTGGGGCCCTCTGTTAGTTATCGAGGCGGGCTTTAATACTCCCCATCTTTATGTCCTCATTAGAAAGCCGCATTGCCCTAAGCAGGCTCCTGCCTTCTAAAATTATGGCTTTCCTTTGACCAAAAACACATTTAAAATGTTTGTAGTACTTTCTACATACATTTTAATTAATAATTTGCTCTGCAGATTTTTTTTTTTTTTGGCACTTTGCTTTATGGCTTCTCCCTCACCCCCTCAACCATTGAAACTAACTTGATTCAAAGGATTTTGTTCCACAGATGACAAGAATATACAAGGGCATATAAATATTATGGACTTAAGAATCATTTCAACAATAACCTTGCACCCACCCCTTTTTTTTTTTTTTCTCTCTCACCAAACATTGACTCTTAACATTTGTTTTGACTATGTACTTATGTTTTTGGCTCTTGCTGTTGTCTGGAGATCGCAGGTGTCCAGCTTAGGCTCGAGTCTTTACTCTTATTTGACGTTTCTGCATTTTTTTTTTTTTTTAAACTGCTTTACGACATCATGTAAACTGTAGAAAGGAGATCATTTGCCTATCCTGCTTCGCAAACATTATTGACAAAATTACATGAAATTAAGTATTTGGTGGTGGAAAGAAGAAATGTCTTTGTCATTGATTACTAGTTCTTCTCTAATTTTTTTTTTGGTTAGGAAGTGACTGGAAAATCTTTTGGTTGTAATGACTTCCGAGCTGCCTTGGAGAATGGAGTCCTGCTTTGCGAGTGAGTAATAATGCTCTGACCTTGACAGTAGTACAATAAGTTTTAGGTCATGCCTTTTTTTTCCAAAATAAAGTTAAAGTGGATTATCTTGTAGACTTATCATTAGTAAGCATAATTAGGCCAATTTTCAAGTATATTTTCAACTCCATATAATATTACATCCAAAGATGCGGCCTGGGTTTATTCTTGCTTCTATTTTTTTTTTTTTTTTTAATAGAAATGGCTTCTAAAAACACTGCTGACTTGTATAACTTGAGTTACAAAGAAATGGTTGAGCCACCAATCTGTGTTATGACGAGTATTGTGTACACGTTAAGCAAGAAGAAAAGGCTGATGAAAGCTGACAGTAAAGCTTACTCTATTCTATTCCCACTTTAAGGGAATTTAACTGTGTTGGTAGTTAAAGTCTGGATATTTTGTTGCTGAAATGTAAATCACTTGATTTTCTTTTTTTTCTCCAAAAACGAAGCTTAATCAACCAGTTGAAACCTGGCATCATCAAGAGAGTTAACAGGCTTTCGACTCCTATTGCTGGTCTGGTGAGTGCTATACTTTGCACCTCTGCTGTATGTATCAGTCAGTGTCAGCACAATCAAAGAACTTACAAAAGAGAGGGGGAGAAAAAAACAGCACCTACTAGCCAGGAAGTGTTGACACACCGTGGTTTCCTGTTAAGGTACCAAGAGACAGCCTTTCTGTTGTTTTGAATTAACTTGAAACTGCATCTCAGTGCGATAATCACAGTGCTGGATATGTAAAGTTTTATTGGGCATCAATGCAAATGGAAATTTTTATTTTGGCTTCAGGCTGTGTTGCAAAGACTCCATACATGCATAATTGCCGAAACTGCCTACAGCAAGTGCAGAGAGAGATCAATTTCAAACTCTCTTAAGGGGCCAATAAACTGCTATAGTGCAACAATGAAGTGATGGCGGGATGCAGATGCAGCAAAAGTCTGGCAGTTGCTCTTCTGGCTTACAGAAGTCTACAGTTGCTGATATTTCTGATGGTGAATCTTATATTTAACATATTGGTTGATTTCACTAATAGACTTTTAACACTCAAGCTTTTTAATCCTCTACAGAACATATTCTCAAAATTTCTGACTTCTCTGATTTAATTTTCTTTTTTTTTTTCAAATTCTGCAATATGAGATGTTAGTGTTTAATTTTCCTTGTGGCCTCGTTGAGTCTTTATTAGCCCATGGCATTCATTATGGGTTAACAGTTGCTCGTAAGCCAGTAATTACTGACAACAGAGGTTTCTGTCCCAAAGGTGCCGCATAAGTCCCTTGAGTTGAGGACCGACCTCAAACAGAATCTGAGGATGTTTTACTGTTGCCATGATAATGATTCATGGTGGCATGCACTCTTTTCTTCTGGACAGATGATTTTCCAGCTTTTCCAAATAGATGAAATGGGTTTCAAAGATGAAAGTAACTTTACACCAGTCTTCTGCTGTCCAATTTTTAATACTCCCTGGGGAATTTCAATCTGTCCTAGATGGTTTTCTTGGAGAGCAGTGACCTCTTTGCTGCCTGTCTTAACACCAGGTTGTTGTCCAAAAGTCTTTACTTCACTGTACATGCAGATGTACCCCCCACACCTCCCATCACCCACCAGCTGCTGTTGTTGAGTAAGCGCTGCACTGCTGCAGATGCAATGTCTCGTCTGAATCCTCACAAGGAAATAGTCCTGGCAGTTAATGGACATTCTTGAACATCCTCGGGGCTTCTTCAGTGCAGTTAAAGCTTTCTCTTTGAAGTTATAAATAATGCTTGAATGTGAGATCATTTTGATTCAAAGTAACAGCATGCTGCATGTGTTTCTTTGGAGGTAACCAGCTCTTAACACCAGATGGCAATGCTGTCTTTACTCCCTGCCTTTTGTAAATGTCTGCTTTTACTAGTCAACTAGTTAACTAACTTGTATCTTTTTAACAAGTATCCACATGCTGATTATTGGATTGCTGAAGTTTTGTTAATTATATTGTCAGGGTCAAAATACAGAAAAATGTTGTGGTTAAGTATTTATAACGATGAAGCTCTTTGCAATATATTAAAGTACATCTTTTCACCTCGCATAACAGTTTCTAACCAGTGTAAATTGCCACCCCAGAGAATGAAGTTACAAAATGTATCGCAGTCTAAACTTGATCTTCTGTTCTAACTTCCCCTTTTTTTTGTTTTCTGACACTTAAGGATAATGTGAATGTTTTCCTGAAAGCCTGTGGGAAACTGGGACTAAATGACTCGCAGCTGTTCCATCCAGGTGACCTTCAGGACCTGTCCACGCGTGTGACACTGAGGTGAAGTTGTTTTTAACAAGTGAACATGCAGACTTGTGCCCTATTTTAGTTGAGTCAATTTGTTCATGTTATTATGCTATAACAGTTCAGAGCTTATTTGCCTAGAAGACTTAAGACTTTTCCCCCAGTGTTTTACCTCTAAATGTGATACTATTATCTATTGGCAGCTAAGTAAATGCACTGTCATCAATTTTGAAATGAATTACAAGGGATATGTTGAGCAGTGTTAAGGTTCTTGTAACGTGACCTTAAAAAGGTAAATGGAAGCTGCTTTGCATTGATACCAGTATGGGCTTTTGCCTGATAAGTTTCCTTTCCGTGTGAGCTGAAAGCCAGACCTCTATAAAACCTGATAAGTGGTTGATTAGTGGGAAGTTGCAAATTCGAATGATCAAGGTGTCTCTATAATGGCTCTCCTTTACTAGACAGCAATTTATTATAGTAAGTAATCAATTTAAATATGCAGTCATACATTTCTTAAACAGATATTGCAATACTTTTTCTGTTTACTTTTAGGCGTGATGAAAGCAAGAGACGACTCAAAAATGTAAGTTCCACTGTTTAAGGCTCTTGCATGTTTGTTTATTGGATCTCTGTGTCTTTGAAACACAAAAATGTTTTCTGCATCCATCCACCTCATCCAAAAACAATCCTCTTGTTTACATTCATACAAAAAGGAAGCCAGTGTCCATTGTCATACAGAGATTTATTTTATGCCTTAAACTGTGTCTATGAACTACTATGATATGCGGACATAAGTACTTGTGTTTTTAAATGGACTGAGTGTGAAAGCACTTGTGTTTGTGTTTAACATGAGACTCTTGAGGCTGTTTGGTTATCTGGAAAGCCTCATTTGAATTGCACAATAATTGACAGCTTCTGCTTAGTAATGAGGCTCTTTGTTCTAACAACCTCTCTTTGAACTTGGTAGCATTTTTCTTTTAATTAACCAATTAAGGTCAATTTGAATTCAAAACTGTTTCTTTCACTGAATTTTCCCCAACAGAAATGTTTTTTCAAACAAGGTTATAGCATTCAGTCATTAACTTCATTTATGCATTTATTTTGTGGAACTTTGTTTCATATTTAATTCTAAGTTGACCACCATCAGTTATTCCTTTTTAAATAATCCTCAAGCTTATATCAAAGAGTCTTTAAATCATTCAGAATGGGACCCTGTAACATGTTACACAGACCATGCATCAGCATAAATATTTAAGGTAAGGACTATGTACTGACAAAATACATAGTAGTGCAGAGAAATCCAGACTAAGGAGACACTGAGTTAAAAATATTTCTCACTCTACACTTTATGCAGATAAATCCCAGTTCTCAGTTCTCCCAGTGTGTTTTTCTTTTGCACCTGAGGCAATGTACAAATCACTGTTTTCATTACACAGAATATTATTATAGTTCTAAAAAATATTGATTTAACAGGAGGATAAGGTCAGAATAATCCTTTTTTTCTGTAGATTTATCAAAATTGCTTTCTTTATCAAGCTGTCTTCAAAAACAAAACTTGAAGTTCTCCAGAAAACCCAACAAGCTTTCAGAAGACTTTTTTTTTTTTTTTTTTTTTTTTTTTAAATTAAGCCATTCATCTAAATGGATTAAGCCAAGAAATTGTAAAAAGATTTGTCCAAATCTTTGTGCAGCACAGGATCCACATCCCTACTTGTCAAATATACCCCAGACCTAAATGGAAAATGAGAGATGGCATATAAAATACAACACTAAATGACAAATCTTTTTTTTTCTTTTTGGATGTCTGCACTGCAAAGATTCAACATCTTAGGCAGTTGAGTTTCATAGGTGTGCGTATCACTACTTGTTCAGTTTTGAATTTAGGAGCTCTGAATTAAGAGTAATAGTCAAAACATGAGTCTTGTGTAGACTTTTCTTTTGAAAAATTTTCAAAGCTTTTACTCAATTTTCCGAAGCTAATAAGTCAAGAAAATCACAGGGCCACTTTTGTAGCAATAAAGAGAGAATTGTGTAATGGAGTTTGGAGCACACCAAACATTTTTGTCTACTCCTTATTCAGGTTCTGATTACAATCTACTGGTTGGGTCGCAAAGCTCAAATAGACACGTTCTACAGTGGTCCTCAGCTTAATTTCAAAGCATTTGAGGGCCTGTTGGGCTTGGCCTTGTCCAAGGTAAGCACTTCTTCCTGAGTATTAACAATGTGGTCTTCACTCTTTGACCATATCAAATGCATCTTCTAAATCTAGGCATTGGAAGAGGGGAGTAATGTGCTTGTGAAAGAAGGTGGGCACAAAGAGTATCGCTACACAGAGGGTGAGGAATGTCAGCTCACGAGACAGAGTTACAGGAGAGGAACTTCAGTGGACAGCATCGAGTCTCTGGACACCTACACTGCCCGCCATAGCGATGGAGGTGCCATGTATTCTCCTCAATATCCTCATCAACAAGTTGGCACATAATGCTTTTCATGCTATCTAAGATATGTATAGTGGACAGGTTTTCACTTTGGCATTTGTGAATCCATTTGTTGCACTGTAAGCCATTGGTGACAAATTCTCAATTTGTACTTTCACACTGCTGTTACAGATTTGGGTGGTGCTTGTTAACTTCATTCATAAATATTATGTGTGTATGTAAATATTTTTTATTTTTGTAGTTGATCTACATATTGCCAATCTGAAAATGTTTCTAGGTAAAGTAAAATTATGAAGTACAGTAAGATTATTCTGTGCTACTATATTTTGCTTAATATAAATTCATCTGAACATTTTTTTTTTCTTTGTTGGCTGATAATTTTCCCTTAATTTGTCATTTGCTTGTACAGGGCTGTGCCCTGTTCAGTGCATGTCAGTGTTAGAATGTGGCAAATTCCACATTGTGGTAATAAGTGTGTGTGTGTGTGTGTGTGTGCGTGCGTGTGCCTGCTACAGCAGAGGGTATATTACTCGGTTTAAAACTCCCCACAGACTTGGCTTTATGATTGTCATTCAACAAAGGTTCTGTTTTTCTCATGTTTTAGCCGTAATTAGTTCATGACTCATTTTTTTTTTTTTTTTTAAATTTTAATTTTTAATTTTTAAATTGCTCATTTTGGCTTTGTTTAATCTTCAGGTTGTGGAAGTGACGCAGAAGCTGAGCAGGTTTACAAGATGGACAACACGCAGCCTGCAGCTCACCAGAGCAAAGGCAATATCCCACCACCACTTCGGCGAAAACAAGGAACGGGGATGAATTCAGGGGGCAGCATGAGTCCACTGCCCAGGTACAGTATGTTTACTTGCTGTGTATAAAATTCACGCAGTGCTACTAACTTACTTATCCATAGCTGACCTTGCAAATTGGTTGCCTGTATTTATTTACACTGCTTTTCACTAGTACTATTGTGTATTTAAACATGTTTATTTTTGATTGAAAGCGCTGACTTTTTTTTTTTTGTACAATTTGATAGTTTGACAATAGAGTTTTTGTAGTGTTTATTATTGGAAAGTTTTATTTATTTATTTATTTAAAAAAAGCCATGTTTGCATTGTTCTCAATGTCTCATGTGAATTGTATCGAAGAACATTCTCACAATAACACATCTTTGGCTGAAAGACTCGTATGTGCATCTCAAGGTCCATGGGCTTTGCTTTGTTCCATTACACGGTGAAATTAAGCTGGTTTTTCATGCTATGCAACATTACTTAAACTGGACTTCAACAGATGCCAACACTAGCTTTGAAGACAAGTCTGTCGCAGCATAATATTTCTAACTTGGTGTTTAGAAATTCTTTAGTTGGATACTTAACAGTTCAGAAGCCTCTTTCTTGTTGTTTCACCAAAGATATTAATGTGAAGATAATCTCCAATACGCAATTCACATGAATAACATTTTGATTAAAATGGCATATGATGCTTGAAAGCAATACGTTTTCAGGCATGTAAAGGTGCTTTACAGTATCCGTCTTCATATATAATTCAATTTTGGGTTAATTATTAAAAGGATTATGTTTGGTATTCGGAGATCTGCAGTTTCTTTTGCAAATGTTGCCTTTTGCTAAATTTTATGAAACTTGAAGAATTGAAGTCTGGAAACTAGAAAAAACACTTTGAAATTACATTTGTCTCAGAACTTTTCCCATAAAGAAACTCGAAACAGTCAAAACTTCACTCTAGATTGTTTAAAATAAACTTGGCTGTAAACACTTAAAAATATACACTAACCTCACTTGAAGGTCTTGGCTTAAGTGCAATCTCAGAAATGTCTAATAATCAAAGCTGTATGCAGTTTTTCTGCCACTATTGGTCCTTTTTTGGTGTGCTGCACCTTCAAAAAAAGACCCTCTTTTCCACTTTCTATTGACCCCTATCTGTGTAGCAGACTTATTCGAGCATGAAGGGTGGTTAGCTGCTGACATGTGAAAAAACCAATAGCATGCAGTGGTCATTCATAATTGTATGCCAGATGTTGTCAGGTTCAGTTGCATGAAGAAATTTCGGCAGGGAAGGCATGTGCCAAACATAAGGCCTTGGACTTCACAAGTTTTCATATTTTGATTGAAGATGGTAACCAAGATCTCATGCCAATAATGGTTATTTTGAATTTTGTGTTATTCAGAGTTTGAATGAAAAAAACATTGTTTGATAGTATATGGTGTGTTTGACTGGAGCCATATAATGCATTATATACCATGTACTGGTTTGGCAGTTGCAGTAGGTAGTATGGCACTGTAAGAGCAGTTGTGCTGTGACACAACTGGAAGGTGGTCATGTGACCTCTATGACAAGCTCCCAGCCTAACAGGGTTTTTTTTTTCCTCCTCACACAGTTGTTACTTTTACTGCAGGTATTGTAAGCAACCTCCTTTTGATATCAGTGTTTATCAAGAAGTGCATATTGGGATTGGATCAGAGCTCACGGGGATTGCTACAGATCTACAGTCTGTATACATTTTTTGCAAAGTACAAATGTGCCAATAGTGTGGTGTGTAGTTTTGAAACTGGCAATTGTCTTCACCATTTCTTCTGTTTGCATCCCATGAATAATACCCCCTTTTTTTTGGTTCTTGTTCCTCTGGAAACTAGAACTAGACATTATTGGTGTTGAATCAGGGTCTTTACTGCTGTCCTGTAGAAGCATTAGCTTTACTGAACTGCTTCCTATTAAGTGTCATGTATATAAAAATGGGTTCTTCAGTCACGTTACATATTTTGTTAGGCTTTTCTTTTCTTTTGAGGAAGAGACAGTTAACCTCCTAAGACCTGACATACAGATTTTATCTATGTCAAAATACTTATTTTCCTAATTGAGGCCCAAAGCAACAAACACATTTGCACCAGGTCTTGGTAGGTTAAAGAAGGGAACAGAAGTAATGTAAGTTTCAGAGTGAAGGCAACCAGTGTTATTGTGGTGTACAGTTCATGAAAACCATTTTTATTGGCTGTCATAAACATCTTGGTCCTCTAAAGTAAAGTACATGATACAGACATGTACACTTAAAATATGTAAACCCATACAAGTGGGCCATAATGTGCTCTATAAATTAGTATGGTGTTTAGACTTATAACACAAATGCTAAGTCTCACAAGATTAAAATTATTTTATTTTTAAAGAATTTTTGCAGCATGTTCTATTATGTAAATTCAGTGCATAGCTGTCTTGTTGTAGATGAGTGACGTTTGCGCTGACAAATTTTACTGATGAAGGCTGAAAGCCATTGTCTAACCTTAAACTTAACCTTTTTTCAAACAGTGAAGTTGGCTTCTAACGTTTTGAAGTACCCTTGGCCTACCTCATCCTGACTAACACATACAAAATGAAGTCTGTGATTTCCAATAGTGGTGAATAAACAAATGCAGGTGTACAACTCTTTACCACAGTGCTGTAGAAGCCATGTTTTCTCCTCCGGAGCATGGCCTTGATAAAGAGATTTCCCTGCAAGCTCTGTGTGAGGATGACTTGAATGAAGAGGATGAAGATGACTATACTGAGGCAGACCCAGTTCTTGATGATTTGTATTACCGACGAGTACAGCAGACCCTCCATCAGACATCCACCAACATTAATTATGACCGCTTCTTGCCTCGATACTGGACACCTGAAGAGGAGCATCGTGTCCGTACAATCTATCTCGGCTCTCAGAGACGACCGTGGTATCGTAAAATGCTTGGCCTAAGGTCTGTTGACTTTTTTTTTGTTTGTTTTTGTTTTTATGTGCTATGTGTGAGTTTTACTGAAAACTAAAACAATGCAAAGCTTTAATTTTTGTTCTATTGCTCCTTACACGACAGCTCCATGCTTTGCCTTAATATGTAATTAAATAATACTTTCACTTGAAGGCTTGCATAAGACTTAATCTCAGTTAAATCTCTTTAGTTTTTGTTGGCTTTAGTGGCATTAGCACATAATTGTTACTAATGTTTTGGCAATAATGTTGATTAACATAAAAATTCAGCTCAACCACATTACACCAAGCAAGTTAAACAATATCTGCTAAGCACAGGAAACTAACCAGTAGCAGGATGCAATAATGGCAAAACTTTAAAGGTTAAATTTAATACAATGCAATATATGCCCCCCAAGTTTTCTCTGAATAACCAGTCAACAGCTATTTGTGTTCTCATACTATGCATCTTCTTTGTCTTTGACTGAAGCCAGAAAACTTTGGTTCTTGCAGAAGAGTTGGACTTGATTACTCGGACGGCTCCTATGGTTCAAAACAAACCTGCCACAACTGGAGACCTTCCGAACCTTATGGAAGCAACAATTCCCAACTGAACTTTCTCATGCACATCCATGATCCCAGCTGTGTATACTACACTGGATAACAAACTTGGACACAGAAGCCAACTTATCTTGCTGTCTATTTTGCATTTTTTTGAGTTTTTAGATTTTCTGCAAGTTGTCCACTATTTATGCTCTGACTTGTGTGTAGTGAGGATAATTTTAAGGCTCTTCTGATAGCATCATGATGTGGGACTCATTGGTTTATAATTATTAAACGTAACATTATCATTAACTAATTTCTTTAGACATAACAGATGTAAACTCCTTTTCGGTGAGCACAGTTTTCACTGTTTTACAATTTACTGCTACATAGCAAAAGTAATAACAATAAACTTGGTTATTGTGGAACAGACTAAATCATGTGCTGCAGTGTTGTTCATACTTCATCATGTTGTGGCTTAATATTAAATGAATCAAACAAGAGTTGTGCCATATTTGGTTAGGAATTTGTGTTGATCAATCTTCATGTCTTTCTCTGGTTCTTCAGAACGTATAAAATCCAGGTCAGGCCTGAAACACCAGTTCAGGTCAACCCTGGTTGGATCTGGTGAGTTCAAGTTTCGAACATGACATTGAAACCAATGTATCAGCAACTGTCCTCACTGTAACTGCTTTGCAACTGCTTCATCTGGGTATGCTTTTGTGTTCATATGACCACAAAGGAAATAATGCTGCAAATTTCATTTGCTTTTTAATGACTGTTCTTGGTGTCATTCTTCTGTTAATTGTTTTGGTGCATGACTGACTTTCAAATTGTTTGCAGTCAGTTTTGCGTCCTCTCATGTCAGTGTGTTTATGTACCAGCTGCTCAATCCTGCTGCAAGTCATTTGGATTTGCATCCTCTGTTGCCCACAGCAGTGCTGTAACTGCTTACTGTACAAGTCATGGCTGTGTTATGCAGACTGCTACATCTGTTGTTCATACTGCTGCATTACTTGACAGGCATGCCTCTCTCCTCCTCACAGTTTGCTCAGGATTTTCGTGTTAAAATGCAGAATGTGATCTTGGAGCTGATAAAACTGTGGCCTGTCAGGGTGGGCCACAGTTTTTACCAGCTCTGAAACCTGTAGGGTATCTGTCAAGCATTTTGGTATGCTTGTGCAAAGAGGCCAAGTTTTGTTGCTCTGCGGCATGATGTGCAAAAGCTTGACTTGCGTTCAGCTGCAGTGCTGTCTGCATAATGGCCCTGAGGTGTGAAGATGCAAGTCAAAGCACCTAGACTTTTCTGAAAACATTTCAGAAGTGTGTGTGTGTAATTTTTGCAGTGTTTTGTAAAATGCCAATGTTTTTACTTCAGGGCCAAGTTTGGCATATGATGTCTACTTTGTCATCATTTGATTGTCTTGGTGTTTTTCTCTCTCTGAACCAGGAGCAAATCCCTCAATGACATTCCAATGGTGTACCCTGTTCGCAAAGTTTCTGATCAAAACAGTGTTTATGATAAAGATCAGGACTTGGACCTGGCAGGGGAGTGGAATCAAGAAACCAAAAGAAGGTGTAGTGTTGCTGCTAAGGACAGTGAAGCTCAGTGGCAAGAAGTAAGTGGGAAGCCTTCAAACTGTTTTGACATGAACAGGACCATATCTGAAGCTGTTCAGACTCTTTCAGCTACTGAATCGTGACAACACCTGAATATACCGAGCTTCATTGTATTAATCAAGTTTATTAATTGAACACATGACAGTTTGGAGGTATGAAATATTGATTATACTTGGTGGACTAACATTGTTGACTTGTAAATTTATTCCAGGACTTGACAAAGTGGAAAAATCGACGCCGGAGCATCAAATCTGAGCTACATAGGAACTCGCAAGACAGGGAGCATGTCATTAACAAGATGACCAATGGGACTGTGATCAGCTTTGAGAAGAATGATGTAAAAAGAAGTCCAATGAAGAGGTTTGTGCATCATAAATATTGCAGCAATTTTTTAGCTTTTATTGGCAATACTTGCTACCAAGTATTGAGGATATATATAAACACACTAAATCTTCAAAAAAAAAAATTCTTCTCTCTTTAAAAAAAAAATAAAAATCCTGTGCTGCTTATGAATCATCAGAGAACAGTCACCAAGGAGATATGACCCTGCTCCCTACTCTTTGTCCACCTCTTCATCAAAACCCTCAAGCTATGAACTTAGGCCACATACTGGAGCGCTGCTGGCCCGCAGTTATGCCACTGAGGCTTCTTTTAGCCCCACAACCCCCACTTGGGTAAGATTGTAGATATTTTCTGTTTGTACCCTTGGCTTTACTGCATGCCTTTAACAGTTTTACTGCAACTGCATCAAACTGATTTTTTTTTTCTTTTCTTTTCTTTTTCTCTGAGATAAATGTTCAGTATTTAACCTCCTTTTCAGGGATCATCAGTTGAAGCAGTGCCTGCCTCTGATGGGGGTGCCTTTGGAGAAGAGACCTACTTTGCCACTTTAGCTTCAGATGGAGCAAGAGTTGCCACACCTTCTCAAGATAATCCCTTCACTTCTCAGACCCAACTCAAAGCCCCGGGGAGCCAAGCTGCTTTCCAGTCCACATCTGAACAGCCTGAGCCACAACATGTTTTAGCAAACCAATTTTCCTCTCTTGTTACAACCACACAGCCAGATGATACTGTAATATCAACCAGCACCTGGGATCCTCCATCCATGTCAAGCCACAACAAAGGTTCTTTTGCCATTGATTCAA
This sequence comes from Zenarchopterus dispar, assembly GCA_028564865.1. NCBI lineage: Eukaryota > Metazoa > Chordata > Actinopteri > Beloniformes > Zenarchopteridae > Zenarchopterus > Zenarchopterus dispar. Next base: position 6,487,133 of record JAOWBL010000018.1, read on the forward strand.
AAAACAAAACTCCATGTCTAGATTTAGCCAATCCAGCAGAAGTTGATGCCATGGGAGACTCGTCACTTCAGAGCCACAAATCCCGGGCAGGAACCCGAAAGTCATCTAGCCGGGAACCAGCAAGGGATGACAAACCCCAGCAGGCTGCAAGCATGTCCAAGTATATGGGCAGAACTGGATCGTGGTCCAGTTCAGCAAGCCTTCCCCGTGGTTACCGTCGGTCTGAGGGCTCTTCTCGTCTCTCGTCTGCTATCACAGCCAGACCATTTGGAATGAAGCAGTCCAAGTTTTCAACACTACCAAAACTGTTAAACGTGAGTGCATTGTGATTGTGTTTTCATTAGATTTTACTTTAACAAAAGGGTATCACACATCACCATTAAGAACTTAAATAACTTATTTCATGTAACAGTATGAAAAGAATGTCTGGTCTTTTTAATTATCAGATATTTCAATTCAAAAAGCTTTTTTCTCCCAGGAGGGGGTGTTAAAAAGCACATTGTTTATTTCTAAATTTATTTTGTAATCCATGTCTTGATGCTACAGTCATGCATTTAATATATAATTGAAACTGTACCGATAAGTATTGATAGACATTTCAAGGGTCTATGAGTAATGTTCAAACACTGTATGTACACAGGAGTCTATTGATTACAGGAATTATATTTCTAGTGCAATGGAGTAAAACAGAAAAGGGAGGGGGAAAAAACTGACATGAAGAAAAAAAGTTAAAAATTGCTCAAAATGACTGAAAATACTTTTTGTGAACATCTCAAACTGTAGTCTTGAGACTTGACATGCTAAAGATTACTTTATTATTGGGCATATTGAACACTTTATTTGCATGTTTGATAACAAAAATTTAGATAAGCTTTTAACTTGGTGGCCTTCAAATGGGGATCTATAAAACATTAATCCAGTAATTCTAACCACCATTCAGACAACAGAGGAAATAGGGACATGGATTTTTTTTATAGAACTATTTAACTCAAGGTTGGGTCAGGCTTCTTAATTTTGACAGAGTTCAGTTTTGAAACAAAAGATTAAGATAGGTATAAGTTGATATAATCTTTTTAGTGTGCACAGGCACCGTTTCAGAGAGCTGGTATTACCTTGTTTTTCTGATGGCAAAATTGTGAAGGAAGCAGACTCGTAGTTAAATGACACATTTGTCATTCTTTGGGTTGATACACTTCAGTGCATTTTATTAATAAAACCAAATTTGTCTGACTGTCCATGTGAGAATGTCCTCTTTTTGTTTACCTCCAGGTAGGTGATAATCAGGGTTTCCTGTTGAACACTGAGAGAGAAGATTCACTTTCTTCAGCAGCTAAGCCATCTCTTAAAAGACAGATGGCAGCTGCTCATCTGAGGGGTCAGTACCAGGCGTCAATTAGACAGAAGAAGGCCAACCAGGCAAGGCTTAAAGATGCAGAACAGAGAGGGGATGCAAACAATGCCAGTTTCTCCCGCCAGACCCCCCTTCAGACCACTGGCTACCCCCAACAGACCTCCACTCAAAACCAAATACTGCCCCAGCCTTATACAAAGCTACAAACCTACAACAGGAGCTCGACTTTGCCATCTATGGCAAGCCCTGACATCTCAAAGGTATGTTGTCTTCGAAGCAGTTGAAGATGGTTCAGACTGGTAACTTGAGTGTAACGGACTCATGATTGTCACTCGCTTTAATAACATTTTCTTCAAGAAAAAATATTCAGGAACCTTAATGGAAAATATGGGTGCAATCAATACATCTAATCAACCTGGGAAATCATTGGGGTTGTGTTTGGATGCCGTTTTAAAATTAATAAATGAAATTTTAGACTACTAAATCATGTGCACAAAATTTTTATTTGATGGCTGTTGTGGGTTTCTAGCCAGCTGCTAGGCTAAAAAACAATCAGTTAAAAAAAATGGAAACTAGTTGAGAGCCAGAACAACTTTTCTCCCAGCTCTGCATACCAATCCCTTCCTACAAGGCTGTTTTCACATCCCCGATGTGACTTGAAGAAAACTATCATTTGCAGATTAATTAAAGGAGGGGGAGGGGCTTAAACTTAAAGCAGCCCATAGTATTCAGTATCAAGTACCACCACAGGTGATTTTGTGTTTTACAGAAAAATGAGATCATGTATGTGGGTAATGTGCAGAAATGGTAAAAATAACAAAATATAACAGTTGTGGCAAACAATCTATTTTGAATGTTCTTATACCTTTCACAATGCAAATGCAGCACCATTCTAACTAGTGCAGCCTATCCAATCTATAAAGACGTTCAGAAATCTCAAATGTACGTTGTAGGGTTGATTTGTCTAATGAAATAAAACCTGTTTCAGCTTTATGAAACAGTGGAAACAGGAACTCTGGGTTTGTGGAACAAGAGCTGCTCTCTCAATCAGCTTATGTTTAGAGTAGATGAACACATTAAGAGTATAAGTTACCTCAGTTTCTGAAATGAGCTAGAGTTGACCTTGTTTCTGGGAGTTGGATTACTTTGCTAAACAAAAAAAAAAGCCTGAATTTACCTCATTTCAGGTTCAACATCCCCATATTTCTAAAGCCTACCTTCTGAAACAGGCCCCAGATTGTTCATCTCTCGTGTTTTTTTTCCTTTTTGTTTTTTTTTTTTTTGTTTGTTTTTGTTTGGTTTTTTGGGGGAGCGTGGGGGGAGATAACAGTTTCAGCTGGTGGTTGAAACAGAATACCATGGTACTTGGTAGGGCTGGGCAATGTGGCCAAAAAAAAGAATCGCAAAATATATTTTTATATCGTTCGATCTCGATTTTTCAGTTTTTTAAAATTACTGCCAGTTTTAAAGCATCTGTACTGACAGTTACAGAAAAAAAAGCTTTTCCATACTCACCCAAGCAAGACAGAAGAATCCCACAAAAGTAGGTCCTTGTATACACAAAACCAGTATCTCAAACAAAGTGTGACTTTAAGTTGAGCTTGCCACCTTCATTGCATTCATGAAGGGGGAAAGATTTATTTATATATATATATATATATATATATATATATATATTACACACATAATGTAAAGAAGCAGATGATATTTTGCTGTCACTTCATATTATAATAGTGTCATAGTCCTTTCAACCTCTATCTGTGGAAGCATGCATGCACATGAGAGGCACATGGACATGAGTGCACTGTGCTGATGTGAAGAAGTTGACCAAGAAGCTTTGAACAGCATTATTAGGCAGATTTAGCTGGGTGTGCAGCATACTAATAATGCTTTAGCTCTTCCAGCTGGAAGTGTCTGGGTCTTCCTCACCAGCTGGAGGTGTCCAGGTTTTCTAGGTTTTAACTATGAGCAATGCTCATTTTTGGAGCAAGGTGTGGCTCCTGTGCGTACGATTATGGCTTGTGACATTAAAATTTGTCTTTTTTTTTTTTCCTTATTCTTTCCTTCTTTCTTGCCATGTTAATGTTGTACTGAATAATTGTGACCAATTTTTTTTTTTTTTTTTTTTTGGCCTGACGGGTGACGTCACCCGTTCTTTGACGTGGGCAATGTGGTTTCAGCCACATTTGTTCAACTGTTTGTTCAATCCAATAATTTAGCACCTGATTTCACTTTCTCCTCAAACTACTACAGAGTTTTCCTATTTCTGCATCTCCCAAATTCAGTATTGTTAAATTACTTAGTGAGTAAATGGGAATGATCCAGATAAGTTTCCCTTTTTCCACGTCCATGTAAAGGTGCCGCACATGTACAACCAACGTGATCAATGTTCAGCAATCAAAAGCCAGAAAAACAATTTGGCTGTCGCACACATTTCTGCCATGTTTGAGCTGATCACTATAATTGACATGAAATTTATCGAGATCATATAATTGCCCAGCCCGAGTACTTGGGTACTTGGCTTTTATTTTTTCCGTCCTCCCGCTACATAACATTTCAGATCAAAGGCTCTTGTGAAACTGAATTTTTCTGACACTCTTAGGTCTTTTTCTTATAATTAAGCTTTGCTTTTTTTATCTTCTACACAAAGTACATTAAGAGCTCATGAAATTAATAACTTGTTAGAAAATACATTTTCCACATATTTAATTTTGATGAAAAGGTGAAACCATTTTAACAGACGACTTGGACTTCCTACTACTTGTGAACTTTAGTTTTACATTAGTTGCACCCTGATGGATGAGATGTGGGATCTCTCTTGACCAATGACAACACTAAAATTTTCCTTTACATGCATCATGGAGCAGTAATCTATAAGTGACTATGTATCATTAATCCAGGTCTGTAATTTGCATTTTGGATACATTAAGCCACATGTTTGCATGCAACTAAACCAGTGAAACATGACTTCAAATGTCTTGGACCACATACTAAAGTTACACTTTAAAAAAAAAAAAAAAAAAAAGAAAAGATTAAATCAATTAAAAACAAAAACAGATAAAATCCATTAAGCCATGTACCACAAACATATGCTTCATGTCATGAAGTTTGGCCAACAGGGGCTGCTGTTTGCACTGACCAAATATGACAAACACTGTACTGAAGAATTGACATTTAATAAAGTCCTTTTTAAATAGTGTTCCCTTATGTGGCTAAATATGGGTAAATTAATTTGTACAGTGCTAAACTTATATATTTTATGAGAAAATATAATAAACTAATCTTTCAGAATATCCATTACTATTCTAGTGAAGGAGCTCTTTAGTCTCCAATTTCCACCTGGAAGTGCAAGACATTGGATCACAGGGTGTCACCTTCGTGTGTGTGTGTGTACACGTGTTTGTTTTTTCCAGGTGGATCATAGTGACATGAGAGTGAGCCTGACTCTTAAACCCAATAGTGTGCCAGACTTTGGTTTCCACACTCACTGGGATGCCACAGGGGCAAGAATAAAATTCATTCAACCAGGTAAGACTTTAAGATCAAACTCTGCATTGCTGAAGTTTTCTCTTGAATAATACATTAGTGGATAAAAAGCTATTAGGATTAGGTTTTGTTTGAAATGGGGAGAAAGCTGTGGAAGAGGCTTTAATTTTATAGTGTAACGCATGACTCAAGTTGCATATTAAAGATGAATGAAAAATGTTTTTAGAACACATTTTGAGACAAAAAGATGGGGCTGACTGGAGAGATTTTTATACTGGTATTTAAAGAGGAAGAAACAAAACTTTTGCAAAGTGAGAAGATAAGAGATCAAAATGTAGTTTTTCAGTGTTTCTGGATTTTTTTGGTATTGAAGAACTATATATGTACCTGTAATTTTACAAATTTGACCATGAATAATTAAGATGTGATGGTGTTCCTTACTCGCTGCTATTCAGTTTGGATTACTGCCCCACTTGTTGGCTCAGAGCAACAACCTGCAGCTTGATTTTCACTTCACAGTAGCTTAACAAGACCTCTGGACCTGAAATGTCTTGCTGTTTTATCCTTGGTCTCATGCTTCTTAATTTTCCGGATGTCTCCCTCCCACAGGTAGTCCAGCAGAGCTCTGCCGGCTGTGTGTGGACGATGAGATTTTGGCAGTCGATGGAGATGCAGTGGCTAACATGAACTATAACCAGTGGAAGGATAAAATGGCATCTTGCCTGCAAACTGGCACTCTGACCATGGATATTCGTCGCTATGGCATCAAGGGTAAGATGATGAACCAGAAAAGGCAGTTATCTTTCATTGCATCCTGATATTATTTGGCCATTTCACATCTAACCAGTGTACACAAACATTGGTTTACAATGTGGTCAATTTTTTTGACGGCTATTCGATTTTAATTAGATTGGAGCAGCAGTGAGGGAAATCATCACAGCCATCCAGGCCAGAGCACGATGACCCTCAATCTGACTGCCACAGCACCCATGCTGATAGGTCGTCCCGATTACCATGCCAGCAGTGTTGCCACTACAGAAATGGCAGACACACAAAAATCCAAATTAAGTGGAGAGAAACACAATGTGAGCAGTTATTGAAGCCAGTTTATTCAAAAATGATCAAAGCTCATCTGTTAGTTGAGCTTAATTTGTGATGTGGTCTTTCACCTAACTAGGTGATGCAAGTTAAGGCCGTGGATGGAGATCTTTATGAAAACCACAATACAGCCAGAGGTAAAGGTAATAGTATTAATAAAAAAATATATTGTACCAAATTGATGCTCAGATTCATTATACTAATGCAGTTTCTTACCCACTGTGTTCATTCTTGTCATGTAGATAATATAACTAAAAAAAATCAAAAAAGGAGGGCAGAATTTTTTAAACAGCGAGGTAAAATGCCAGTATGGACTTTGCTTGTGTAGCAGCTTTGGTGGCTGGTGCTTGGCCTGGTTAAATCTTCAGGTTTTTTTTTTCCTTTAATAAACAGTTCACATTTTCAGAAGTATTTGCAAATAAAAATCCAATCACTGTTTGCCTGTCTTCATTATATATAATCCTCTGTGGATCTTAGAATTGGCAAGAAATTGACATAGCACTTGACACTACCTTAAAAACCATGAGGTTCACAGCACTGATCATGCCTGTTGAGTTGAGACTGAGTGCTGTGTGTGCAGCAGTTTACTGTTGCTGTGATCTTGCATTGTCTTTGTATAAATGAATTCCGATGTTTTTTTGTGTGTGTATGTGTGTGGGGCTGTCTTGTGTCATTAATGGATCTGATGTGCGCCCTACAATGGCTTCTCTTTTCAGGCTTTGCAGGAATCAGCTCATCGGTTTACTTGTGTGGTAAATGTTCATTTTGAGCCTAGCTTTTGTTTATTTTGAGCAGCTTGCTAGATTTTGAAGTCTTCAATCTTATTTGCTGAGCATCAGCAAGAAAATGGAGATTGGCATTCAGCATGCATTGCTTGAATATTTTTCTTTGAACATTGAGCAGTTTTTCTGTATTTGTGTGGTCTCATGCTGGGGACACATTAACAGAACACCATTTAGATTTATATGCAGCTTTGATGAGTAAGTCCTCAGTCACGGCTGGCTGACTCTTTAAAAATGGTTATTTTAATCCAGGAGCAAATTACTGCTTTTTTTTTTTTTTTTTTTTTTAATTCCACATTTGTATTTTTGGTCTTCAGTGAATGTTAAAATTTTT
>JAOWBL010000018.1:6509567-6525517 GCA_028564865.1 Zenarchopterus dispar
ATACATACACATATATATATATATACATACATATATATATATATATACACACACACACACCCTTCTGTACATAACTGCTTGTGTAATCATTATCAGTATATACTGCTCTTAACTGTACATAATGCAAATACCATATTTATTTTGCTCTTGCTGCTCTTTGCACTTCCGGTTGGATGCTAACTGCATTTTGTTAGCTTGTACCTTTCATGTGTAATGACAATAAAGTTGAATCTAATTTAATCTAATCATAGGGTTGTTGTTTTTTTTTTCATTCACTTTAAGCTTTCTGAACATTTTTCTATCTTATCAATCAGAAAGTGTTTTTTATACTTTGACTATCCCTGCAATCAGTTGGTCTAACTCCTTCAAACGTGGGGACACCCTCAAGTGCCCTATCGAATTTGGATAAATGACCTTCATAGTTTGCCTAAAGGCAGTTTTCTCATGCACTCTTGCAACAGCATCCTCAACAGGCTTTTTTTTTTTAAATCACAAGCAGTTCATGAGCTGTGAGAAAGAACCCTACTAGTCACTCTATTACCAAGAAACATAATCAGAGGTTTCCTTTCTCTAAACAGCAAAAATCAAAGATGTCATAAAGAAATTGGATGGCAACTCGGTGGATATCTCCAATCCCCAACCTTTGGATTTTATGTACTTCCTGAAAAAGTTAGCTCTATGAAATAAGTGCAACATCTTCCTTGCGCTATTTTTGTGATGATGTGCATTTGTCATGCAAGTTGAAAAAAGCTAGAAAGGGCAATTATGTTCCCACATCCTGTTTTGTGAACTCAACTCAAATTAAAGGTCAAAAATGGCATGATTTAGAGTTCTGACATCCCATGTCTGAGGTCCAGTTCAACATATCCATCTGTAGCATTTACTTGTAATGTGCTGTCAGCAGTTCGGATGACATGGCTGCAAAAGGGACTCATGGCAACTCATTTCTGCAAATGGTCAACCCACCAATATCTCAGCAAAAAAATACCACCAGAGAAAGTCTCTTAGCTTAAATGAGGCATGCATATCTAAATTTGTTTTTATTTATTTCATCCTCATCTATTAATAATCTCACGATCCTTCATATGAGTCTGATCTTTTCATGTATAAAACCACATGACCAGTTCTCAGTTTTTTTTTTCTCCTCACATGTCTAAGGCAGCTGTGCTTCAGAAAGATTTATAACATTGATATACTTGAATGAAAACAAAAGAACAAAAAAAAAAATCAAGTTTGGGGTTTTTTTGAGTTAAACAGAGATTTCACAATCAACATGTTTTGCAGTTTGCTAGTTCCCCATAACGGTAACCTGGAGGTAGAAATGGTATTAATGCTTGTTAGAAGATTATTAGAGGACAGTCAAATAGTTTAACCTTTTTCACCCTCATGAAAACATCATGTGGGGAAATTCTATCCTTGCTCTCTTTTAATGTGTTATTAGGGGTTTCAGTTCATTACTGTCTTTAAAATGCATAATGTAAAAAAGGAAAAGCAAAAATATTTCAAAGTGCAGCATTATTAAGTTCATTTTAAGCTTATGCCTCATAATAAGGTTAAGTGCTTGAGAAATGCTGCAGTCTGGATAAATGCAATTGTTAAAAAAAGGAGGGAAAAAACAAAAAACCCACAAATATAATTATTAATGAAAATATTATGCTAAATTAGACATTTTAGATCATGGAAATGAAGGGAGAATGTTCTTACATTCACTAAAGGGCAATCCTATTTTATTTTCAGCTCCCACACCTGATCTGGTGAGTGAGAATCACAGCTTGAGTTAATTATTCATATGCAGCTCTCTCTGTGAACAGTGTGATGTTTCTGTATCAGAGGAGCTGGAGCTGGAATTTAACAAACAGAATTAACAACATGCGGGTCACAGTGAGCTACAGATAGGCAGTGACAGAAAGTGTGAAAGATTTAGCACATCTAGGCCGATATGGGGAAAGCTAGCATGCTGTTATCTCCCTCTCTGTGCATTGGCTAATTTAGCTTCTTTTATCTGAGTACCTCCTACGCGTTGTGTGTTTTTATGTGAGTGTGTGCACACACAGGTTTTTAGCATTCAGTCACATTTTCTTTTCTTTTCAGATTGAAAAACATGAAGCTGAGTTAGCTTGGGAGGTGTTTTATCATCAAGAACACATCTTGTATATGTTCACGTGCAGATATTAGTACTCCATCTTTTACTTATCTTTTCCTTTGCATGCAAAGTCTTAATAAAAATCTGATCATAGTAGATCTTAGTGTCATGGGGATACAACTCCAGACAAACTTCAACGTATATTTTTTTCACTGTATCATTTCAGTAATTCTGGTGTTGCTATTGTGTTTGGGTTCATTGTTCACTTTCATGAGCCAGTTTTGACCAAGCTGTCAGACATGTCTCACATTTGCCTCCAGGATTGTCTGGTATATGGAAGGATTTGTGGTTGAGTCAATGACTGCAAGGTGCCCAGGGCCTGCGGTTTCAAAACAGACCTAAAACATCACTCCTCCATAGCTGTGCTCAACATGAGCTGTGAGGTGTTTCTGCTGAAATGCTGTGTTTGGTTTTCTCCACACAATGCGGTAGGAATAAAGGCCAAACAACTTCCCTTAGATCTCATCTGTCCACAGGGCACCATTCGAGAAGTCTTGTGGTTTGTTCAGATGCATTTTTGTGAATCTCAGTTGTGCCTTCTTGTACTTCTGAGACAGAAGACACTTCCTCCAAACTAACCTTTCTTGTTCAGTCTTCATCAAATTGTGCTGCCAAGGATTTGAACATTTACTATACTCAGAGAGGCCTGAGGGAACTGAGATGTGCCTCTTTCTTTTTTTTTTTTTTTTTTTTTTTGTTTTGTTTTGTTTTGTTTTGTTTTGTTTTGTTTTGTTTTCAGGGGCATCAGCTCCTGGAAAGACAGTCAGCTTTCTTGAATGCTTTCCATTGTAAATAACCTTTCTTACTGTAGAATGTTGTTTGGAGATGGTTTATTATCCTTTGCAAACTAAGGTCCAACAAGAAGGGCTTTTCTAACACCACTGCTTTTGTCTTTCCCTCTTGACGTTGTGTTAACACGCATTTGAATGCTTCTTTCATTAGCAGAACTGAGCTGCAACTTATCGTTTTAAACTTATGGAAGTAGTAAGGGTGTACTTAGTATTTCCCACATGTTCTTCTCATGTCTTGTCTGCTTTAGAGAATATTGTTTTAGAGAGATATAATTGAATTAAAAATAAAGAAAATCTTTCAAGTTTCTTTTTTTAAGCAACGTTTGCCTCTTGACGTTTCATGTTTTTTCAGTAAACAGTAGAGGATGGGATCTCTACCTCACAGGTTTCTCATAATTTGTGCAAAGTCTGGTGATACCCACAGCTTCGCTGAGAATCATTTGCTGTATTTTTGTCGAGGACAGGGCAAACTACGTCCTGTTTCTGGAGATCACAGTGGGGGAAGAGTTGCGGTTGTGCCTTCCTTTTTCCTGTCCAGATGGTTGCATCAGCTGACAGCAGATAGAAAGTTTCCAGTTTTGACATGTCAATCTTTGAACGTCCTTGGCACCATATGTGGGTCAGAGGCGGAGTAATTGGAGAAGTAACTGTAAACATAACATATATTGAGGTTTTAGACTTGGGCAAGAGAAAATTATTCACTTTTTGATTTATTTTTTCTTTCTTTTGCATATTTGGATTTAAGTACACTATTACAGCTCATACACAAAGAGTTTTTTGTATGTGACTTGGGATAGCTTAGATTTGTGCCTCAGGGTCCCACAAGGGAACAGACATTTGATTACTGTACTTGTCAGTTAAAGAGACCCCATCCCCACGCCCCCACATCCCTATCCCCATCCCTTTCTCATCCTGCCAAGAGTAGATAACAAACCTCATTTTTGCTGCTCTGCTCTTGCAAAGCGGCCATTATACTGTCTTTTAATGCTGCTATTTGTCAGCATTTACTTTAAAGGTAGCTTACACAGGACAAAAAGTATAGCAAGTACAAAACCGTATAAGGCGCATCTGGAATACGTCTATAACAGTAACAAAACAGAAGTCATTGTGTTTGGGCATTCAAAGGACCTCTCCTTTGATTTTTTTGGGACCCCTTGCTTCTAAATGCCATTCCTCCATCAAGAGCCTCGGTGTAACTTTTGATAGTGCTTTTAAATTTGACAAATCAGCTCGGTTGTGAAGAGTGCTTTTTATCATTTAAGACTATTATTATAACTCAACTCTCATCTTTCTACCAATGACCTTGAAAGAGCTGTCTATGCTTTCATCACAACAAGGCTGGACTATTGTAACTCTCTATATGTTGGGTTAGATCAATCCTCAATGCAACACCTGCAGCTGGTGCAGAACGCTGCTGCTCGCTTGCTGACTGGCACAAAAAAGAGAAACCACATCACTCCTGTTATTTCCTGTCTGCACTGGCTTCCAGTCCCCTCCAGGATTGAGTTCAAAATCTTATTGCTTGTTTTTAAGGCCCTAAGAGGTGTTGCTCCTCTGCACCTTGCAGAGCTTCTGAATGTTTACAAGCCCAGGAAAGCTCTGAGATCAGCTGATCAGTTTCTTTTAGATGTCCCAAGATGCAGGCTTGGAGAGCGTGCTTTTGCAATTTCTGCGTCCAAGTTATAGAACAATCTGCCGCCCCACATAAGATTCTGCACAAGTTTGGGAACTTTAAATCTGCACTCAAAACCCACCTTTTTTCTCTGGCTTTTAATTCGGTTTAAATTTGACATATGTTTTTTTATTATTGTTTTTTTCCTGAAGGGATGTATTCCATTATAGTTTTATATAATATTTTATTTTATTTTATATCCTGTTTTATTGTTGTTAAAAATGTTATCTGTACAGCACCTCGGTCAACTTTGTTTTTAAATGTGCTTTATAAATAAATTTGACTTGATATGTATTTTAAATCTAAATTGAATACATACTGTATACTCAGCATTACTTTCAGGCTTGCTGGCACCAGGTTGAATGCATTTTACTTGTTGACCGACCTTACTTTTAATGTCATCGATTCCACCAGGTGCTGGAAACATTCCTTAGAGATCTTGGTCCACACTGACATAACACACACACATGCTGCAGACCAGTGGGCTGCACATCCGTGATCCAAATCTTCCACCGCATCGCAAAAATGCTCTTTTGGTTTGAGATCTGGTGACCGTGGAGGCCATCTGAGTACTGTGATCTCATTGTCATTTTAGAGATAGCAGATTCAGATAATGTCAGCTTTGTGACTTGCCACGTTATCCTGCTGGGAGTGGTCATGACAAGATAGTACACTGAGATTATAAAGGGATAGACATGTGTCCATGCTGTTGTTTATGCCAAACTCGAAAATCCAAATGTTGCAACAGAAATCTAAAGTCACCAGACCAGGTGACATTTTTCCCATCTTTTGTTGACCAATTTGATGAAACTGTGCAAGTCTGACATAATGTGTCTTCAGACATGCCTACTGTTGCCTTTGTGTCATCTTGAACCAATCTCTCCTAATCTCTGGCATCAACAATCCAGTTTCACCCACTCACTGGATATTTTCTCATCTTCAATTTCTGTTAAACCCTTGAGATGGATGAGCATGAAAATCCCACTCGATCAATGGTTTCTGAGATTCTCAGATGAGTCCATCAGGGTATTTTAGAAAACAGTCCAACATTCAAAATCACTTAAATCTCCTTTCTTCCCCACTCTGAAGCTTCAGCAGGCTGTGTTGACCAAGTCTGCATGCTGAAATGCAGAGGTGCTGCCATGTGATTGGCTGATTTGAAATGTCCAGTGACTGCAAGTCTTTTAAATGTAATCAGGAAAAAAAAAAAATCAGATTTCAGTTACACTTTTGGTGTATCTCAGATTGTCCCTTTTTTAACAAGATTTTTTTGTTGCCATCTGTTCAACTTTGTATTGCACATCTCATATGAAATGTCGTATACTGGTAAAGATTTATTGATTGATTATGTGCGCAAAACTCAAGTTATTCAACACAAGACGGTTATTTTAACATTTTGTGCTGTTGGCTGATGTCAGACTTTTACAGGAAACACGTGCCCTGATGCCAGATTGCGTCTGTGATAAAGCAAATGTTATTCATGACATCCTCTTCCTCACTTCTTCATTCAGTGACCTTTGAATTTATGACACATAAATGCCATGTTTAATGTTAAAAAATGTGCTTTTCTTTAACTGAGATCAAATTTTCATCAAACCCTTTTAATGGCATCATATTCTTGTTGGATCACCACTCATACAGGGGAAGCGGGCTTGATCTCTAATACTTCTATATTTGTAAAAGTCTCTATAGGAAACATTATTCATGTTACACAAGGGAAGGTTTCAACAAAGACATCAATGAAAATGTAAAACCAGAGTCATATTCTTCTTGAAAAAGAGCCCAAAAATTAATATAAGAAGTTTTTAATCAACATCCTACTTTGACTAAAAAGAAGTATCCGTGTATTTCAAAAGATCATGCATCTTAAATTGTCAGCAAAAGGAACTCAAAAGAACAAATAGGTAGATAACATTACATTATCATACTTTATTTGCTGTATGCCAAATGAGATAATATTCAGGACAGCTAATAGGACAAGAACAAACAGAAAAATGCTGAATTAAAAGCAGCGTGCGAACAATGAAATCAATTTGGAAAAAAAAGAGAATCCTAGAAGAAGCATACCTAGAAGCATCTGTAATGTAACTTAAAATTGAACACTTGTAGGATAAAACTACACACTGTACAGCAGGAGCTGAAAGTCAAAATCAAAGCAGACTAAAGTACACATCTAAATGAATATGTTCTACAGTAAAATGGAAAGTCAAGCGCCACTCAGACATGATCAGAGGACAGAAGCTTCTAACATTACTACTACCCCAGGGAGCCATTTGTGTCATTTACTTAGGAACACAACAGTCTCTTTGAAACTCATAAATGTTCTGAGGCCAGTGGGCCATAAAAATAACTCACAGTGACTCTCAGTGGCATTATCTGAGGAGTCATAATGTCTTTGCTTCTAAAGAAATTAGACTGATGTTGGAGTTTGAAGTCTCTTACAGAGCAGAGGGGTAGTGAAGTTCAGCTCCACTGAACACAGCAGAAACTGAATCTAGGCTAAGCTTGAGACAGTTATGAGTGTTTATCAACGCAGCCTAACAATAGTAAAGGATTGTCCCAGTGTTGCTTGGAAAAAATAAAATAAAATAAAAATAAAAAAAGCTTGTGATCAAGGATTCCTTCCTGCAGTCAAAAGACTACCACTTCATCTGCTGAAGATGTACTCGGTGTAGCTGGTCCACAGTTTGTCATCCCCAGCGTCATTACCACAGGTCCCGGTGGAGTTGCAGGCCACCATGTGGAAACCAGCCTCTGCCAGCCGGTCGAAAGCCTGCTCCAGAAAGTTATACTTCAGGTAATACCTGGAGGTGTATTTGTCAGGTGGTCGGTCGGGGTCGCGGCTCTCATTTAAGGTTTCCCCAAAAACCTCTTTAGCCAGAGAGATCTTGCTGCAGACGGTTATTCGGGCAACTCTGCGGAATTTGGCGTCAGCCTGGATGTCTCTGCCGATGGTGTAGCTGCCTCGGTAACCGATGGTGATGTATCCAGAACCGCCCCCCGGAGAGCGCGGGGCTCGGTCCAAGGAGGAGGAGGAGGTCGTCACCGGGCTGGTGAGCTCAGCCTCCTCCGGCACCTCGCTGTCCTCCGTGGAGGAGCTGTCCTTACTGACCGACGCCAGGCGCTTGGAGAGCTCCGGCAGCCTGAAGAAGTCCGCTTCTTTCTGCAGCCTCTTTCTCTCTTTGAAAAACTCTGGCAGGAAAAGCTCCGAATCCCGCAAGTAATCCAGAATGTAACGGAAGAGGTGGCCGTCGCGGTCGAAGAAGAAGCGGCCCTTGCTGTCTTTGGGCAGGTCAGACGGAGAGTTTTGGGTGAACTTGGTCCACAGCAGAGAGTTGGGCACGGCGGTGAGGGTCTCCAGGCGGGTCACGTACACCTGACCACCCACGTTCAGCTCCACCGGCTCAGAGAAAGTTAAACTTCGGCTGACGATTTTTTGGGCCATTTCTGTCTCCTTCTGTCTCAATCCCGTCTCCGTAACTGTTGCATACTTGGGGGCGGACAGTTGGGGAGTATCTTCACTGTACACATATGTTTATAATGGCTTGGCTCTGTGGGAGGAGAAGGAAAAGGACGGCCAGTAGACATTAACTGTTGAATGGAAAACACGATGCTGCATTCAGTGACTCCCTGTAAACCTCCATTTCCCACCTCAAACTATAAAATCTTGAATTCTGTCATTTTGTTGCTGATTTATAATACTCTGACAACGGTACAGAGTGATAAATTACTAAAAACCAACCCATCCTTTTCCTGGTTGGACGAAGACAAACTGATGGCATAACAAAGAAGTTACTTCTTCATTCCTTAGCACCGTTTTCGTTCACTGTGGTAAATCACCCTGTTGTTTATTACACTTTTTATGACCTTTCACATAAAATGACTGGAACAGTTATAAACAGTTGTGGTTCTGGAAAATGACAGTTTGACCCCAGTGTCCATTAACTGCCGTGGATGTTCTGGAACATTTGATAATATCACATGATCCTCAATTATATGAGTTTTTCCAGTTACTCTCTCTGAGGCCTTCAAGGACCCCATACCATTGTCGTTTCTTCCTCTGCTGAAAGCAATGAAACTTCGACATCCATAGGGTGGAATGATCTTGTCATACCAACAACATCCCATATTCCCTATTAATCATTTTAAATCTAATTGTATATTTACATTTAAGCTATACACAAAACAGTGAAAAAATAAAGAAAAGCATTGGTACAAATAGTAAACATTGCCTCTGACCCTTTCTGAGCCCTAAAGCAAGCGTCCTGGCATCCTTAATCGGGTTCATAAAACAGAAGTGAAATACAGAGTACAAAGAAACACAAACCACACTAATATTTGTAGAGATATTTGTCTAAACACCACTCTGGGCTTTTAATGGTTCCCACTTATTTTTACAAGAGGTTGGGTAACAGAGTCATGTGTAAAATGATCAGATGCTCCATCTATGGAAACATAGAAAGTCGTGTTAATATCTACTTAAAATATGTTGTACTTGAACAATTTAATGGGATCGACAAAATATTAAATCCTATCCCCAATAACAAACATAAAACATAACCCATGGTTTAGCTTTCAAAGCTTTGGTAAAGCAGACCTGATGGCAGAGCTGTTTTACTGGATTATGTTGGATTTCACAGGTGTTCCTCGTGAAATCAAATGAGCGTAATGAGGGTAACATCTGCTGCATGTGTACAGTGAGATGTTTCACGGATCAAATGATCTACCTACACCAGGTTTACACAAAAAGAATAACATCGACAGAAAAGCCCTTGACTAATATAGATTTAGTGAGATCAGAAAACCCCTTATTATGTAATTAAAACATTTTCATTTTGATGAATTCATATTAAATTATGCTAAACGGAAAATGCTGCAGGTTCTGCTGTTACAATTGCTCTCAAACAGTGCAAGATACTTTCGGATTTATTCTTTTCTTTGACCAGAAAAAAAAAAACTCAGGAAGTTTAAAATGTTGTTTATATGAGTATCCTGGTTAAGGTGTAAATTCTGCTCAAATCAGCAGAATTTACATACAGTATACACAGAGTAATATAAATACGTAAATGCTATAAACATACATTAAAAAGCAGATTCAGGGCAGGACAAACTGGAGCAGAATGGTTTATAATAATTTGTAAGCAGACATCTGTGCCCCCAGTATGTGTTAAACTTTAAATGGTGAGGCTCCTTAAAATTCAGATTTTTCCTCTTATTCCAGGCAGAGTGAGAAACATATTTAAATTACTTAGTTTCCAATAGATTGTGATCACTGAGAAAGTTGCCCTGTATACTTTGAATGAATATAGGTTTGCAGGCTGCAAGACAAGCAGGGGTAGCTTTAAAGGTAAGAAGAAGGGACCATCTAACCCAGGTTGCTTGTTAGTTCCTCAATTCAAACATCTGACCAGTTCACTGATCCACTACAGGTGCAGGTGACACACTTTCTCATTCTGAATAATTCACACATAAACCTGCAGTTTTCTAGGTAGTGAATATACTTCCTTGTTTCGACACTGTGAAGTTTTAGTCTCTGTGTTAGAGCAACATCTAGTGGACAGAAGATGAAGAAGCAGGTTGTTCTTACTGTATTGTTCCATCTTAAATGTAACTTCAGATTTTGTGATTCTCCTTCTAGACTTCATATCATCATTTGCAAATTTTGACTCAGACTGTTACACAGGATGGCATTGACTTAGATTTCTATAATATGGTGAAAAAGCTATGAGTCTTTTTTTCTGACAAGGAAATGTTTTGTGTCTTTTCAGGATTTCCTACAGCTCCGTTTCCCGTATGGATTATTGTCAATATCAGGAAGTTTCTGTATAAAAGCAATAAAGAAAAAACAAATAATGTTTGGGTTTTTTTTAGTTAAAGATGACTAAGAGAGATGTAGTGTGTTCATTTTTTCTGACACACAGTTTGTTTCCATAAAGTCTGTATCACAACTGTATCACAAACTCTGTTCACTAGTTGTTTTTTTTTTTGATATTATTGATGTGCTGAGCCTGTCCCCTTACCTCTTTCTGCACACCAAATCTTAAATTGCTTGCCTCTTTCCAGTCTCAGCTCCATGTGTGTCAATGCCATTTTAAGTTAACCTTTTTCTTGCAGACTGGAAGAGGATAATTGGATAAAGTAAGTTGTAAAGTTAAGTTCACCAGCCAGCTCCTAAGGGATGTGAAGACCATAAAAAGAATGTTTTTCCTGTTTTGTCTCCAGCATCATGAGTACATTGATTGAGTATCCATAGACTTAGATTTTAGGGGCCAGACAAAGTGATATGTGAAACGCTGTGACTTAAATTGCAGTTTATTTAAAAAAAAAAAAAAAAAAAAAAGTATTGTTTGGTTTTCAGTTAAAAAAAAAACTAATAAAATTAAATATTTTTATGTTCATAATAATGCAATTCAAACAGAAACCATGTACTTATATGAAGGTGTGAAATGTAACATCTTTAAATGTTTTATACTAAGTAAGTCTTGCTTTAATCTACCAGTTCCACTGGTTACAGGAAATGTGTCAAGAGCAGCTTTTGAAAAGCAACCATGTTTTGTACTATTTCCACATCCTGTAGCATGTTGTGACTTTTCTTTCAGCATTGATTCTGCATGTGTGTACTTGTACATATTATTTTGAGTTTGGATGTGCAGTTCACTGCCATTATTTGTCTTTAACACTGATTTACGTCACAAGCAGCAGGTCACATGACTCTTCAGCCTCCTGATCTACTATCCACCCACCCAGCCAGTCTCTCTCAGCAGTCTGACCTCTGCAACACCTGTCCCATCATCCATGTGTTGTCTCTCCACCCTCGGCTTTGTACCAACTCCTCTCCAGTGATCCTTGCTCTGCTCTTGTAGGTCACACAGAAAGAAGCAGGTGACAGAAACCGTCTCTTTTTCTGTATCATACGAACACACCAGTTTTAACTAACCCTAACCCTTAGCCTTTAATACTGAATAACACTCTTGTTTCTTATGTACTTGTCGAAGATACATAATATTCAATCAGCATGAGTATACATACATGTACATTTAAATGTTCAAAGAGGAGGAGGAAGTGCTTTGTGGCCTCTCAAGTAAGTTTTACACTTGCAGATACTTGTTTACAGCACAATTAGAACAGCAGCTAGATATGAATAATTTTCTCACCATCATATTAGAGAATATTAATTTGTATGTGTCTCTCCCCATCTATGTGACCTTTACCTATCTCAAAAACTGTTCATCTGAATCTGCTTCAAACTTTCCCCCTATGATGGTAGAGATCTGACCTAGTGCAGTTTCAATTCTGAAGATTCTGATGAAGTGTGATCTGATGTTGAGGGTTTTCTCCTGTTCAGTGGGTTAAGTCAGAATCAGGATGGGACCCATGTTAACCCTGTTGCTAGGTAACATCTTCACTGACAGCCATGAGCTTAAAAATGGGGGGATACTTCAAATTTTATTTATTCTTATTGACAGAGGTTATTGACAGAATCAGTGTATTATGTAGCCAAGAAACCTAAGCAACTTTATCTTTGATCTACTCTAAACCCTTACACATATGCGTAAGAGGAGACATGAAAGGGCACCTCCCACAAAAGTATGGATACTATCGTGTTGTGACAAGTCCTTACCTCCTCTCTTCTCACCTTACTCTCCTGCATCTGAGATGTTTGTACAAGAGGTGGGGAAGAGATTCAAGACGAAAGGAGCTGAGGGAACAGACATCTAGCTAAATGAGACCTCCACGTCTGGAGTGTCTTTTTAAATCAGTGTTAATTAAATATGTGGCAGATCTACATCACCTGTCCACCTGCGTTTATTGGCTATATTTGATTAAGTTTGTCTCATGAGCATGTGTACGTTTTGCTTTTATTTCAGTTTGCAGTGTTGGATAATGTGCCACTCTTCCCTTACATGCCACAGATGCTGAATACATTTCACAAGGACACATAGACATCTCTGCTTATAGCTCCTATGGCAATAAGCTCCCTCTCTAGATGCTGATAAAATGCTGAAAAACATTATTCTCTGTACTTTTTGCATTTTTGTTTATAATTATGTTTAGTCGCTACTTTTACCCTTCTGCCAACTCTGTTTGCCACTCAGTATTTTTCTTATTATTTTCTCTGACTCTGTGCTGTGATTCTGTTTATTTAGTTTCAAGACTATATTTGGTTGCATCATGACCTCATCATAACCCTTTATAGTAAGCATGAATCAAGATTAACAAGGGGCAATTAGTAGTTGATCATTTCAGTGCAACATTCAGTTTGCACTATTAATGTATAAATTTGGGTGAAGATGACTTGTAGTGTAAAAAGGCTTTGAGTGGCCATCAAGACTTGAAAAAGAAATGGTAAATGGACCGTAACATTTACCATTAGATTAAAGCTCTTGGGATCACGATTCCTCTCAAAATCAGATTTGGATTCAGGTCTAAAAAGTAGGCTCAGATTTCTTTGAGTTTAAAGGGGCATTTATAAAAATGACTGTACCCCTTTTTGTAGTTTGATTTAAAGAAATGTAATTTATTTATATGGCACCAATTTACAAAAAAGGGTTTCTGAATCCGATGTATAGGGATAATTAGATAATTAGAACTGGGTCTCTTGTCCCAGTAGATTTCAGCTCCACAGTAAAACATTGGAAGATCTTGAGCTTTCATCTCTTTTATGGAGTTTATTAAAATGAAAAAAAATTAAGAAAGAAATTAAAATAATGTGTCTGGGGTACTTCTAAAATTAATTCTAGGTATTCAGAGGATGAACACTGAAGTGCATTTATTCAATTTCCTAAATCTAAACAAAAGAGAGGTGGAGTTTACTTCAGATTAAGCTGCAAACATAATGTAGATCAACAAGGACATCTACATTTGCTTTAAAGTTTATCAAAGTAACAATGCTGTTAATATTGCTAATTGTACCTAGAGTTATTTAACTGCACTCTTAGCAACACAGCCTTTGCCTCGGATAGGTTAGCTAGCTCACACTACAATTAGCCAACACTTATCGCTGATGGTGAGGTGAATTTACCTCAGATAATAGCACATCGGATGCAAAGTTCAAACTTTGACTCTACAGCTAGATAACTAGCAGTTTGACACCTTCATAACGTCAGATCTAGTACTAGTTAACTAATAGAGCTAAAGTTATGTAGTGCTGTAATTTGAGATCTGCTACTTGTTTTGTAGCATTAGATGTGAAGTTCTGCAGCACAACAGATCAGAAGTCAGGCCTTGCCAAATTAAACCCATTAAAAGTAAATTAATTTATGTTATCATACAGTGCTTGAGCAGTGTTGATCCAGGATGTTATAATTTGTGATTGTGACAACCATAAAATGAGGCTTCCACCCCTCGTGCTGTGTTCAGTAAATCCTCGCTATTCCATCTTATTAGCAACCATATCTATTTTAAGATTCTGTACATATCCCCCTGTGGTGTGTTTAAGTCACATTTAAATGTTCCTCGACAAAAGGTGGTTCTTTTGTGTCTAAAATATGTATTGTCTCGTCACCCAGCCATTCATCATTCTAGAACAGTAAACAATTCTGATAGTGTCGAAGTTAGCAACAGTAACCAAGGTGAGTGAGCCTCACCTGTAGCTCAACCGATGATTTTAAGTAAGTATGAACAGGGTTTGAACTGGGACCCTTCTGACAGAATGCATGGTAATTGTATCATGTACCAACAACTTGTGCTTCTTCTTTTCCTTTTGGCTGCTCCCTTCAGGGGGTTCCCACTGTAAGTCATTCATCTCCTTCTACCCCTATCCTCTGTATGCTCCTCTCTCACACAAAGCACCCTTGTGTCCTCCTTCACTACATCTAGGCCTCCTGCATGGTAGTTCCCACCTTAGCATCCTTTTTCCAATAAATTCACTGTCCCTCCTCTGCACATATCCAAACCATCACAGTCTGGCCTCTCTGACTTTATCTCCAAAACATCTAACATGTGTCGTCCCTCTGGTGTACTCATTCCTGATCCTAGCCATCCTTATTACTCCTAAAGAGAACCTCAACCTTTTCATTTCTGCTGCCTCTAGCTCTGCCTCCTGTCTCTTCCTGAGTGCCACTGTCTCTAATCCATACAGCATCGTTGGTCTCACCACTGTCTTGCACACCTTTCCTTTCATTCTTGCTGACACCCTTTTATCACACATCACTTCTGACACTTTTCTCCACCTGTTCCAACCTGCTCGCACACATTTCTTCACCTCTTTTCCACACTCTCTGTTGCTCTGGACTATTGACACAAAGTATGTATAATCCTCCATTTTCTTTATCTTTTCTCCCTGTAACCTCATTGTTCCACTTGTGTTCCTCTCATTCACAAACAAGTGCTCTGTCTTGCTGCAGCTAACTTTCATCCCTGTTCTTTCCAGAGGATACCTCCACCTCTCCAGATTTCCCTCCACCTGCTCCCTACTCTCACTACAGATCACAATGTCATCTGCAAACATCATGGTCCATGGAGATTCCTGTCTAACCTCATCTGTCAGTCTGTCCATCACCATAGCAAAGAAGAAGGCGGTCATGACAGATTCTTGGTGCAGTCCCACCTCCACCTTGAGCTCCTCTGTCATACCTATGGCACACCTCACCACCGTCTTATAGCTGTCAAACATCTCCAGCACCACTCTAACATAATTCTCTACCCCTCCAGACTTCCTACATGCAGTACCACAGTTCCTCTCTTGGTGCCCTGTCATAAGCTTTTTCTAGATCTACAAAGACACAATGAAGCTCCCTCTGGTACTCCCTGTACTTCTCCATCAACATTCTCAAGATAAATATTGTATCTGCACACCAGTCAGTATGGTTTACATTACCTTAAAGCTGGACTTTTGAAATACCAGTAAATATGACAATTTGCCTGAAATAGTTCAAAATTAATGGACCAAGAATGGCTGTGATAGTTGGAATAACAGTCCTGTCTGTGGGTGTCTTAACATAAGAAACAAGTAACAGCAACAACAAAAACAAAAAAATAAACACATGGCATGTCAAACATCTCACTCATAAACATACATCTAATAAACTGTTTAATTCAGGACCCCACATGGTACCAGTCTATCACCAAGATGCCAGATGAAGAGTTTGTGAGTTGTTTTGTTTTGTGATGTTAAAGATGAAAAGGAAAAAGGCCAGCAGTAACAACCTAAAAGGAGGAATATCACCATCTATCTTCACAGAGACAGTTAAACTCCTTGTCTGTTCTGTGGCAAAGCTGCTTGCGGATCCATTTTTCACTCATGCTTCATGTAAATGGACTTGGCTTTGTGTGTGTGTGTGTGTGTGAGAGAGAGAGAGAGAGAGAGAGAGAGAGAGAGAGAGAGAGAGAGAGAGAGAGAGAG
>JAOWBL010000018.1:6536409-6553581 GCA_028564865.1 Zenarchopterus dispar
TATATATATATATATATATATATATATATATATATATATATATATATATATATATATATATATATATATATTTATATCAAAAACATCTCATCCTGGTGATGGCAGCATTTTTATTCATTCATACATTTTCAATTTTTCTGTATCAGCTTAACATGAACTCACCAGGCCAACAAAGATACAAAACAGCTGAACCACATCGGTGTAGGCCACTGAGTAAAGTCCTCCAACGAGGGTGTAAAAGATTGCAATGAGCGCAGAGATAACCACTGATATCTTAATGTTGATGTCCACGATGACACTCAGAGTAGCACCTAAGGTCAGAAAGAGATGGAAGGACATTGCGGGTGCTGTACTGTTACTTCTAACCATGTTGCCAAAAGCAATCTTTCATTTTGTAGCAATCTGAAAGATTTACTTACCAAGGGCAGATAATATGGCAGCTGACCAGAAAATCTCACCCATGAGTGCAGGTATGAAGAGAAGGCCACCCATACGTTTCCCATACAGCTGCTGAAATGGGTCCAACATGGTGACATAACCACGTGAGCGCATGGGCTTGGCAAAAAACAGACCACCTAGGGCAAAGAGTGAACACCGAGAATTGAGGCAACGCCATTCCTACATCAATGTATGGGTTTGCGTCAGTGTAGACCGCTAATGCTACAAGTAATATAAAGTCAGCATGATCATGAATGCCAGAAACATGCACCACCACTCACCCACAACCAGACTAAGTGCATATCCAAAGGGGGCTTGAGCCCAAGCCAAACCATAATCTGGAAGATACACATACTCAGCTGTGCCATTGATATATCCTCCTCCAACCCAAGTCGCTGGAAATCACACACACACGTAGAAAAATCAGACTAAAAACAGTTTAAACATTTTAAATAGCTATTATATATAAAAATACCTAGTCTCAAAAAGTTTTTTTTAAATCAAATGAATGCTAATTTGGAGACTTTCTGCTTCTTTGTTATCACTTTTATGTCAAATTTAAAAAGAAACTGCCTCACACTAGTCTGTCAGTTAACTTTACCTGTCATTGTGAATCCACCGACAAATAAGCCAATGTCTCTCCCGCCGACCATGATGGTCTCGCTGCGGTCGGTGCCCTCCGCCTCCCCGGAGTGCTTGTTCTTCCATGCCGCCCAGATACCGACGAAAAGGATCAGCAGATAGAAGACCGCGATGGCCACAAGCCCCTCTACATGGATGGTCATCGTCACAGCGGTCCTCTGCTAGGAGCTGGAAGGCATGAAGACCTATGGCGCAGGAAGGAGGGGGCACTTACCAAAAAAATGTGACAAGAATTCTCCAGTTTAATTTTCAGAATTAAGGAAAACTATAAAAGGAAGTAAACACAATACAATTTTCTACTGGTTAAATGTCTAAACTAGTGCCTCCACAGCAAATGAACTTGTTGAAACCAAACAAGAAACAATAGAATTAGATTACAAAAGGCCGGAGATATTTCTTTTATTTTTTGAATCTTCCCCAGAGTCTGAAGCTTCCATGCGCCATTTGGAGAGATCATAGAGCCCAGTTTGTCCTCAAAGCTGTATGTTCTTTAAAAATGTAAGACACGGCACGGTATATTTCACTATTCCCATGATTTATTCCAGATAATCATTGAAGGTAAGATAAATATTCACTAATACGAAACCTGCAAATGAAGGATTGTATTATTATTCAACCTTATTTTCGGTTTAAAAATTGATCTCACCATCAAAAATTAATGTCCTGTAATAAGCAAACTAAAGCAATCCGAGTCTCAAGTCATGTATTCAGTTTTCTGCTTTTTTTTTCTTTTTCCATTAGCTTAGCTTGCTCTACAAGGGCTCGTGCGTAAAACTGATATTACGCACAGAATCCGTATTTTAAATAGAAAAACACAATGAGATTTTATAGATACTAGGAATCAAAATAACTTTGCAATTGGAAAATAAAAACGCTTGCGAAACTTACCTCAAATATTTCCAGAGTCATGTGCTGGGAGACCGGATGAAAAACTGAGCAACAGTTACAGATTTCTGGACCTTGATATCCTTGTCCGCATTTGAGCCGCGAGGAACAGTGGAGTGGAAGAGCGGTGGGGTCTCACGGGTTACTTACTGAGGCTTATAAGGCGGTAGATGCCGTCAGAGGACAGTTACACGCGTCAGAGAGACCAAACGTCCCTCTTAATGAGCACCTTGCATAGAAACACGTCACAGTGTAGCTGCTGATGATGTGGGTAAGGGGGGACCTTTCCTTTGGAAACCACTGAATCGTTCCAGATATTAATTTTAACGTTGACATCACATTCTTATACAATAAATCATTCATAATTTTGTGTGACTTTACGATATTGGTGCTCTTCCAAAGTTGGTGCGTAAAAGTGGCCCAATTGCGCAGCCACATTTGATGTATTTTAGTCCTTCTCGCCTTCTCACCTTACAAAGTCAATGAACTTTTCTCTAAGCAACTACTAAGCAAACAAACAAACAAACAAACAAACAAAGAAATAATAAAAATAAAATAATAAGATAAATAGCTTCAAAGAAAAATATGAAATACATGATAAACAACCTCTAAAACATAGTGGTAAACTCCCAATATCTCACAAGAAGATAAGGAGGAAATTGGACCAAGTGGGGCTGGAAAAAAGAAAACTAAATGTCCAGATCCCCACCATCACCTCAGTTTCACGCGCGCGCACATACACCACACACACACTTTCAAGCAATTAGGACGCGCCTAAATGTGCCTGCCACTTCCCTTCAGGATATATATCAGTGAGCTATGTCTGCTTAATGGCCACCCGTGCTTGAAGTCATTTAATCTGGACTACGCTTGTCAAAACTGGCAAGCATCCAATTAGGATGGATCCTGAAGAATATGCGGAGGGATTTAATGATACAATATGACTTTTGAGAAAGAAAAAAAAACAAAAAACAAAAAAAATGAAACAGACACATGCAGACACAAAATATTTTTGGTAAAAACTCGGCAGTTTAGTCGTCGTGATAAAGTGAATAACAAGCTTATTTTAATAGTTTAGCTTGTACAGCGCCCTCTTTTGGGAAAGCAACAGAAGCGTTTCAGCACCATGGACAGAGACCAATGTTTTTCTCAGTCTTACAGTACGTGCTTGAAAGTTTGGATTGTTTGAAGTGATTTCAAATATTGCACTTTCTGGATTGGATCATATGTGCTACGATATAATTATTAATTTTTAATTTTTTTAACTGTTATTAGTATATTAATATTTAAACATGAGTGTACTACATTACTCTTGTTAGTCATTGCATTATGTGGTTATATACTGCACACTTAATACCCATGAAAGCAAAATGGTTGTCAGGAAAAGCAAGTAACAATAACATCTTAGTAGATCAAAATCTCTCAGTGATAGCTGACTGGTGTACTTCTTATGTTTTATAGAAGATACAACTATGCCATATAAAGCTCTATTGTTTTGGATTCAATCCTTGCTCTGTCAAAGACAATGGCAGACGTTTCCTGTCTGCACAGACATGTTGTATTACTAAGAGTGTATATTCTATTATTTAAATACTCAACATTTGTAAAGAATAAATCTCCAGATGAGGTGGTGAAGTTCAGTTGCTAGATTAAAACTGACTTCAATGCGGATATGTTGAACATCTGACAAGTAATGATGTGAAATATTGATGCCCAAACATAACGTTGGGAAGACAGCTGGAAAGGTTTCTAACTACATGTTGGACAGATGGCTCATGCACGACCTCAGTACCTTTTGAAGCCAACCATTGAGGCTAAGCCCCGACATATCTGTAATTTGAAAATACTTACAATTCATTCAAACATATATTTCTTCATCAAATGTGAAAATATTTAGACCAAAAATAGTGTGATATATGGTGTTGCAAGAAAAATAATGATTTGAATGTTTATGTTTAAATAAACTGTTCAGAGACCAAGGACTGGGAGTTTAATGAGCAGCTGTTGTTGGCAAGATGTCTGGAAGAGAGATGAACTAGCGACGGAGAGTCAGACTGAGAAAGAGAGAGAAAAATTTTCATGGACAGCTTAACACGTATATAAACTATCACAGAACAAATCACATTCCAAGAGAGAACAACTTTTTGTTTTCCACAACATTTATTCTTTAAAAAGTAAGACATACAATGTAATAAACAAAATACATACAAGTCTTAATAGTAGTTGTTCGGGGGAATGGTTTGAACTCTATCTGATAAGAAGGTCATTTTTGTGTATCAATCATCAAAGGATGTGAAGCATGGTTACACAAAGACCCTCTACAGTACTTGCTTTGAAAACATTAAGAAATGCTGGAGGACATACAGTATATTTTTAGAATGTTTCAAGTAAAACGCAATGCTGAAAAATCTTACAGATACAGGTATACATAACATTAAATATCAGTGTTGTGTACTTTCCTCTACTGCGAGTAGGTTTTGGCCACATCTCCCTGATTTGTCTTTAGTTTGCTAAGAATTTGATATCTTCAGGCTGAAAGTAGTACATCTGACAGTTGTTATTAAAAACAACATCTCATTTCAATAGGTTGAAAAGATAAAAAATAGGTTATTTGTAGTATGAAAAATTATGCCACAAGTTTAACGTGAAATCTGTGAAATGTTCTCTTTTTTGATGATTTGAAATGGCCTAACTGAATGGATTTTTAAAAATTCTTTCACAAATTTTCAACTTCATTTCACAACTGTAAATATATGCTTAAAATTCCCAAGTTGAGTTTTTAAACTATGAATTGTTCAACTAAAAGTCAACCATCTTGTCAACCAAGCACCCTAGGTTAGTCAAACAATGACATTTAAAAGTGCTAATGCATATAACATGAACTAACCACCATATGAATAAATGTGTTTTCCAGAATTTCAGCACTGTGTACTTTAGATTTGTAATATTTGAGAATAAAAAAGGGAAAAGGAACATCATGCAAACATTTCCAAGAGAGGGGAGTTGTTACTATATAAGTTTTACTGGCCTCTCATAATTTCACCAGTTCGGGTTCTGATGTACAATAACTACTTTAAGCTTTGTCCAAATAATCAGCAGCTGTGTTGACATCTGAACAGTACACTATGGCCACTACTACCAAAAGCAAGTGTGAGGATAAAGAGGTGCATATCTTCCTAGAACACAATCCAGTTTTCCTCTATGGCCCTCTCTTTGATTGTTTTTTTGTTGTTGTTGTTTTTAGTGCACTTTCTTGATAAGAATAAAACTTGCAAAAGCTAAGGTCAAAAGATTTTAGAAGTGTCTTACTGCTTCACTAAAATGATATCTATCTATGATAGATTTGGTTGAATGTTGGAGCGTTACAGGTAGAACTTGCAAAGACTAATATATAGATTTTTTTTTGTTTCATAGAAACTAGATTCTTGAACAAGATACAAGAAAATATGTGGTACAAAAGACCAGCCATATGTGCCATGAAACCACTCGTAATCAGAAAACATCTTGTATTTGCTATAAAACTTTGCTGAAATGACAGAGCTTGACAAACACAATCAGACTAAACAGGCTGCTTTCAGACTAAATAAAAGGATCAAAGACTTGCATTATAAATTTTGTATGAACTGAGCAGATGCTTTTTTTCTCTGCCTTTGATTCACAGAAGCATCATAAGTACATTACATAAAATATTTGATCATATCTTCTTTTTTCCTGATAGCAATAAAATAAGGCAAAAAAAAAAAAACTAGATGAAAATTAACATTGTAGAGACATTACAGGCTAACTTGACAATCATTTTATCACACTTTACAGTTAACTATCATTTATGTACACGTAGCTACAAATAAAAGTATGTAATACGTAGTCTACCCTGTCCATTTAATTTATTTAAAAATGCCAATATTCATAGTGGCTGTGGAGACAGCAAGATTACCTCAAAATAAGCTGTGCTGCATTTTGTATTGGCTGTAATAAAAACAAATTGGCTGTTATTTTTATTTATTTATTTATTTTTTTGTAACGTGACTCTGAAGGGGCACGCAATGCAATTTTGAAAATGATAATAAAGTAAATGTATTATTCATTTATTTAGTTTGCACTAGAAAATATACCTTGAAAATTTGCCACTGGAAACAAAACTGAACTGTTAAAATGGGTCAAACAAAAGTATCCCCAGATGGTCTCGGAGGAATGTAAATAAAGAAAATGGCCATTTGGTTAATGTCCTTTCGAATAATGTTGGAAGTGTGGAAATGACTTGAAACAAAAGAGCCAGTCCCCTACTTTGCAGCATTACACACATTTCTGTTGCTTGCTGTGGTGGTATAACAGCAATGAAATGAGGTAAAGACAGTTTGCAGAAAAGAGAGACAAAAACTTGATTAAACGGTCATGTAGGCGAAAGAAATGGTTCAGGGCCGTTACAAAGAAATAAAAAATAGCCACTCCACAATGTCTTTCTCACAGCATATTCAAAGTTCTCCAAAACACAGACAGCATCAACCATGAGGACTTGCTCCAGAGTTGCAGTAGTTTGTGATAATTCCTGCTGCACAAAGTCAGTGGAAATGACAGCAAAGATATAAATGCTAATATATAATGCTGATACAATTAAACTCAAAATCTTGGCTGGAAAAGTAAGGTCAGCCAAAATAAAATTACCAGTATTTGTGCATTGCTCTGATTACTGTCACTGGGTGAATTTTGCATTTCTCATTGCTAATGAAAATAAACAAGCACATCCAAGAAGTTCTGAAGACCCCACTGGCTTTTACTGGTACCTCTATGAACAGGATGGACATTTCTTTCATGAAACATTTCCATGAAGGCTGCTGCTGCTGCTGCTTCTGGCTGGTCCCATTTCATGGTCTCATGTTTTCATTGTTTTGATTTGATCTGGAAAAATGGGATAAATACTCTTAATTAGCAAAATATACGTCCTGCATCCTTTATGTACGAACTTAAAGAACTGAGGGAGCCACCACACAGAGGAAATGGATCAAGAAAAGAAAAAAATGCAGGAGTAGGTTGAGAAAGTTTGATGGATAGTAAGAATTTATCCTAAATGATGTAAATTCAGATTTGAGAACTACTGCTATGTGATAGAAGCAGCCGCCAAACCTCCACAACTACTTTCAAAATTTTTCCAACGTTGGAATTTTGGGTGGGAGTAATCTTTCATTATTGTAATATCAGCAAGAGAACACATACTAAAGGAAAACTGGAACAGGAAAGGGTTACAGTTTTTAGTACAGTGCAAAGATGTCTCAGAATAATGCTCTGGTTCACTCACCTATAAAATCACTATAAATCTGCTCAAGAGTTTACACCCTTAACAGTTACAAGGCAACACAATAATTGACACAACACAAAACAATCCATACTCACTGTATAATTTGATCTATGGAAGGATTTGAAAGAGGGCGTAAAACATAATAAAAAGAAAAAGAATTTGACTGTGTGGAACACAGACACAGAGCTATGTGCATGTCATCCACAAGTTACACACAGATTTGGAAAAACAAAATAAGACAACAAAAACACAGAAGCATATGGTTCTTTTTTACATGAAAGAGAACCAAGACATTTTTGATGCTTAAAATGACAATGAAATAAGATGGGTTTATCAACGAAACTGAGATGAGGAAACATCTCGGTTCTAAACAGCTAATATACACTTACAAAACACAAAATGATGGGTTGACGAGAAATGACTAAGCCGACTGTAGGAGCAATAGTTTTCTAATACAAAAGGAAAATATTAAATAAAACTAATTTCAAAGGAGGCTTACAGTGTGTTAAAAGTTATGTATATCACATAAATTTATACATATGTAGTTACAGGTATAAAAACTCATTTTAACGCAACCATCAGGGCATGTGTCCACATACCACCTCCATGACGCTCAGGAGCACTTCCTGTCAACATTTCATTCAAAGTAAATAAATAATATTGCTCTGATGCAATGTGTATTTTTATTGCCTTTTTCCCTGAGAACTTCATCCTAAAAAGACTGCATTCAAAGTCTAATGGAAAACTTGCCCAAACACCACCTGTGTTAAACTGTTCCGTTGGCTATTTGATTATCTTTTTAATACATAATGTTAGACCTCATAGGCACTAAACGGAAGATGTTTAATGTTATACTGTCAATTAAAAAACTTTGATACCAACAGATATTGCATCTTCTGTAGGAGCTAGGCTTCAATAAGTGTTCAGACCAAACATTCTGCTGCATTGTTTTTGACTTTTTCTCAATAAGCAAATACTTGTTCCTTGTAAAGCAAGATAACTACTCATGCTGCCATGTACCTGATGTGGAGCTTTTTTAAAAATCTTCTCTTTTCTGAAAAGCGATTTACAGCTAGAAACTCGCACAGCAGCTGCACTTTGTGGGCACAAGCCTTTATATATCTTTATTAACTCAGCGTGAAACAGGTAAAAAAGAATTTTAAAAAATAAATCACCAAACTGACATATAAACTAATGCTAGTACTTTAATTTCACCCACGGACTTCCATACCTTGTAACCAGTCGACCCCCTCCTGTAAACCGTGTCCTTTCAGAGCATCAGTGGCACTAAAAAAATATCAACACATGATAATGAAAAAAAAAGAGAAAAAAATCAAGCAGAGGTGTTCCCTTTGACAGATATGAAACTAACACACAAGACTGCTTAACTATTCACAACGATGGCACAAATGTTCAGTACGGGGTTTGTTTTATTTTTGTGCTTTCTAAGGCTTTCACAGGGTACTATTACACTCAGTTTCTTTTGCTGCTTCACACATTTTCTTTTTCTTTTCCTTACCACAATAAAAGATATTTCTCTAAACCACAGCTCAAACTTTTTACTTCCAGGGAAAAGTATTTAGTAACTAACTCAACCGTACCTGACTATTTCTTTACCAGCATACAAACACAGTCATCAACATATTCTAGTTTGCTGAAAGCGATCAGTTTTTTGCTTGTTTCTTTTTTCCTCCTAAAGAAGGTGTGTGGAAGCTACCGCGTTGTGCCTGCATGCTCATACAAGACAACATTTTACAGCAGATTGTTTTCATCAGTAACAACTAAACCTATTGTTACATGATACTTGTATGTAGGATTGTAAGCAAATAAACATGTTCGTGTAAGTTCATACCAGATGTGCCAGGGTTTGTCTTTGATGTTCTCCAGACAGAGCAGTTGTGAGACCTTAACAGAAGACAGAGCATCTTTGATGTCCATCTTATTAGCAAAGAACAGGATGGGTATCCTCCTGTGTTTAATATCTGCAGTTAGAATAAAAATAAAGTGTTAGAATCATGAATTATAAATGCTTTTCAAATCGTTGGGGAACAACATTTTTAGACTGACTGAAAAACATGTATTCACCCTTTTTGTCTTGTTTTACAAAACAAAGTGTTCCTAAAAAGACTGAAACCTATTTTTTAAATTTACTGTAGAGTGTAGACTTACAAGGGCCCAATGAACCAATAAAAATGGAGATGAAAACACAAAGTTGAGCAAGATTAGCTTACCGGGATGATTTAGTAATGTGTCTAATTCTTCTTTTGCCACTACCATTCTCAATTTATCTGCACTATCGATGACAAATATGATAGCCTGGCCTTCTCTGAAAAAAAGATGACATTAATTAAAATGCAAATCAAAGACATAAATGGTAAAGAACTTTCTTTTGTGCCCCAAGTATGCTTACTTGTAATAATGCTCCCAAAGATTTCTGTATCTACCTTGACCAGACATGTCAAAGACTGTGAAAGAAAGACTAAAGAAGACAAAAATGTAGAAATTATATTCAGTTCAAATATACTGATTAACAAATTGGCCATAACATGTTGATCTGCAGCAGATGTTATCAAAAAGAAAAGAAAAATGTAAAATGTCGAACTATATTATCATGACCCTACTACAAGTTTTAGTTTTATGCAAATATATGTTGTGATGTGCAGCTACCTTGAAGTTTTGAACTTCTCTATACTGAAGCCAATTGTTGGGACAATGTCTTGTACCTGGGCCTAGAAGAAAAATGCGTGCATTTTTAGTAGTGGTTTGGCAGTAGACAATGGAAACACTCAACCAACCCCTCAAAAAAAAAAAAAAAAAGTTGATACACAATAGAAAATATCAACAAAAAACAAACAAACAAAGAACTACATTCATCCGAACATGTTGGCTTTTATGTAACAGTGAGTATGAAGTCAAAGTATTTCCAGTTTTGTCTCATCAATGTCTCTTCATTTAATAACTTGAATCCATTTTTGCATTTCTGAGCTGCAACACATTTGGAGTTTTGACAGTAAATATTTTACCATTTTGTATTGTCAGAACTGTTTCTCACAACATTTATAAGATACTCGATATCGAAGATGCCTAGTGATCCGTTTCGGGGTGTTATTTTTTCCACTTGTCTTCAGTCTTTAGGTACACTACAACATGCACACCAATGAATAAATGGAGAGCAGGTGACGAGACAAGATATATCTTTGAATCATACTGTCTGCCATAACATTAAAATTAATGTGAACAAAAGTTTGTTTTTTCTGATTTGGAGTTGGAAATCTTCTTTAACTTAAGGAATAATTTCTCTATTGGACGAGACTGTAAACATGGCACAATTACATAATTGCAGAATGACAAAAGAAATGTGGCCATATAACCATAAAAGCAGAACTTACATTGGATGGCTTCAGTGTGTTGATGATTGTAGTTTTTCCACTGTTGTCCAGACCAAGACAGATAACATTCACCTCCTTCTTTAACCCCAGCCATCCAACCAACTTGTCAAACAGCCCCATTGACCAGCTGAAAAATCATCAGTTGTGTGTATGATCTTCAAGAAAAAGATCACAACATGTACAATATGATACCAGAGCTACAACCTGAATAGTAAGAATATTAGCTCCTCCTCTTTTCCAAAACATTTTGATTAGTTCGAGGTCAAGGACAGATGGTGACAAGAAATGTAAGGATAAAAGAGAATACAATCATGTTTAAATGAAATGGTCATAAGTTGTTCAAACTTACATTCTTGTCCTCATCTTTATCTACATGAATCAATATTGATATGACCCAATGAAAATAAAGAAACATCACTATGAATCAAGAAAGGGATGCATACTTTATCCAGTATATCCTAGGCCAAAGGGGATGATTAGTGGGGATGTATTTAGAGAATTCAACCAGCTATCATCACAGTGTTTACCATGATAGTCGCTCAGGAACAGTACTGAGAGAGAGAGAGAGAAAGAGAGAGAGAGAGAGAGAGAGAGAGAGAGAGAGAGAGAGAGAGAGAGAGAGAGAGAGAGAGAGAGAGAGAGAGAGACTATCTGGGTTCAATTCATGTTCTATGTGATTGTTTTCAGTGTCACAAAACACATACATGGTTTCATAGGCTGTTGTGCCTCAACTACCACCTGTTGATCAAGTGCAATGATTGCTAGATTGTAGAAAAACGAAAGTAAGACAGACAGTGTTGTAAAATGAATAAAGAAGGAAGGAAAGAAAGAAATCTCTAGAGTCCTTTTCTACTATACATATTTGAATTTGACGACGTTGTACACATTTAGTAAAGCTGAGTGTTAATGTTTCTGAGCTACTTCCACTAAGATTATAAAGCATCACCAACTCTTGAAAATAAGGTTTTTATATAACTGGTATCGGTGAATTGATTTCTGTCTTCGGTGGTTGACAAATTACATATTTCACTGAACTAATGAAAACATTAAGTTTAACCTGACACCAACGAAGGTTAAACGTTACATAATAATTACTAATAGTAGCAGCAAGAAATATCTCATGATTGCTATTTGCTAACATACATAATAATAGTTCACTTTAATCAAAGCTACATAACAATATTTAAGCGATTTTAGACGCTAACCATTAGATTAAGTAACATAGTAAGAAGCTACTCGAGTCGAGCGTATTTAACACCCGCTAACAGCTATTTAATCTCTTGCCGCTACTCTTGCTAGCATTTTTAGCTAACCGTTAGTCACGATAACATCATCTTCCTGCTTTACCAAAACTAATAAAACAGTATAGGGTGCTAGCTACTGTCTTTTTTAAACAATGGTCTAAACCACGAAGAAAAAAATCAGTTTGCCGTTGTAGTTCATGCTAATAACACGGCGCTAACGTTAGCTTGGGTAACACCGTCCTAGACTGTTAAGTAGAACATGCTTTTGTTTGTTTCTTCGTCTGTTTTACCTGTAGTTTATCCGCAGAGTCTTGTCTCGGAAATGCACTTAGCGATATTAATCTAATTCATTTGCTGACATCTGTTAATTAGATGTTTCATTCATTTTTCTGTTACTCGCTGACGCTCTTTAACCCAAAAGGGGGGAAAAAATCCTTATTTACACTGTGTTGCTGGGAGACCAATATGTTGACTCAAGTCTGCCACCACGTGGCCGCTGTTAGATTAGATCACCGGACGGAAGGTACGTTCTTTGTGGCCAATCCAACCTGGTGTCTGTGCTAGATTGGATCAGCTGGAAGGATACTAGACAGCTGCGCTGCTGACTGATTTGTTATGCTGTTTTTAGAAAGAGAGTATAGAAAAACATATATCCTTTGGATTGGACGTTATGGTCATAAAAGCTTTTAATGTATGATACTAATTTTGACCTACCTTCAAAGACATTAACGCACTAAATGAAGATGGTGTTCACCATGATATATCCCTTCAATAAACAATACCAGTCAAGGCTGCTTCTACATTTGTATGCCTGAGGGAATAAATAAAGATATATTGGATAAATATTATTTAAAAGTGTGGTTGAAAGGCTTGGGAAAAAATAAAAACAGGAATTGGAATTAAATTTCCCATGAAGTTGTTTCTTGTATCGACAAAAGATTTTGATGATGTAGCTTTGAGCTCAAACACCATTTTAAGAAGGAACCAGATCACATTTTGGTGGGTAAATACATATGTTTTGATATTTTGCACTCAACCAGGTGTGTCAAAATCAGGTTCTTGGCATGGTTCGTGGCATTTTGATTCTTGCTGAGGTACACTTATGCAGTAGTGACATGCCCAGCAAAAGCAACATGCAGCTCAACCCCCAACCCCAGCACACAATAAATAAATAAACAGATAAATAAATAAAATCATTAAGCAGAGGAAACTTGACCACATATTATAGAACAAAAAAATAGATAAAATGATAGTACGTTCAAAGCAAGCATTACTTTATCTTTCAGCTTTGTCTTTGCTTCCTCACTAAAAAAAGGGTTAATGACACTTTTCTCTCGTTTCATTTTCCCCAACTCCTTTTTCATTTGTATTTGTACAAATCTCCATACTGTTGGAGAATATAAAAGGTTTAGATGTGCTTTTACAGAAATAAACAATTTATATAGAAAAACATGAAAAAAATATAAGAAATATTTAAGCACTAATTACACACTGTCACTGTTTATAAGCGCCCTATTTACACTCATTCAATCAATTCACTTATTCATTCTATATATCCAGAAAACAAATCAGTTTAATAAGTCGCAGTTAAGGAAACATTGTTTTTGTCTAAGTGAGGAAATAGACATCCTCTAATACCTCTGTATTTGTGTGTCTGTGTATTTTTAGTTATTAATCATTAACTACCTGAAATAAAGACAAATAGATGTTAAGGCCTGAGGTGGTCAAGTCTGAGAGAAGTATTAAAATAGAGTCGTTTATTAAGGAACAAACTTACTGAATCAAACATACAACTTTCACAAGACTTTTTTGAACAAGACGTACTGCATTATTATGAGGAGAGAACATATATTTCTTTAAAATCTTTTGACATTCAGTGGTCTTAAGTTCAAAAAAACACAATTCTATTTACCATTCTGTCAGTCTTTATCTTTCTTGAAGTGTTTCATAAATCAACCAGCTGGAAATCATAAAACCACATACTCCCTCATGTCTTACCACGTGATATACCTTCTCCTTGTCTTCTCTGTTCATGAGGTAACAGACTTGAGACCATTCAGAGTCTACAGAAACCCTTGGATTGTCACTTGGAAAGAGAAGAGGTATTGGTGAACACTTGAATTGACACGAGAGAGAAGAAATCCTAAATTCAAGTGAATGCTAGTATTTGCTGATATAATAAAGAGGCCACTTTTGGCCAATGCTGACAGAGGTTGGTTGTTGTGGAAGCTGTCCATATGATCCTCAAGATGATGAGCGTGAGTTAACTAGACAGCATGTGGTCTAGCAGCAGACGTCTTTCACATGAGCAGCCTTTGCTACCAGATACACCAAACAGTCTGCTGTCTGTGCAATTAGTTGGATGACGATGCCAAGGAGCTCCAGCTCAGTGTGTAAACACAGTCTGAATTTGTTCAGCAGTGTCACACTTGAAAGCCGCTCTGCTGGATGTGGTGAAGCTGCAGGCGAAGAGACTGAATGCTGCTTATGATTCTCCTCTGGTGGCCAATCAAGCAGACCCCAATGCGTTTGACATCCCTGGAGAGGATGAGAAGATGTAATGAGTTGAATGAAGAGCAGCAGACAAACCTGCACATGAACAGTAGCATGCATTAAAGCTGTCCATGTCAGTTCAGCCTTACTGACCACAACTGATGACAATGATTTGGCACAACAAGACAAATCACTCTCATACTAATTGTATTGTAATTTGTTAGACTACAAAAGCACAGTTATGATATTTATGAAATTCATGAAATAGAAAATAGTACAACTGGTCAGTAACACAAAGGAAATAATGTGTACAATCCAGGGATAAATACAGTTGAGTCAGGGCTCACTGCTGAAGTCAGTTGAAGCGACCAATTTTTTTCCTGTACAGATATTAAAAAAGAAAATTCCCTGTGTGGCTGCATATATATGGGTCTCTTAACCTACAACATGCTAAAAGCTTTTGAAAAAACACAAGCCTGTCACTTAAAAAAGAAAAAAAAAACAACTTCTACAGGGATGTTCCAGTTGTCCAGTCTCCTTGTATTTGTCTTCACCAGTGATTTCCACCCAAATCATCAACTCATGTGTCATTCACTGTGCTTTGGAAAGGGGAAGTTGAATGTCTTTTGTTCCTGCTCTTTTTCTTTGCTATTAACAGAAACATTTCTTTAGCTCTATCATTGTTCATTTAACTTAAGAAATGAACTAATATTCTCTTCCAGGACTCTGTCTATTATGGCCCAGACTAATAAGATCTCACAGAAAACAATCATTGCCATCGCTGCTAGTTGTTTATTTTATTTTTTTCAAATAAATAATGACAGTGCCTTTGGTCATCTGAGGTAAATTTAACACAATTAATTTATCTAATTTGCTAAAGACTATGTGATTGGTTACCTTTCTTATGTCTCAACATATAAAATCCTTGCATTTTTCAAAAAACAGGTAATTTTCACAGGCAACATGGTTTTGTTGAACGTAATCTTGAAATTCAGTGACATATCCTCTGATTCATGGGGGTTGCAAATTAATTAAGAAAAAAACAAAAGAAGCAAAGACTGTCATCAAATTATAGAAAAGTAGAATTAAAATAGAACAATTAACTATATGCTTTTTCTGAACAAAACCCGAAGCACTTCAGTCAATGTTGTTGCAGTGTCACCATTTTTCTTTTCCTTTGGTGCTATGAGTTTTCCTTTCAGTGTGATTTTTTTGATAATGTGGTAGCGCTCAGTGTAATTTTGCTATACTTACTCTATACTCATGGTTGAAATAGAATCCAGTGTTGTGTATCCTGCTGCGAGGAAGTTGTTTTTGTACTGGCTCATCTTGATGGAGTCAAGCCAGTCCCCAATGGAGATGAAAAGAGGATAGTCTGGCATGTCCTCCGGGGAGTCAGGAAAACTGAGATGGGAAACAAAATATTACACGTAAACATTTTTGAATATACTGCTGAGCTGAACAGTAAATATTTTTTAAGTATACATATTTTTTTCCCTCCAAAGACATCATTAGTTATCTGACCAGTGATGTGATTAAGATCACAACTGTTTTGACTATCTCTATACTACTGATTTGACACTTACCTCAGAGAATCATTGACCAGCGTCAGCAGGCTGTTGGGATTGATTATGAGTTTATCAAGGAAAGCGAGTACGTCACTGAAGCATGGACGCTGGCCGGACTCCTTTTGCCAGCAGTGCAGCATCAACTGGTGCAGAGTTACAGGACAGCCGATTGGTGCTGGAAGACGGTAGCCTTCTTCAATCGACAAAATTACCTGAGAAAAAGTTCAGCAATGTTAATCTTAATCAGGTTTGATCATGATACTGTTTTGTTTTTTTTTTAATGGTATTTAAGGTGATGAGCCGCTTACATCTTGATTGGACATTTCCCAGTAGGGCCTTTCACCATAAGACATCACTTCCCACATGACAATGCCATAGCTCCATACATCACTGGCTGAGGAAAACTTTCCATAAGCAATAGCCTCCGGTGCTGTCCAGCGTATTGGTATCTTTCCTCCCTGAAACAAAGGAGTAACACAGAAAAGGCTTGGGATATTCACACTCTATTTGCCTGTAAAAAAATGTGTTCCAACAGCCAGATCCACACTCACTGTAGACGTATACGCCACTTCAGAATCATCCTCAAGGACTCGGGACATGCTAAAATCAGACACTTTACACACAAAGTTTTCATCCACCAAGATGTTGCGAGCAGCCAGGTCTCTGTGAACGTAGCCCATATCGGAAAGGTAGGTCATTCCGACTGCAATGCCACGCAGCATGCCAACCAGCTGGAGCACCGTGAACTGACCGTCACGTGTCTGGAGTGGTTGTAAGACAGAGAGGGACAAAAAAAAGAGCAATTTCAAGTGGACAGTAGGTTTTCAGGGAAAAACTGTGCATGTGTGTATTCTTACCCGGAGGAAAGTGTCGAGTGCTCCATTTTCCATGTACTCGACCACAATCATTACTGGTCTGCCTGAGGAAATGACATGATACATTATTCAAAAACACAGAAAAGATGCTCACCAATCGGGGATGAATACATCAATACTGAACTCAATTGAAAAACACAAAACCCAAACAAAGTATTTCAGAAAAATGCTTTGTGATTTTTCTTCTATGAAAGGTGCTATATGGAACATTTAAAAAAAGTTTGTTTTTGAAATTATCGTTTTACTTTTGGTTTTGTTGCTGTGATTCACATCTCAGAGCATCATAGAAAAGACACAAAACTGAAGAAGTTTTAAAACAAATCAGACATATATATACATACACAC
>JAOWBL010000018.1:6553681-6591540 GCA_028564865.1 Zenarchopterus dispar
TACCTACACACACACACATATATATGTAAGGAGCTTACTCCTGGTGACTACTCCCTCCAGCCTGATGATGTTTGAGTTGTGGAACTGCCCGATGATTGAGGCCTCACGTAAAAACTCGCTTCTCTGTGGCTCCATATAGCCACCTTTGAGTGTCTTTATTGCCACTGCAACTTCTTTCCTACCAGGTATGCGCAAATGACCACTACAGACTTCTCCAAACTCACCTGCAACAAAGAATCATATACGATGAGGGAGTACTAGTGGTAACTCACCTGGAAAGGTTCATTTCTTAATCTTGGCCCTTTGTCGCAAACACTGTTGTGGAAATTTATATAACGTCCTTGGTAAAGTACAACAGCAAAACCGAAACAGTTGAGATCATATAAGATATGAAAAAAGAAAGCTGTGATTCTTCAGTTACTTAGATTTTTATTGAAAATAAGTAATTTCATGTTTCCTCCACTAGATGGCGACAATATGACAGAAAAACAGAGAAACGCTCAGCACCTCCATAATCACTCAAAGACTTTAAAACCCAGACAATCTGTTCACCTTAACGAGCCTTCAAACACTGTTGTTTATAACTGGCAATACAGGTTTTACTTCCTAAGTTGCAATAAATACATTTCTTTGGAATAAGCCGGGAAGAGTGGTAATAAAAATTCAAAGCCAGCACTTTATGGGTTTTAACATTTCTTTCTCTTTTTTTTCCTCAACATAAAATGAGATCATGTCTCTATCACAAGACACCTTGCATCATTTTATAAAGATTTGTGATGTATCCATTTTGGAAGTAAAATCAAGATTGAGGAAAAAAATACACATTGAATGAAAAAACTGACAACCTGTCAGAGGTTATTGATTAGTGTTAGCCATGATCTTACCAGTGCCAATCACCCGATCGATGCATATATATGAAGGGTCTATCTCTTTGGCAAATTCCTCCACAGCTTGAGAGGGGTCTTCATATGTGTCTGGATCCACATAAGTCTTTATCCCAGAGAACGGGACTGGAAAACAAGACAGTCAGAGACATTATCAATATGTTGTTTGATATAACGCAGACTAAAATGTATGTCCTAAGTAGAGGCCTTCTGTAATCACATGACAGGAAAATTTACTCAGGTGAATTAAAGTGTTAAAGATCTGTGAGTTTTTAAAGTTAATTTTGGTCTCAAGATAAGATGCTCATTCACAGGTGACTAGTTAAATTCAAGGTTCACCCTCGAATCCCACAGAGGAGTCATTAAAAGCGTCCAGACTCAGAGTTTCTCAGTGTTGTAACTGTTCGGCCCAGAACCACGCAGCTTTGCTCAGCGCCAGAACAGCTTTCATTTCTCTGCATGGCGTCTGCAACATGGTGAGTCATTAAAATTTATCATAAAATTATAATTATACCCCAACCATCCCAGAAACTGTGTGCTCAGCTTACTGCAATCAGCCACAAGCTGACACAGTCTGTTGTCCAAAAACAGCGAGGATGAGGAGGAGCTTCTGTCCCTCGGCCATCTGACTCCATAATATTTACTGACTTGTACATTACACTGGCAAAAGGCTTGTTGTTTTATGCAATTTTGTTCTCATTACTATGCAAACAATTTATGCACATACATTTTTTTTTTTTAGTATTTTAGATGTCTTTACATATTTTTTAAAATCATATGCACACATGCAATTAGAGAGAGAGACTCTGTTGCCTTATCCATTTCTGTTCTTACTTTTATATTTCAACTGCTATTTTTGACCACTGAACTAAGTGTACTTAAAGACATGGAAAGCATTTTTTTTTATCAATATTATATGTGCTTATATTAAAAAAACAAACAAAACAAAAAAGCCATTGGGAACTAGTGCCTCCTTCTCCTTAAAGCTCCCTCAGAAAACACACCTCATCATCAGCCACATATCCACTAGCAATGGATCCAAACCCAGACAGGAACTTATAACAGGGGCGACCGCCTTCTTTGCCCCTTCTTTGTCCCTATAGCCAGCGTGTCTGCATTACACTGTAGCGCCACACAAGAACCTTTGAAGAACCTTTGACTCAAGAAAAGCACAGCCGACCACCAAGTGGCGGTAATGTACTTTTTTTTTTTTTTTTTTGCTGTTTGTTAACGGCCAGCAGCATACAAGGAGATGAAAGAAAAAAAACAGAAGAAGAAACATGTAAACAATGCTACTTTAGTTTTTGTTTGTTTTTTACATATGATGGTTGCAGCGATTGAGATTAAAGAAAGTAACCCCA
This sequence comes from Zenarchopterus dispar, assembly GCA_028564865.1. NCBI lineage: Eukaryota > Metazoa > Chordata > Actinopteri > Beloniformes > Zenarchopteridae > Zenarchopterus > Zenarchopterus dispar. Next base: position 6,555,927 of record JAOWBL010000018.1, read on the forward strand.
CTGGATCTCTACATTGGCAGATTACCAGCATTGGTGTAATATGCCAACAAGACCTTTTATTTTATTTTATTTTTTTTTATTTTATAGAATTTTATATCCCCTTTAACATTTGCCTCTATAAAGATGTTGTGCAAAGACAGTTTTAACACAAAAAAACTCAGCTGTCCTGAACTCTCTATTTTGTTTAGACTGTGCCAAACAACTTGCTTCTTGACTCAACTGTGTGAAGCCTTAATTACTGGAGTATTTTCATCCACTAGATTGTTAGCTTTTCTTACAACTTGCTAACAGGTGGAAACAAAAATATGGAAAAACATGGAATAATAGAGGTGAGAAATACCCCACAGTAGTATAAAATCATTTTGCAGGCAGCAGGAATTCAACTTCTCTTGTTGGGCTGAGTCTGGGGATGTTGCTGCAGTGAGCGCTGTGAATGATGACTGGCATAAATGATGAGCATCCGATTCTACTGTTCCAGCGGATAATCTGGGGACTACGCATGTACTTTAGAGCTGTGTCAGCTAACACTGTAGAAAGTTGAAAACTATGCTTGAAATAGATTGCAGTTTGGAGTCTACCTATTCCACCTCCATTGTCTCCTGGGTGTGAAAGCTCAGCTCTCCAAAAGAAACAGTCTTTTCTGTAAGCTTATTGAGCCTGCCGGTATTCCCTGTTGGTGATTCCCCAGCACATAACAGCAAACGCAAACAAGAAAAGACGAGGAAAGGCCAGATTTAAAGCTGTTCCAATGTGTTTGACCATTATCACTGGTATGGTTTGTGCCAGTTCAATCATTGTTTTAAAGTTTTCTGACAATATTTTTTTTTCACTAAAGGGGGGATTTATATGATAGAAAATTCCTTTCATAGAGTTTATTGGGGGGTTATTTGAAGTGTTGCAGTCACTTTTACAGAAAAATGTGAAAGATGGAGAACTTTAAGTTAGTGAGTATGTTTACAGGTTATAAAACACTTTTTAAGAAATTGAATTGCCTATCATTTTCATTTGGGGACAGGTATATCCCTGTGGGCTACAGAACTTTGTTCAGTTTGTTTTATTTATTCTGATTTTTGTCTGATTTTTCTACATGCAACCAAAACTGGGTCAAAGCATATCTGAAAAGTCAGATGTCAATTTTCAGAAACTTAGGAGAAAAGAAATTCCACTACTGAAAGATTATTAAGTGTACCAAGGTGATATTTGTCCTTTTCTCCTACTTTTTACAAAGCTTGTGGGTATCTGTGCAGACCATGTTTGTTGCAGTCAAGGAACCATTTTCCTGTAGGTATGGCTCACATAAAATATTTTTGTCTCAAAATAGAACATATCTATTGAAATGTCTGACAAATTGGAACAACTGATAGACATTAGGATATAGGTAGATATCTAATTTTATTTCAAACTAATAATTCAGTTTCTTGCACACAAATAGTAGTATTGCATGCAGACAGGAAATTTTCAGGAGAGGAAGTTTTCTTACACAGCAACATATTTGGGAAGTCAAGTCAACATGTCATAATATATATATATATTGTAACAATCCTTTATGTTCTGCTTCGATCAATCACAATCCCTTAGTCAGGCCTACTCGTGGTGGAACAGCTCTCAGAGGAGCCCTTTCCAAATTGCTCTAGTAAAGCACAGAGCACCGTTTTGCTCTCTTAAATATGTCTTCCCCTTGGGGAAATCAGTAACTCAGTTTTATCTGTAATTGTAGCTCCACAATTGGGTCAATACTTTAATTTTTAATCCCATGAGCAATTAATCAAAATCCAGTTATGGACATATAGTTAGCTTTAAGTAATAAAAGGAAAAAAGATTTAACATAGAAATAATGTAAAGCTGATTTGTGTCAGGACACTTCAAACATATTTTTAAAATTTTGACTCTCATTATCAACAAAAATGTCTGCAGTTAGACTGCATCAAGAACTTAAATCAATCAGCGTAGATATAATGCATCTTTTGCTTTTCATTTTTGCCTAATTGATTCCCAGAGTTTAAATATTTAAGAGTTAAAACTAATGGTTTAATATTGAATGTTAACAAGAGTCTTGATAAAAGGTCTTGATTTGTCTTTTTCATTTTTCTGAGACTGATGATCAAGATGCACGCAGAAGCATTTTTTAAATTGTAAAAAAACTTCTCAGTGTTGAGTTATTAAATGGATATAAAGCCTCTAAGCTGTGTTACTGGTTTTGTTTCTATGTCTGTGAGAATGTAAGAAAGATTATGAGTTGATTGTTGCATGTTGATGCTGTTCTTTCTGGAATTTTTTATGGACTCTTTGTTTTTCTTTTCTTTTTTTAAAAATAAATTTGCTTTTAAAACAGATGGACGCTGTTTAGTATTTCAAACCTCCCTTTAAGGCAGGTTTAGAATTTAGCATTTGTTTCATTGTCCTTCACACTGTCAATAAGCATGAATGCTGTAAGTCCTTGTTGCAGACATAACAACAACCCAGAAACATTAAAATTGCCCTTATAAAGCTGGCATGTAACTTTAATTTGATCAATGGGATTGTAATTTGATTTTGTGGCATACCATGCCCTTATGATTTACATGGAAATACTTTATTTTGCTTTCCGAAACCTAGAAAAGGTCTTGTACTGATTTTGAGAAACTTGTTTGTGCACCTCTAACAGAGAACTGTGTGTTGTAGCAGGTAAACAGCTTTCAGTTAGCAGAGGTAGTGAGACATTACACACAACTGTATACACGCTGCCAGAGACCTGATTCTAGAGGACATTGTTCGCACAAATATGATTACTATGTTTCTTATTTTTCACCTAAGCACCACATCCAAAGGATGATTGAAACTGGGTACAAATGAAAAACAAAATATTAATCTTATGCGTCCTGTTTCATCTAGGACTTTGCCCATCAGAGTTTAACCACAAAATCATTTATCACATGGCTTTTTTTTTTTTTTTTTTTAAAGCTTGTATTTCTTCAAATGAGCTGTTACTGTGCTACAAGAAGGTATATGTAACTTCTGCACATATAATGGCATGTTCAAATGTATTTTCTGGGTTTATTTATTTTTGAGATATAAGAAAAAAATGTATGATGATTCAAACAACATTTTTGTGTACAACTTAAACCTCTGGTTTTTGGGGGATCAGTTAGAGGGTGTATCCTATACCAGTGTTTCCCAACCTTGTTCCTCAGAGCACGCCCCAAGGAACAAAGTTCAGAAACACTGTCCTCTACAAAACTGAGAAGGAAAGTCAGCAGAGAAAGCACAGTGTATACTGTACCATGTCCACTGTGAAAACGAGTCCTCTTGTCCTCTGATTTCATCCTGGCTTTTATGTACCCCTGACACCTGTAGAGAGTAACCAGATAACAAAACGAGTAAGATCAGTGGAGGACACCTGTCCGTCTGTTTTCTGACTGCCTTGTTGTAAATGATCCCCTCGCTGTTTTATGTTGAACTAAACAATGAATTCACTGGCAGTTTGAACGGAAAACATATTTCTGTGGATTTATAGAATACTGTGCAAGCAGGCAAACACTTAACTTAAAAAATAACTAATTAGAGCAGTTCTTTTATTTTAGTTATTTATTTCATGCAGGGACATTCGTGGTCTACATATAATCCCTTACCATTAGTCTTATGCTTTTAAAAAAACTATTTTCCAATTTGTCAGATTAATAACTGAGTTTAGATCATTTTTACTTTGTGGCTTTGTGGAGTTCAGTCCATGTTCACACTGCTTAAGTGTTCACAGTGGCCCACATGCTGGACTTCACACATGCAAGTCTCTAATATAAAAATAATTAGCTAATTTGACTCAGATAGATCTGGTTGATAGAGAAAATGAAAAGAGACAGTAAAGTCCAAACACATACTACAATTGTTCTGACTTTGTTATCAATCGTGGCTCACTCTTGACAGACAAGAAAGCTGGACGAAAATGAGAAGGATCCATGTCTGTCCAATTACAATGTACGGTACAGTGGATGAATAACTATGGGTTTCTGATGTCTGTTTAGATGTTATGAAGGCTCAAGTACTGCAAAACTCCAATATCTAACTTGGGGAGATGAAGGCCGGTTGCTTTTCAGTGTGAGCCAGTCAGCAAAAAGGCCAGAATGCAAAAACTAGTCGGGTAGCAGCAGAGATTGAGAGATAAATAAACACTCTGCTTCAATGACATTCACAAACTTGTTGGCATATTTATTAAATATGTTCGGAAGGGAATAAAAATCTGCTAGTGACCGTGACAGCTTATATGATGAGTAAAAGCTTCAAGTAAAAACCCCCAAACCAAACAGAGTTATACCATGTTTTTATATTGAGATTATATATTATTCTACCCAAGATACATTAAACTAGTCAAGTCTACAAAGGTGTTTTTCTGTAAATGGGAAATCATTGCCAGTTTGTGAATGTTAGTTTCATATTTTGTGCTCAAAGATTATCGCTTCGATCACAATTAGGTATAAATTTATACAAATTATCACAATGTTCTGGTCATTTTTCATAGTTTGTATAGTTTATTAAGATGTGGCACTAATGGTAAAACCTTGTGAGCCAGAGGAACACTAAAGACAACAGTCTGGAGCAACCGTCAGAGGTTAATGGAATGGAGAAAACCGCTCAAACATGCTTTACATGCTGAGTAATTAGGCAGAAAATTGGTTCAGCCATTTGGAAAATAAGTGTCCCGCATGAAGGCCAAAAAAAGTGCACTAATACTTTTCTTTTTTTCTTTGTAGCTTATAGTGTTATTGAAGAGTATCAGAAAGAAAGGTTTTTATCTGAGCGAGTGGTTTTGTATTTGCAAGCCAGTGACAAACAAAAAACAGCTGCTGTCTGACCTTCCAGTGATGAGGAGGAAGAGGGTGAGGATGACTAAAAGGGAGAAGCCGCCTACAGATGCTGTGACAACCACCAGGACCTGACCCTGATCAGCAATTTCAGGATCTGAGGAAAGTGAGATGAAAATGAAAAACAGAAGAGGAAACATAAATTGCTACCTTTACCTTTTGGTTATTTTAACTGAGTTAAAGATGTAAACTACAGAAAATGCAATACGGAGCATTAACATACATTATATTACGCTTTCATTGGTTTTTCTACCATTAAACCCAGTGACACTGTGAAGGATATAATCACATAAAATGCTAAGTTGCTTATTCGTTTAACTGATCTGCTTTTGTTTTGATCTCTGTGCGTCATTCAGGTTTTATTTCCCAGAAGAAAGAGTAGATCATCAGATTGATCTAAAATGAAGACAGCTTTAATCGTGCAGTAGTTGTTGACTGATTAAGATTCAAAGCCCTAATTCTTTACTTTCTATGGTTATCTTTAAAGGTTAAGACAACAAATTAATAACTATTCTATTCTTCATGTTTGCCTGTAGGGAAAAAAAATTAAATAGACATTATAAAGGTGTTTGCACAATAAGAATGTTACTTGACATGGTATTGATCAAAAAGGAAAAAAAAAGAAAAATGGAAAATGAACAAATGAATAATAATATTCATGTTACACACATCCAGTTCAACTATGAGTAGAGTTTCATTATAAAAATGTAAGGTGATACTTTTTTTAATGACTATTTAAACTGTAAACTAAAGATAAGAGTATAGTTTCCTGTGTAAGAGATTAAACATCTTTTATAAACTGACTTGTGATCAATATTGACCTCAATTAACGTAAACCAGACATTTTTTTTAAAAATTACATCTATTTTTTCTGAAGTTGATGCGAAAGTTTCTCGGGGTATCAGTGAAATGGACATATTTAGTTAAAATAACAGAGATGCAACTGGGGAAAAAAGGGTTTCTTTTCAACCATATTTTCATCATTCGTTTTATCTTTGGAACCTGTGTAAGTATTGATTATTTTCTTCTTAAGTCAATTCTATATTGAACAGATGAAAACTTTTGACTCTAGAAAAATTAGTTTTATATGGCATTTCAAAATAAATTAAATCACTGCAAGGTACCCAGGTCATGTAGCTACAAAACAGGCCAAATAATCACAGCTCAACCGTTGTGACTGAAAGTTGGTATGAAGTTTATGAGCTCATATACTGTGTTTGTTGTTGTCAAACCTGTTGCTGTGCATGGACAGATACGCTGCTCTTGTCTGTTTATTGGTTCAGATGAAAGTGCAACTTTTCAATTGTATGTACTTTCTTTTTAATGTTGCTTTATGAAATGATGCGAGAATATGAAAAGAAAAGTTCTAAAGGCGTTTTATTGTGCAGTTGATCTCCAGCTTCTCAAGTGGCTTTGTAACCTCTAATGCATTATTTTAAACCACACTCTGCACCAATCTGCCCTTCCTGAAACCCGGCCAACAGAAACAACACCCTCATGTGCAGTCTTACCTTCAGCTGCAGTTGCAAACTCAAACTTGGGGCTGTAAGCTGTGAAGCCAGTAGCCATGCGAGCGCGCACATGAAAGACATAAACTGTTGAGGGTCTGAGGCCTGTTACCACCACGCTGGGGGCTTTGGTCCGCGTTGATGAGTACCTCAGCTGCTCTTGCTCCTGGACAAACAGAATTACATTCGCAAACAAACAAACTTTTTTTTTTTTTTTTTGCACACAAGGCAGATGTGTTTTGGTACAAACTCACTGTCACAACTGTGTTTGAGCAAAGCATATAGATGTAACATATTAACTATCAACCAAGGATAAAGGGCAACACATGAATGGAGTAGAGTGAAACCAAAACAGTCACCGCCTGACTTTCATATAAAGAAAAGAGGTAAGAGCTTCCCATCAGAAAAGTTATTTAACACAAACAGACACAACGAAGAGTTTCTTATTCCTAAATCAACAATGTCAGAGGCACTTCCTGTGGTTGAGGAAAAGATGTCACTCTTTCAGAATGATCAAATTATTAGTCTGCATCAATCAAAGAAAACAACTAAGGACAATGCTGAAACTACTAAGAATGGATTAGGAACTATTCATCAAATGACTAGACTCTGGAAGTGTAGTGATTTTGTTTCAACTATCTTTGAAGAAAAACACGTGTTCAGAAATGGGTTTGAATGAATGATCATGAATGAATCTTGAATCATGATGATTAGTGATCATTCTAATGTTTAAACTCTGATTAAAATCAACTGTAAAAGATGCAAGAGATGATGCAGCTGTCAGGTCGAGAGTCTATAGTGCAAACATTTTGCTGCGGTATTATCACCTGGGGTTACTTCAGTTGGTCCCCTCAAGGTTCAGCAATGTTATGACTTCAAAAAAACTGATGTGAGCTGGCTGTAACCAGGTTTTTTTCATTAACAGATATTTTCTGTTTGCTTTTTCAGTGATAGAATTAGAATATTCCAAGTTGACATTGCAAGAATTACTCCAGCACAAATTGTGAAAGAGGGGTTAAGAGAACACGAGATACTGTTTTAACTTTTGGACTGCTATACAATCATGTGTTGGAGAGGACTTTACATATCATCAGTAGAAGACCTTAAGAATAAAAAAAGAAAAATAAAAGAGGAAAATCTTGACAGACATAACTATTGTCACACTTTAAACATTTATCAAATGTCTTGATGGCAAATTTGCCACTGACAATATACATTACTTGATTGTTCTCTATGTGTGATATGTGGTGCTTTACTGCTACTACTGGGGTCTTACCACATGGTGCCCACATATAAGTCTGTCTTTTTTGTTTTACATCTATTCCTTTATTTTATTCAGAACATAACTTACCTTTTCATAGTATTTGATTTCATAGTCCACAATGTCCGAAGGCGGCTGTTCCACTTCTGACCAGGAGAGGGCGATGCTGTTGTGAGAGGCCCAGTCCTTTCTGACAGCACCCACAAGGGCCGGACCTAAAGGTGGAACCAAAGAGGGCAGAAATTTCAAACACGTGAAGAGTAAGTTTTGTGAAACACCAAAATCCCACATAGCTTTACATTTGATGCACACTAGTACTAATTTGCACATTTACAAGGGTAAAATCATCGCGATAATAGAATTTAAAAAAGTTCTTCTACAAGTGATTATCATGCTTAAAAGCTTTTGTAAAAAGAAAAAAAATGATTGTGGATATGTGAAGATTTAAAGGGAGACATAAGTAAAATAAACAAAGATATGAATTAGGAATTGATCAGGGTTTGAAGTTAAAGACAAATACAGTAAACCCCATCATTGGATACTTTATCTCAAAGATATTTTAAAAAGATGATGAAGGAAGAAAACATTTGAACTATAAAAGAGAAAAAAAATCAACAAAGGCAGATAATATGTGTCTGGTTCATCTTCAGTCTTCAGCTTGAAATAAACAATCATGTGAACATCTGAGTGATTTAGCACTTTATGCAGTTTTGAACTAAAATACTTTCAATATCAGGACAGGAAATGTAAACCAAAAAGCGCAGATTCTAGTGTCCAACTACAGCAAAATGTGCAACTTCTGAGAAACAGTACTTTTTAATCAACTTCACCACTGCACCCGCAGCAACTGTTTAGCTTCTTTGTTTGTCATTATCAGCACATTTTGGGTGAGTGGTTTACACAAGGCTCATATAGATATAACAAAACCTCCAAGCAGAAATTGAAATATTTATCATCAATTATTCATAAATCTGCTGCTTGAACAGAGTATGACCGGGCAAACTAATAGATTGAGTCTCTCTGCTGTTGAGAGTTCTGTTTGGAAGATCATCATTGGAATACAAATTCAGGACCAGACAGATGTCTAAAACTGTCCCCAAGCTCAGAGAAGCAGGCAAGCTAATCCATGCAGAAGCCCACAGACTTGACGGCACTCTTAAGAATGGTGACATGTCACTACACTGAGTCAGACACACTGGGGCTGAAGATCCAACTCTCACATTTACACTCCAGCAGCTCAAACACTTGTATTAGAAAAATAATTTTAAAAAGCATGCACGGAAAGCATAACTTAAGTGCTGACTTTTGCAAAAAAAAAAATAAAAAATCCACTCAAGTTGATAAATCTGTGTAAATCTTGGGTCTGTCCAGCTTTTCTATTAGACTGCAAAAAAAATCTGACTTTTGTGAGAAGTCTAGTTGAATATGTATAGCTTCATGAGCTGAAAAGTCAAACTAAGCTGTGTATTTGACAGGGCTATAAAACCTTGCAACAGTATTTGAATGAAAATCACAACTCTTATAAAAACCACAACTATTATATTTTCCATTTTGAAATTTATACAAATTAACATACTTTTTTCATGGCCAAAGGACCAAAAAGAGAAAAAAAGTGCTTTATTGCAAAACATGGACTCATTTAGCAGATGCTTTATCTAAAATGATTTACATACGTAGACATAGGCAGAAGATGAGGATGGGGAAGCTGGAGATCCAACCACCAATTATTCAGTTAGCAGAGGAGAAACATCTGTTGATATTCAAGATAGTCACTCTGTGTAGCAATACTACTTCTGACCACATGGGGACACTAAATCACAAAAATGTTAATTCTTGTGAAGTGCACCTCTAGTGGGTCAAAGAGGTATTACAGCCTGTCCCGTTGTCAGTGGCTTTATTTATTTATTTTTTTTGTCAACATTGCAGATCTACATGCCTCCATGTGGTCAGAAGTGGTACTGCTACATAGAGTGGCTTCAGAGTGGAAGTTTAAGTGGTCAATGGAAACAACTAAGCCTGCAATTAATTTTTATTAATTTGAAGCGTGAAACATAATAGTAAAAGTCGAGAACATCAGCATTGCTTTTTTTTTTTTTTGAAAATCTGATTGATAAACAAAGATTTGACAGAGGAAAAATCCCTCCACATGAAGATGGACTTGAACAAGGTTTTAATAAGAAAGAATTTGGTTAAATACACCACAAACAAAAAATTATATTCAGATATAGAATGAAGATGTTTTCCTGTTGACATATCTACCTCAGGCAGTTATGTATGTGTAACCCACTTAAAGGATAAACACGTTAGTGAGAATCACATTACTAGAGGGAATTTCTGTCTGCTGCTATCTTACTGTATGGCATAATTTCATCCTTGGGGGACAGAAGCAGCTAAACGTTTCAATATTCTGGGCATCAAATTCTTTGTACAGGGACAAAACCCTTCCACATCTCTGGCATCTTTATGCAATAAGCTATTTTAGGTTTAGCAAAAATCAGTTTTTTTTTCATTAGATACCTTCTGCTATGGATGAGCAACCTCACACAGAACAATTATGGTCATTACACTTTGTTCACAGTTCACTCAGCAAAAGATAATGGGGAATCTATTTGTACTACCTGATTTATTGGCGCCATGTACAAATAGGTTAACCATCAGATATGGATGCTCAAACAGATAAAGAAAGGACAGAGAAGCAAGAAGAGAGACCGAGTGTGCAAACAGGGAGAGCTGTAAAGAAATCCCACGAGGTTGCATCTCCCCAGCATCTGAGCGTAAAAATAGAAGACAGCCTTATTCCCAAAGCGGGAGGGATGAAAACAGAGGAGAATCAACTGAAGGAAAGGGGAAAAGAGCAAAGTAAGAGTGAGAATCCTCTTCTGAATCAGGACACCACAAAACTGTGGAAAACATTCACTTGTGCATTTAACACATTAGAACTTGGCGACACCGCTCAAAAACAACTTGAATTTCATGGCTTTATGAGCTTTTAGTGAATTCTCTGAGGTTTCTTTCAGCACTAAAATAAAAAAAAGATATGTTTTTAATATATTTTGGATACAACAGAGGGTAAAAATGGCATGTAGAAGAAAAATGAAATATAGTGGATATTTGGTTGAATGCCAGGAAGTTTTACCTTGGTCAGACAGTTTCAAAGTCTTATGGACTTGACTTGGACTTTTAAGAACTGTCCACATGTTTTTGAGGTCAGGACGTTGAGATGGACTTTCAAAGACTCCAAGCTCCTCCTTCTTCTTCTTTGCCTTTTGGCTACTACTTTCAGGGGTCGCCACAGCAAGTCCTCTGTCTCCATCTAACCCTATCCTCTGCATCCTCTTCTCTCACACCAAACACCCTCATGTCTTCCTTCACCATATCCATATACTTCCTCTTTGTCTTCCTCTAGGCCTCCTGCCTGGCAGTTCCCACCTTAACATCCTTTTCCCAATAAATTCACTGTCCCTCCTCTGCACATGTCCAAACAACATCAGTCTGGCCTCTCTGACTTTATCTCCAAAACATCCACTGTCTCTAAACCATACAGCATCTCTGGTCTCACCACTGTCTTGCACACCTTTCTTTTCATTCTTGCTGACACCCTTTTATCACACATCACTCCTGACACTTTTCTCCACCTGTTCCAATCTGCTTGCACACATTTCTTCACCTCTGTTCCACTCTCTCTGTTGCTCTGGACTATTGACACAAAGTACTTAAAATCCTCCATTTTCATTATTTTTTCTCCCTGTAACCTCATTGTTCCACTTGTGTTCCTCTCATTCACAGACAAGTACTCTGTCTTGCTGCAGCTAACTTTCATCCCTCTTCTTTCCAGAGGATACCTCCACCTCTCCAGATTTCCCTCCACCTGCTCCCTACTCTTACTACAGATCACAATGTCATCTGCAAACATCATGGTCCATGGAGATTCCTCTTTAACTTCATCTGTCAGTCTGTCCATCACCATAGCAAAGAAGAAGGCGGTCATGACAGATTCTTGGTGCAGTCCCACCTCCACCTTGAACTCTCTGTCACACCTATAGCACACCTCACTACCATCTTACTGCTCTCATACATCTCCAGCACCACTCTAACATTCTTCTTTACCACTCCAGACTTCCTCATACAGTACCACAGTTCCTCTCTTGGTACCCTGTCATAAGCTTTTTCTAGATCTACAAAGACACAATGAAGTTCCCTCTGGCCTTCCCTGTACTTCTCTGTCAACATTGTTACAGCAAATATTGCAGCTGTAGTACTCTTACTTGGCATGAAGCCACACTGCTGTTCACAAATGCTCACTTCTGTCTTTAGCCTAGTTTCTATGACTGTTTCCCACAACTTCATTGAATGGCACATCAACTTTATTCCCCACGTCTCCCTTGTTATTAAAGATCGGTACCATCACACTTCGCTTCCCTTCCTCAGGCATCTTCTCGATATCTAAGATCTTGTTGAACAACAAAGTCAAAACCTCTACTGCCACCTCTCTCGTACACTCCAAGACTCCAAGCTGCATAACCTGGGTTATGCTTTCCCGAACTAGGGTGACTGTGTGTTTTCTGGGTCATTGTCCTGCTGGACAACCACACTGTTCCACACACTGCCCAAACTTCACCAGTAAAGCTGATGGTTGGACACTATACTGAAGAAATTCTGAAGTACTACTTATATCCTTTATTCCCTTGGTGCTATACAGACCTTGAACATAATATGTCATTTTTGATTGCTTACAGGACGTTAAGCAGTCTCAACAAGGAAAAGGACATTTTGAAACGTTCAGAACTACCAAATGAATGATTCATGAGAGTGCAGATTGACCCTGTACAGATTTAAAGAAAACACCTGACCCCACCACAAAGTTAAAATCTGCACACCAAATTCTTCAGTTTCTTCTTATTAAAACTGAAAAACTGCATAAAAAATTCTGCCCTGGAGGAAGATAACTTCAAATATGTCCCTTTGAGTCTAACATTGTCATGGCATCCACGCCCTGTGCATGTGAACGTACAACTGCTGTATGGTGAAGTTATGCTCTGATTAAATCATTATAGTCATGTTATTGAAGGTTAGCCTGCCTATTTATACATTTGATCCAGTTAACGCTACCTTAAAATGATGGCAAGCTACTGAAGTTAATGTAGGAGCCAAAGTTTAAATTCATCATATGGTAAACGCATATATGTGAAGTGAAACTTCATAAAGATAAGCAAGGTTCAATGTGGTTTAGAGGACTTGTTAGAAAATACATACTAATAAGTAGTTATTTGTCTTATTTTAAAATCAAGCTTTATGTACATGTTTCTTTTGGGCCTCTTCTTTAATTAGTCAAACTTTTTAATGTTCAATGGTCCCTGTTGGGTTAGTTCTCTGGTTTTCTTCTTTTTCTTACATGAAGTGGTTTCAACATATGTGGCTGTCTTTCTCTTTCTGCTCTAAGAGCACATTTTTGATATGCTTGACAAGCTCCTTTCACAAATTTGAACTAGCCCCTTTACAAAGTACTGCAGTAAACTTAGCTAGAGGAATCTTCAATGACAAACACTGTACTGAGCAACAACTAGTCTGCAGTTCATTCTTCGTAAACACAGAAATCATTGTGCTCCCTTTGCTTTACATTGCTGCCTTGAAAGATTTCAGGACAGTAGTTGACCATCATCAGACAACCAACATCATGCTATACAGTGAAATTGCCTGTGCAGGAAAGTACAGAAAAATGGCTATTCAAGATGCTTCACTGTGACTCCTGGGAATTCATAATTGAAGAGATATTCCTTTGCTGTTAAAGAACTGAATAATATATATATATATATATATATATATTAAAAATTGGGATCATAGGCAACGAACCCTCAATCAGTTCAAAGGCAATGAATGCATCATGCATCTTAATTGAGTGTCCCCCCACCCCACCCCTCTGCGCCTCCACACACACACACACACACAAATCTAACAGAAATTATTAGTAATAATTAGGTTTATGAGGCATTGATATAAAATTTAAAAACAGACAGTCTGGCTACAAAAGATAAATTGCACTCCCAACCTCACAAAATTGAAAAGAAAAAATCCATATAATTGCTAATGGTGCTTGTATTAGTTGTTATTCTATCATTGGTATAATGTCACAATCAATTACTTGAATCACCTTGCAGCGTCTATGTTAGCTGGCAATGAAGCTGTCAATCACAAGATAAGCAAACACAATTTCAAACTCTATCTTACCTAACTATGATTTGAGTGGTTTAAATGTAGGCTATGTTGTGTTTATAAGTGTTTTGCTTTGTTGCATGTGAGCTTAGCTAGAGCTTCTAACATTGCTTTCTTGAACATGTTTGTGAATACTTTCATCAAAGTACAGCTAAACAAATCAGTAAATATCCAGTACTGTAAATGTTAGTGGTTCATTTACATTTATTAGATAACTGAGCTTTAATTACCATTTGATTACTTCACATTCTTGGTCATTAAAAAAAAAAAAAAAAAAAAAAAAAAAACTTCAAACAAGCAGAATGGTGTATTATTTATAAAAAAAAAATATAAGAGTGAATATAAGTATAGTATGTGGGTTGTTCTGTCCTGTATCAAATCCCTTAATTGAATTGTTATTCTACAAATCCCATTTCCAGGAAAAAAGGAAACTCTTTCTAATATGCAGCCAAAATGATGTTAGCTTTAACAGCCTAAAACGCAGGGGAAATCTTAACTGACCAATTCCTTTGTAAATAGAAACTTTAATAAAATCTTTAACCAAAATTGCTTTTGGGAAGAGGCAAATGAACAAAGAGGAAAGCTTATATAAAATGCAAATAGGAAGATTCTACAACAAGTACTGCTCATAAATTAAGCATCCACCAAAGGCTTGGAGTCCAGTTGAATAGATTCTTTTTGCTTAAGGTTCCAAACAGAGTAAAATTACCACAAAGTATGCAAGTTCAGCTCTGATGAGGTGGTTGAAAGCTCTATCATGGAAAGAGGCTTCTCTGCTTCTTTTATGGTCTTTTTTAGCATAGGAAACAATGGACCATTCTTTATGAAAGGAATAAAAGATAACACATTGTATAATTCCTTGCGACTGCAAAATTCAAAGCGGAGCACCATTTACAAATGGTGCCTAAAACTGTTCTGTGCAAAAAAATAAAAATAAAAATAAAAAACCGTATTCCAACCTTGTCCAGAGCCAGAATCAAAGGCATCTGGGAGAGAAGATCTCCCAGTGGAAGCATATATTGTGGTCAGAAGAATCAGTATTCCAGATTCTTTCTTAGGAGACATGGTTCCAGTGTGCTTTGGGGAAAAGGTAAAAAGGACCAAAGTGTTATTAGCAGAAAGTTTAAAATCCAGAGTCTGGGATTATATTAGTGCCCTTGGCAAAGAGGAATGACTCTGCTGTGATGGAAGCTTTAATGCAGAAAAGGACAGAGAGATTGTAGAAGAGCATGTCTTCAAGGCAACATGTTTTCCAGTGACATTGACACCCATACATTTTTCAACAGTACAATGTAAAACCAGATTCTGCACAGATTACAAAGGTGCCATAAAGGAAGGACAGAGAACAGGTATTGGACTGGGTCACCTGCTTTCTTCACATGACCACAGTAAATAATGTGTGAAAGATTTTGAATGAAAAATGCAAGAGCAATGACCTCATATATTGTTGTACACATTTATATATGTTTCCAGGAAGAATGTAGTAAAATAAAAACTTAATAAGTGATTTTCTCTTTTTTTAGGTAATAAAATGTAGCCACAACACACAATCTATTGTCATCTGACAAAACTGGGTGACCTCCATAGAGTGTGCAGTAGAACCGCATCGCCACCGCAGCAGACATATAATAAATGATGCATGGATGAATTACTTTACTTTAACTTAATTTAAATTAATTTTAATGATGGGGTTATTTTAAGTAATATCTTGCAATTATTCATAATGATCTCATAGGGGAAAGACTCTTATTAGCTGTATTAACATGAATTGAAATGATTAATTACTTTTACTCTTGGAACAAAGTTTTTTCCAGCTAAAATAATAATAATATTCGACTTTTCGGCTAGGCAGTCCATACTGTGCCCAAGCATGACTGACAACTGGAAGTCTGATAGCTTTGACTTGTTGAGGGCTCCCTTTCATGTTCAATCAAGTCATGACTCTTGGTCTTTAGCACGGGTGGAAGAGGTGTGCTTTGACTGGCATGGTTGCACCAGTATATGGATGAGTGCCTGCAAGGTATGCATGAAGTGTAAAACCAAAAGTTCTTTGCAACAATCATTTAGCAACATATATACTTAATCTAAAAATCCAGAGAGGGCTGAGAGGACTACGTCTGGTGAGCAGATATTTAAAGAAACAGTCAAGACATCAGCAGTGATGCCATCAAAATTTCTGTACTGATTCTGAGACCACTGGAGCTTTGAGTAAACAAAAAAGTCCTTAATGTAAAAATGTGAGGATGTATGTACAAGCAGAAATGGTATCCATGCCTGGTGGAGACAGGAATAATGTGAGTACAGGTCAGCAGAGGAAATGGGTAGGAGGGTCAATCATGCCAAACTTAACGTGTATGCTGTCTCGGGTCCCACTGATATTGGTGGGTTAAAATGGTTTTATCCATCCCATAAAAACACCTCCTGTGTAAAAATTACAGAAAGCACTGCAGTTTAAAACTATCCTTCTATGTGGCTAGTTGTCTGATTAATGTATCTTAATATTCATGTGTTTGAAGTAATTTTTTGTGAGGCTATACTGAAGAAAGAATCTACATCTTCATAAATGATGATCAGCTATTTGCACAAGCGCCAAAGTAACTAAAGAGATTTACTGTTGGTTTGGCCAGATAAACAAGGGAGGAAATTTCCTTTCAATGTTGAAGGCGACAATAAACAGAAACATTTCTCAAGAGGAAATGTGAGGAGGACACTGTTGCTGGCAGTGAGGTTATTATCATTAAATCTGCTGCTGTCCCTTGTGTTGTCATTTAAGTCCATGTTTTTTTGTTTTTCTTCCTGACTCTGACGCTTCCACTTCCCTCACTGAGTCTAAACATATTACTTAACAAAGACACAAGGTGTTTTCTATGCTCTTAACAACCTAACACACTTCTGCCTTGAAACATTTACAAATCTAAATGTGGAAGAGCTCCATCTTTTATAAGACTGACAAAATCAACAAACTGACCTGGGACTCTCCCTCTCTCAGGTTGTCACTGTCTCTCAGGGCTTAGCAACTGTTCTTTATATTGCTATTTCTAAATGACATGATTTAAAGACATTTAATCAGAACTTCACCCTTTTGTTCTAGGAATCTTTTTTTAATTTTCAATATTACAGTTATGATTAGTTTACTTACAGTAAATTTACAAGACTTCATAGTAAACAATTAGTCTTTTGCTTTTAGTTGACAAAGATTTCATTTGAATTATTGCTTTTTATAAAGTACAGTTTCCTCAGGGTAAGTTGCTTAAAATGTTCAAGTTGGAAAGCAAACATTGCAAACTGGACAACAAACAAACAATAATCAAAACAGACACTGGACAAGGCAAGGACTTCATCAAATAGGAGCTGCAAGGACCTGGGAAACTACATGCCTACCAGCAGACGCATAACAAATGCATGATAAATGGGATCAATGTAAAAAAAAAAAAAAAGGTGGATGTTTTTTCAGGGAATTATTATCCACAGTAAGCCTCTCACTGCATATGAGAGGAGAAATTATAGCGTGTGGGCCTGAAAAATGATTTGGTCACACCAGTGACTGACTGTGGTCTGAATGAAATACATCCCAGCGGCCTTCTTACATTGGGCACTTTTGCTATTTAGACTTATACACATTGTGACAGTTCTCATCAGCTGTCACTAATTAAGCATTTAAGTGAATAATTAAAGGCATGAGAAAAAAATGAATTGTTGTTGGTTTTATGAGCTAACTGACATTTGTGCTAATCAAGAGAGGACTCGTTACATAAAAGAAGAAGAATTTCTATGAAACTGAAAATGAACCGTCTTCCCATTAACTTCCAGTTCAGTTTTAGGAGTTTTTACCTCCAGATAAATGTTTTCACATCATACCATGAACTGAGGGTGTCAATTGTCTTAATCTTAATCAGGCAACTTGTGAAAAAGTTTGTGCTGCTGTTACTTTCAAGTATCAGATGCATATATAAATCAAGATCTGGAATACCCTAAAAGATCTGGGATTATGTTCAGCCCTGAAGAAACCTGAACTGCATAAATATGGGCTGTCAAATAGTCTTCGTACAATTATGCAGCCCATAATTACAAACATAAAATATGTTAGTGGAGAAAACTCTGGCAATTCTCATCTGAGTCGCCGATAACTGACGAGTATCTGTCTTGTTCTCCTCAGGATTGCATCCCAATAAGCTTGCTGCGCTTGCTGAAAGGGGAGAAAATGCGCATGTATATCACTGCATAATTTATTAATCCGTTCCCTTCCCATCCTTCATCTCGACCTTAGTCATCAATTATTCCATCCATGTTCCTGTCCTTGAAATATAAAGCTTAGATTGAACCTCAGGTATCTTATTTTTGCTAATTCAAGCTTGAGACAATGATCTCTTATGAACTTGCGGTGCCGACCTCAGGTCATGCCGGTCTACTAATTACCATTATGCCGGCTTACACAGACTTGGCAAGGGTCAGAAGGCTGTTCCACACATCGGCTCAGTGGGAAGGGTTAAGACGTTGTGGAAGAAAATAAAAGTTACTGAGGAGGTAAATATTGTATTATATTTATACTCATTGGAATCGAACAGTTTGCAACAATTGCAACTTTTTAAAGTATATGTGGATAAGGATGTAACTTCATCAGGTTTTAACAGTGCTGCCAATTTAAAACCTTTATTCAAGTTGATCAAAGTCATCGGCTATGATCTGTCACAATTAATGATGGATCTTTAAAAATGGATGACAAAGTAGTAAGATGAAAAAGACATCTTTAATTGTACTAAAATCTGGTTAATTAACATTTATAAAGAATAAGGTGAAGGTGAGTTCATGATCTCTGCTCAGGCCATTTTTACTACAAATAAGAAAAGTGAGCTAATCTTAATGAAAAGTTGTTTTAAATGTTCCACCCAAACGGTCCATAAGAAACTGGCAAATTAAAAAGTTAATACTGTAAGCCGCTAAAACTGCTTAAGAGATTATTTAAAAGGTTATAGATCAAAATCTTGTTCTTAGTAAAGACATATTGAGAAGTGTTTTCGTATTCTAAATACCCATATGAACTTCAGATAAAATCAAATTTCCTTTTAATCTCAGAAGAAGAGATGGAGATAAACAAATAATAAATTCAGGAACAGTCATTGTCCTGCAGTCATGAGAGTTTGAAGGTGGAGTTTAACTTTTGATGAACATCTTGTGAAATTTTTCATATCTGCAGTAATGTAGCGAGGAATAGGTAATATTTAAAACCATGCTGATCTAATGTTTTATTTTAAAGTTTTAAAGAGTTTTCTGAAAGGTTTAAAGCTTTCCACTAAAACCTATTATTTTTTGTGGGATGATTAAAGGCATGACATAAAAACTATTTGTGAGGTAAACCTTCTGCTTTTAATTTAAAGTATTGACTTTGCCATTTTTTTTAATGAAAATTTTTTTAAAAATAAAAACAAAATTTTTTTTTAAGTAATGGTTTTGTTTACCTTGTAAATGTTGACTTATTTTGTATGTCATTCCCGGTTTGGAAGGTGAAAGGATCCATCTGTTTTTATTAGGTGAAAATAGTGAATGCAAAGTAAATTTGCATCCCTCTTTGCACCCCCGTCAGATTGACCAACCTGCTGGCTTTGTTTTGTCAACGCAAACAAATTTGAAATGATGACATACAGTACCACAGTATTTTCTGGCTTATTGTGAAGTTCACACCAAGCCAAGTTTTCGGAATTGATTCTGAAAGTTACTACCCAAACCAACATTTGAGTTTTACTACAACTACTATTTGTTGAGACAAAATATTCATGAAATTTGTCTAAATCCTAAATATACTTAATTGAACTGCAGTGATGAAAATTTCACAAGGGAACAAGAAACAGTAAACGTTTGGCTGGTTCCATCATCACAAAATTGCACAGTCAATTCCGCTCTCTGTTTAAGCCTTCATAAAAATGAATGATTAATTCCAGTCCATATTAAAATCTTTATATATCAATCCTATATGACGGAGGAGGTGATTCTGCTCATTAAGACTGTAACAGCTGTAGGAAGTAAATAAACAGAATCAGACAGCTGTACTCAGGTGAAAGTGAGCTCTGCAGCTCATCTCCACTCACCAGCTTGTCGTGTGTTGACTGTGACATTTGCCAGTGAGCGTGCTGCCACCCCCAGCTCGGAAACGCCATTCACGGCCTCCACGTGGAAGGTGTAGTTAGCCTGGACTGCAAAATCTAGTATTGCCACTGAGGTACCAGTTATACCAAGTGGCCGAGGGATGAAGCGCAGGTCTGGCTCACACGGCTCGCACTGAGTTACACCTCCATCACCTCTATCACAGCGCTGGCACAGGATGTTGTAAGTGATGTCGTTCCTGCCGCCTGTATCACTGGGAGCCATCCATTGCAAGAAAAGAGCCGTGTCATTGATCAGTGAAACCAAGTTTCTGGGAGCTGATGGAGGCCCTGAAGAAAGAAGATAAGTATTAAAAACATAAATTCATGAGAAACTCCTATCATTAATTTAACTGATCTTTTCAGTTGCATTCAGTTCAATAATGCTTTATTAATCCTCAAAAGGAAATTATGTACTGCAGCAACTGTGTGTATGTATGTCTCTTTAAAGAGTCATTACAGATGGTTATAAATGTGGGCTAGAAGGATCTCCTGTAGCTGTTTGTGCTGCAGAAGATTTGAAGAAGCCCCTGACTGAAGAGGACATAAGAGATCACACTACCCATCTGATGTTGAAGGTGATGTGATGGGTGGCTTGGGAAAAGTCAGAAGCCTCTGAGCATAACTTCAGTTTTAGCAGGAGTGTCTAGTGTGCAGGTAGTATTGGTGTTTGGGTTGTTTGGATTTTGATCTGTGAAATATATGAATTTGGATAAGCAGGAGTCAATTGATGGAGGGATTAATGGACTACTGTACAATATCTGATCTGACAAAGAAATCACTAGTCTTATTAGTGTGTCTTTGAATATACATGTAAATATGTGGGTGGTAAGAATTTAGTGTGCTTGAAGGGTTTTATGCAAGCATAATGATTGTTAGTTTTACACCTGCAACAAAACAAAAAACAAATTAAATGGTTCTGTGAGTAGTTAATACTTGTGGACTTGAGGACAGTAAACCAAGGTCACTCAGACATTGAAACTGATATTTGCAGCTCTTTTATTTTAAAACATTTCTTTTTTTAAAGTGAAAAGATAATTCAGACTGATCGTTACTATGTGTAGCAAAGTATTGCTATATGTGTTGATTATATAGTAATTTATAAAGTAGCATTAGGATGCATTAGTAAGATGTTCTTTTATAGTCGTCCATCTGTTGCGTATACATAACAACAACAACAAAAATTGCCTATTATGTCACATTATCCACAACAAATCTGATATGCAGTATCCTTCCCTCTAATTGGCCAATTATTGGCTATTTTTCAGTAATAGGCATAAGCCATAGAAAAACACATTTCTGACATCCTGAAGATCAGATGCACACAAAGCAAAATTACACAAAAATCTGAACATTGTGTAATGATAATGACTCTACAAGCAAATGTTAGTTTTGAGTGTGATCACTCTCAGGATCAAGCAAATTTGTTATTATTTTAAAAAAGAACTGCCCAGCTAGGATTATTGCAATGATAGTAATAAAGATTCCATTCTATTTAGGTTTAGGAGAGTTAAAAATAACCTTTTAGTTCTGCAGCCCAACACTGAGCCACATTAAAATCGGCTGGGATGAGATGTGGTCCGAGTGTTTAGTTATTAATTTACATACTATAGTGAAAATTTTTAAAAAAAATTAACTTCCCTAAAATGATATTCTGTTAAGCCCTTTCACACTTGAACACTTTACCTTCCAGAATGAAAACTTGAAATTAGCTTTAGAGGGAAGCCACAATCACCCTTTTAGACATATTACTATCTCATACACTGAGCTTTTGTCGTTATGATGCACATACTCAGTCACTGATGATGTCATGCAGACAACTGTAGAATTTAGTATTTTTCCCATGCGCTCTTTGTCATGCGTACAAGTCATTAAACTACCGAATATGATCCTCCTGAGCCACAGGAACCCCTTAGAAAATCTAACCTTCAGGACAAAGGTGATTGGCTGGAAGGCCATGGAAGTTATCTCAGTGTGCCAGGTCTACTCACTAATCTGTTGGGCTTTCTGTGTCCCCAGCTGATCAAATAGAAACAGCTACTTCTAGAAAGTTTACTTATCCCCATACATAATCAATATATTGTTTAATGGAGTGGCAGCAATTTGATTTCAATATAACAAGAGAAGTATCTTGTCTTAACTGGACACTTCACTGCATTAGCAGGGGTTAATTATAAGCCATGATAAAGGCAGGGAGGAACTATTTCAGGATTTTGTTTTAAAAACTAAAATGAAAGACTTACAGACTTAAACTGTTTAAGAAGTAAATTATTGCCATAAGAGAAGGGAGATGAAACTACAAGTGAAAAAAAACACATATTCACTCTGACTATGTCGTCTTTTTTCTCTTTGTCTATGTACTACTAACTTGTGCAAGCCATCGTGGAGGGGTCTTTGATGCCTCTATAGAAGCCTTTATCACAGTGACAGATGGTGGCGGCCTGGTCGTGACTGGAGCTATGCAGAGGACATTTGGAGCATTTTGTGTTCCCAGCATATGCCTTGAAGAAGCCAGGCTTACAGGCTGGAGAGAAAAAGAAGCAGAAGAAGCAAGTTACAAAAGGAAAGGTTAATCTTCTTCTTACGCATGCGTTTTATTCAGTTTAGCTTATTAAGATACTATTGATCACTGGCACCTCCTTATTAACTCGTCAGGATGACGTATGCACCTGTAATGCACCTTTTTCTGAATAGACATTCACAACATTCACTTCCTTGCCACAATGTAAAATAAGGGGAATTATAAAACTTCCTTTACACCTTAGTGATTACCAGATGTACAAATGGTAAGCAACAAAACTGAACAGGAAATTAGAATTGTATAATATATAATTAAAAAAATATAAAGAGGCGATATCATACTTTGTCTTAGAATTTAGGAATATACATCATTTTAAAACAAAAAAAAAATCATATTAATGGTTCATAAAACTTGCTGTAGACTTTCTTTGGTTGTTTAAAAGAGTTTCCAGTTTCAGATTTCCTTGAATAAAGATCGGGAAGGTTTGTTTTTCAGGCAGGTGAAAGAGACACCATTAACATGCAAATAATGTATGACAAAAAAATAATTACTGCCTGATTTTAAACCATGCATTCTGCTGACTGAGGTTTTTGCAATTTTCCGCCCTTACATTGGTTCACTTTCAACTACCCTGACTACAATTTTACCTTGCCAACACAGCCAACTCTCCATCCCTTATCTTTTCAATATTTCACCAGCTGTTTTGCTCTGCCTCAGTTTTCACCTTTTTCTTGTTTTTCATCTTTCTTCCAATATTTATTTCTTTTCCCATCTGGCCTTCTGCTTTCCTCTTCGTCTCCCTTTCCTGTAAGGCTTATCAGAAGATGGCAAACCCACTGCAGATTGCCTCCTTCTTCCCAGACTTACCTCTGCGGTGAAGAACAGCAATAATATTGAAGTTATTTAATTTCCTCAGAATTTTATTGCAATGTGAGAGTTGTTTGAGAATACACAGTGTTTGTGTGGGTAATAATTTCAAAATTAGCAGATAAATATGCCTGCTGTGACTGACAATGAAATGATAGAGCCAAAAGGTAACACCCTGAGAAATTCAATCAAGAAGTTTGGTTAAACTGCCAGAGGGATTTTACACTTTTGACATTTTACATAGAGACACACAACAGTGAGCCCCATTTATTTATTTTTTCCAACTCTTATCATCTTTCTTTATTACTTCTAGGGAAAAACACTCAGCCCAATCCCTTTGATGATATCATCAGCTTTTGATCATATCATTGTGAGTTTAATGCAGTGTGACATGAATGATGCCTACCTCTGTGCCCAGATACAGAACTATTTAACTCCTGGTAAATAATAGATGTGACTAATTGTTTAATCCTTGTAAAATAAGACACACATAATTAAGTTTTCATCTGTGAGTTATTCTGTAAGATCTTGTCATTCAATCAGATCGGGGGATACAAATGGTGAAAAGTACAACATTGCTGTTATTTAAATTCCAGAGATGGAAACTTTAACATCAAGAGCTCATTTATGTATTCATTTGATAATACTGTCTTGTGTATAGAGCAGTGTGGTCCTTTAAACAGTTTCAATCAGCTAAACTTTGAACCTTTGAAATGATCATCAGTAAACAATCCATATGAGTAAGCTCAAAGAACATTGGTGATTCTTACTTGGCTTTCCAGTGTCAATAAATTCTATATTTAAACACTCCAACTCTTACTGTACTTTGTAATCACCATATTAAATTTTAAAAAAATCTCCTTATTTGGACTTCTCTGACCTAAAGGTAAGCAACTATACATGATCTCTAATCCAGAACACTCTTTGAAATATTCGGTGACTATCTTCTCACATGCCTGACTCATGAGTACATGACAAAAAAATGAACCCAGTCTTCGTACACAATCATTGGAAACAACGGAGTGACCAGGGCAAAAATGGCTCCAGCCAGTCACTGATAGGGGGACGGTTTGGTCTCATGCACATGAAGTGATGGATGGTAGAGGCTTGTGACAGCTCATGATGGGGCATAATTTCTCAGGGGCCACTGGAGGTGGAGGGGATAGTTGTCACTCCACGTTTTGCTGAACTTTTGTCTCAAATATCAACGGAAACAACATCGGAAATGGTACAGATATCCCTCATCCTGCACTTAAACTAGAAGAACTTATCCAAACTGAAACAGCTGGGGATCAAATTAAGTGAGAAAATAAAAATCTATCAAATTAAAAAAAGGTACAATAGGCACCATACTAGTGTTTATCAGTAATGACTTAGCAGGGAAGTAACTACCATTTTGAACTTTATTTTTTTCACCAGTTGAAAAAAAAAAGCAACATAATGGGACTAAAGGAATAAATTGCCATAATTCCAAAGAAAGGGAAAAGGTCACACTCACACAAAAGTGATCACCACCTTGTCTTAAATCTAACAAGAGAGTAATTATCAATTCTGCAATACTGAATCAGCACACACCACTGTTATTAAACCCTTTCAAAATTAATTAGGAACCACAATGGCAGTTCTATAATAGTTTAAAATACAAAAATAACCATGATAATTATCTAACCTCTGATGAGAACATGTGTTTCTGATTCAATAAGTGCTTTTTTTATAATCTTGTCTTGAGTAAGCCCAATACATACATAAAACAGCAGGATGCAGCAACATCACCTAGTCTTGCTGCTATTTTTTCTCTCACTGGCCACCAAATTGGACTAAATTGGACCTAAAGAATCTCTTGCAATGCAAAAGTATTTTCCCTGTAGACTAGCCTATGATTACAAAAGAGATGTCCAAAAAACTGGTAACAAGAGACCGTGGATTGGGAACAAGTCTCCTATTCATCTACATATTATAAATTTTTAATCCATGGAGTTTTCATATTTTTAAAATATTCCTGATGTGCGTATTCAGCAAAAACGTAGGCAAACTTGGCGGCTCAAGAGCATTTATTGATCCATTCACTGAACCTGCTTTATCTTGTATGGGGTCACTCGGGGCTGGGGTCTATCCCTAGAAGCAAGTGAAAGCAAAAATAACCAAGTGAAAACAGAAGTAAAGTTCAAAGGAGGATAAAGCAAAGACTAACACTATCTCTGCTCACTACATGTGCAGTACATGATATATATAACAGTATATGTAGCACATAACACAACTGGTATCTCTGCAAGGCTCCAAATGACTTTGTTTCTATTAAAATTGTAGTATATGTTTTTCATCACATCTCCAGGAGAGTACATAAAACTGGAGCCCTGCAAGCAGGGATTTAATTGGGATGGAGCTCTTGGGCTTGCTGTCATACATATGTTCAACAATACAGTTTAACACTTATTTCCAAGCTTGGAAAGATGCAAAGCAACAATTCTATGTGACGGTTTTCAAGCACAGCACTCAATCTCGGCACTGCCTCCCTGATTTTGCCAACAGCCATCTACAAGCCCTTCTAATCGCCGAGGCTCATGGCACACATCGAGAGAATAGACCTTATTTCCCAACTGAGTCCCAGTGCTTACGGTCTAAAGCACATAAGAACACATCAATGCCTCTGCATGCCTCTACTTAATACCTTTTATCTGTTAATGGCTTTACTGAACAGGCAAGTAACTTCAGTCACTTTTCATTCAGTTATACATGAGACACGAATAGTGAGGTAAATAAGTGCCTAGCAGATGGAAATGCAGAGAAGTGAAAATAGGTTACACCCATCTTGGACAATGTTAACATTTTCAAAATAATGTAATTTAAATAAAATATTAGGGGCAAGTTTCCACCTCATTTAAAAAAAAAAAAACTCCTTGAGCATGGGGCAAAATAATACCTGATGTGCTTCATTAGTTGATGAAGCCAAAACATCTTTTATATGTTGTGAGGAATCTTTCTGTATGTATCTAGTTCCATATTTTACCCCATACTAGCATTTTTGCCCCTACTTTTGCCTCAGAATAGAAGAAAGGAAAAGTTAAATATTTTTGGCTCCATTTTATTTGCATAATGTGTCCTGTAGAAATAAAATGACTGCTTTCTTACAAAGTTCAAAAGTTGTAAAATTGAGAACAAACTGCCAAATAGTCAAAGAATGAACCCCGCTCATCATGGTGGGTAGAACTTCTTCTTCTTTTTTTTTTTTTGGAATGCTGAAACCTCATTTTAAGAGCATTAAGTACACTATAGTAGGTTTTAAATCAACGTATGTGACAAGTAAACCATTTTGACAACTGTTTCCAATGATTCTTTTTTTTTCACATTTTTGCTGTGTTGCACCACTACCGGTGCCAGAAGGCAGGGTCATCAGCTTCATGAATCTTCTGTGCCCTTAATCCCAGAGTAACTCTTGGTGGTGGGCAGGAACAGAGATGTCTCCCTTTGAAGCTTCTGGCCGCCCCTTTGTAAGAGGCGGAGGCCAGAAGCTTCTGTTCTCCAACACCAATTCACTGAAAGCTCCTTTTGCATGGACTTTGTGATTCCAGTGGCTGTGGAATGAATTTTCCAGAAAAGCATCTACATTCAACTTTGATTATGAAGGTACTATCTATTCTGCTTCATAACATTCTCTTTTTTTCTCTCAATGGCTGCCTCCACCATTTTTTCCCCACAGGACTGGGAGCAAATGATGCCATGATATGCAATAAAGACTATTTGGGGGGGATGGAGCACTGGATGGTGAAAGGGTATTGTAAAGTTACAATTATCCCCTTAGATTTTATTTAAACTGTTAAAAGTGTTAAAGGTCCATCCTAATTTGCCATTCTGGTTTCACCTTGCACCATTTCTTTTAAATGATGTTCACAGCTTCTACTGAAGACTAATGAAGTGTATCTTTCATTTAAAAGATGTCAGACTAGTTCTGCTGATCCTGTTGTTGACTTTTTCTTAGGTTGTCCTCCTTTCTTGCTTCTACCTCACATCTTTGATCTTTAGGACTTTGCTTTCCCTTTGACAATTTCTGAGAATGGAAGAGGTTTCCTTTCCATTTACTGGCTTTTCAACACATTTTGACATTGGTCCCTACCCCAGGCCTTGCCTTGGTGCAACCAACAAACTCTTTTGCATATTTAAACAATACAGTGCTAAACTATACTGTATGACAAGCATGGCTTCACAGGAGAAGAGTCCAAGTGCTGAACTGTCCTGCCAGCAATCCAGACCTTTTACCAATGGAAAACATTGGGCACATCATGAACATGAAACATCCAGTTACAAAGGTCCAGGACTATTGAGCAGCTACAATCCTGCATCAGACAATAATGGGACAGCATTCCGTTCTAGAACTCCAGCAACTGGTTTCCTCACTTCCCAGATGTCAACAGACGGTTGTTAAATGAAGAGATGATCCTACACCATGGTAAACATCACCCTGTTCCAACTTTTTTTGAGATGTCTTACTGCCATCAAATTCAAAATGAGCTAATATTTTCCACGAAATGGCAAAATGGGGGTTTTGGGGGCGATACATTTCCTGATGCCTTTAGTTAAGCCTCTTTTTGGCTCTTTTACTTCCTTTTTTAATTTGAAAGTCTGCTTCTTGATATGTTAAGTTTTGTTTTTTGACCTCCCTTGTTCCAGTCTCTCCTGATCATTCATACCTGTGACTTATCAACCCCTGTGAGCTCTATTGTCTTGTCATTCCCCTTTTACCTGCCAGTCCATCAGTTTTGCTATTTATTTGTATTCTGTCTGCTTTTTGCTATTTGAGCTTTCTCCAGCATGTTTTTTGTTTGTTTTTTGATTACCTGATTTTCCATTAAAAAGACTTGTTTGCAATTCCTGCTGTCTTCCTGTATTTGGGTCCTCTTCACCTCACACCTAACAGCATTAGACATGTTTTGATTGGACCCCGCTATTATCGCTGGATGATGAACCTCTGTTTAGAGCTTTGGGCAACATCAACCCCTGCAGCTGAGTTGAGGGGAGGGAAGACTAGTCAGGAGGTGTTATCTAATGGTGCTACATAACATGTCTGTTTAGTCTGACTTCACCAACTTCAGTAGAGTTGGCTGATCCAGGAGATGGAGTGACTGGTGGATCCATGCTGAATAACAATGGGATTTCTGAAGGAAATTCCCGCAAACATTGTTGCAGAAATATGACCAGAAGTCTCTCTCTGCCACTCCTACTGCTGTGTTTGTTGAAAGCAAAGAACTTCTTTCTGAGGGTACTCAGTTTGCTAATTGTAAATTACAGTTCTGTAATATGCTAGATTATGATGTCCACAGCTCTGTGAATGAGGAACTTGCAGATATCCTCATCTTGTCATCAACACAGTCAACAGTCTACCTTAGCTTGAACATTTGCAACTTTCCGATATAATAGACGGACAATGACACATCCACCCATATAGTATTTACACAATTAGAGAGTCAAAACTGAAAGACATTAATACCAATGTGAGCAACAATTATGCTCTCAGTCCAAGCTACTCATGTCCAGGAAATGCAACAGGTCAGTCAGTCAATACTTCAACAATCTCAGTGCTTATGCAGCTCCACCCCAGAGTATAGCAATACTGACTGGAGTTTGACAATGACTACATTTACATGGACAGCGACAATCTCATTATTGATGTTAATCTAATTAAGACAATATTATGATTAAAGTATTTACATGATTTGTTTATAGAATATTTCCAGGTTTACATGTTAAAGAGCAAAGTTTGATTAATGTCATGTAGCTAATGTCTCTATCAGGGTTGCCAGTTCTTGCTCATTATGAGAAACTTTGAACTTGTTCTTTTGTGAAGTTGGTTTAAAATATCAGAAGTCATGTGTGGAAGGTTTTTGGACTTTTGTGACACTTTCACATGAAAATAATATTTTTTAATGTAAAGAATGAAAGGCTTCAAGATAAACTAATTTTTTAAAAAACTTTGCAAGGTATAATTGTTTTTTGAGTTCTATAAATTAGGCCATAGTAGCCTTTTTTAAAGTCTCTTTGGCAAGTTTACATTAAAGTAGAAATATTCAACTGGATAAATTGATTGAAATGTGTGAAAAGTAAGGTTCGTTGAAGGAACCTCCAATCGCTTGATTAGGGGTGGAGCTGCTGATATCATGTAACTAGGAGTAGGAAGCCTCAAGGAACTTATAAAATTTGGCTCTCCCATAGACTGTATAAAAAATGGACAAAGCTGGGGGGTAGCTGAATCTGAGGAGGAAAATTCAAAACCCCAGAGCCACGCCATCACTAGGTTACCTACGGGTTTAGTCATATCTTTGTTTTGCCCCGAGTAGAATCTCATGTGCCATCGACCCAACGTGACCCAGCAAGGGAGATGCTCATACAAGTCGCTCCAGCTTATGGCGGTTCATTATGTAGCGCCATTTAAGTCTCACACTTTGTACTGTACCTACTGGACACAGACTATACATGCCACACATCCTTCTTAAATAAAACATGACTTTGATTACTGTATGTCTCTGATGCATGTGAAAATATTATTTTCATTCTCTCCTGCTAGTGCGCATGATGCCCTGAGCTTTTCCATAGAGACTTTCAACTTTCAGTTTAAGAAATGAATTCCTAATTTTAATGGGAAATGGTTAAGTTCACTTTTGTGTAATGAATAGTCTATTTTACCTGATGTCAAATACTACTTAAAACTGCCTTTCATTAACAGGCGCAAAAATTAAGTAAATGAACATTGTTGTTTGCTTTGGGTTCTTTTTGCTTATTGTTCTCAAGATCTGGCAACCCTAGCCACTATGGCTTACGTTTGCTGTTCCCACCAGAAAACCAAATGACACAAAAAAACTATTTCACCAGTTTATTGATGTCTTGTACTGTTCAGAGTGTTTTGGTTCAGCTTGTATTAAAGCCTCTTATGTTTAATGTTCTACTTGCTCATAGATGCTAGCAATACACTTTTTACAGCAACAGGTTGCATTACACTCATACTAATATCTTGGCAGTACTGGAGCATGATAAGAAACAAAGACTGGTGGAAAAGAGATGTCTTCATGGAATTTACTGACACAAAATGCTCCAAAAATTCCAGCAGGTTGTTATACTTCAATTACGCATTTACATGTCTTCATAATGCAACTATGATCAGCACACTCCACCTCCCTTAATGTGATTATTACTTACATTGAATTTGCTGTTTAGATGGTAGTTTCTTAACCAGAATATTTCCTTAATCTGATTATAATATTAGCATTTGCCTCAGTTTTAGGTTCCCAGCTATGGTTTGACCATTGAGTACCAGATAATCTGGCTAGGTACTCTCCAGAGGAGTGATCAAGCAAGGCATATCAACTGTACATGTTGCATGAATGTAATGGCATATTAAGGGATTTACAATTTAGGTATGTCGGGTTAGAAGTTGTCTCTTGGCTTTACGTTGTCAGAAACAGATGGTGCCAGGGAATACATCTACCCTGCCTAGCCTCTCAGCTTTGATATGCAGATGGGAAGTTCACAGAGAATGAGTGATGCTTCAGTCTGGATGTGCTGAAGTCCTGGACACGGGGGCCGCACTAAGTCCACAACAACCAAGATATGTATTGATTTCCATTTTTTTCCTCACTTTACCTGAATTTAAGCTCACAAGTTTTTTTTTTTTTTCCCCCCTCTGGCTGAAAAAAAAACATCAGTAATTATTTTTGATTTCAGTAGCACTCAGACATGAGTAGGTCAGGGGTAAAAGACAGGGAGGGAAAAAAGAATGACCCACTTTATTGAGACACCGTAAAAGCCAAGAGCTTCTCCACCATCTACTCTAATCATGAGAGGGAGAACAACTGAACTGGACAAGTATCAGTTACATGAAAAGAACAGGATGTGATGACAGTAAAAACTGAATTCAAACCCAAACCAACTGAACTTTAAAGTCACTGAGGGTAATCGCTTAACTGGTGATATTTTTTTTTGGACTTCTGCAGCTGTCTACTCTGATTAAAATGAAATTTAAAATGGCATCTCTATTAGCTTCCCCTGCAATTCACTGCCTCCTTTTGAATATGGTGCTGTGAGGAGAAGATAGGGTACAAATAGAATAAGCTCTATGATGTTGCCTTATCTAGGTCATGATATAACCACCCTATCTCTGAGTAATCCTCTTGTGGCTGACACTGAATGAAAGGAATAGAATAATAAAGTGCTCGATTGAGATGTCAGAACAGTCTGGCAGAATGCTGTTGGGGTGGAAAGCAGCGTTTGATAAGCGCTGATGCCTTTGTTTAGGCAGCTGGGAGGGAGAGATGGACGTGCTTGTACTGGATTCTGCTTATATTCGGGAGCGCTGGGGTTTTCCCTTTTCTCTCTCTCTCTCTTTCTCTCTCTCTCTCACTCTGTAACTCTCTTCCCCCGTTCCCTCTTTCTCTCTTTTGCTTTTTCCCCATGCTGCCTCTCAGACAGCTTTGATCACAGTACCCTTTGAAGCAGGGTTCCAAAATGAAAACGAAGAGACAGCAGAAGTCACCGAAAGTTCACGCCTAAACTTCCTGCAGCTAGTTGCAAAGTGCATATTTTTATTACAGCATACGCTGTGTCAGATCTATGGAAATTATTAATGAGACCAAAAAAATAATAATAATAATTGTTGGTCATAAATCATTTAAACCATGAATCATTAATTATAAGGCTATGATATGTTATAACTATTGAGCATGTCTTTTAACCTGGTGGTAATGAAGTCAAAAATAGTGTTTGAGAATTCCATAAAAGAGATTTTTTTGACAGATATTTTTAACACATCATTAGCTTCTGCATAGGAAAACACTGCAGCACAGGTGTACTTCTGGTTCAAGCTGCCTCTATGCCTCGTTCTGTTTTCTTTCAGACTAATTTCCTGTCAGCAGAAAGGTTTAGCTTCCACCCAGATCCTGGATGCTACTACTCTAGGTCTTTCATAAGTCGAACTATACCGTCTGACGTCTGTTTTTCTTTGTTTTTTTTCACGGAATTTCAACAATTATCATTTTTTGGTTTTTTTTATTAGCTAATCAAAGAAAACGAATTGGCCACTATTTTTCATGTGCTAAAGTAAAATTAGATCCAGTTGTGCTGACGTTGACTCGAGCTGATCTGGAACTGCTGGTTGGAGAAAACAAGCTATTTACATGACTGTATAAGTTCTGTGTCTCATTTAAAAACAGTATGAGTGAAAGGTTTAGTAAGCATGTCAGAATCCGAAATTGTAAAGATTTGGGGGGTTCAGCATTGAAGGTATGATTCAGAGAAATCCCTGCAGGGACAAGACCCAGGGCCATTAGACGCAAGCTTTGAGTTTCCGAGAAATGCTGCTTTAAAAACAAAACTCTGCTGAAATCACTGCATCAGCTTGGAAATATTCCGTACAAACATTTTCAATTAAGACAGTTCAGTGCTATATGGATATATATAAACAAGATGGTAACACTTTACAATAAGACACACAAAATGTTGCTTAATTACTAGGAACAAAGTCCCACAGCTCTTAGTAAGTGAAAACTTTTGTTTTGCAGGTTGCTGTGGTTTAGGAAGTAAAACAAGTCATATATGGTGCACTCCAGCACTGAGAGAGGTAACTAAAATTCAAAGCGAACCCATAAACCGCATATCTGAGATCACAGAAATGCATTGCTAAGCACATAGCTGAAACAAACCTCTGTGTCACTGGAACAGCTTCTTGAGCAACTCTCACCCACCACACAAATAACGAAATAACAAGCACATGCTATGATGGAATGACAACACAGCCTAGCAGCTGAAATATTCTAATTAAAGGAGACTTGTTAGCCTTTAGCGAGCACTTGAAGTCAAACTTCTTTGACCCTTTAGCATAAAGAAAAAAAAATTACTTTGTAGATTGGTCATTTTCTTGAAGAAACACACTATCCATGTATTTTTCCTCATACTCCAAATTGCAGTTGCTCACATGTTAAACACTGCATACCAGATTTTGCAAAATCCCTTGACATTTGAAGTGCAGAATGCAGTTTCGAAAACAGCCAGTGTTTATACAAAAAATACATATTGTGCTTGTTTTTGGTTAAACATAACTGTTGGCAGCGATGTAGCTCAACAGCAAGATTGATTTAATGCAACACTAAATACCTTTTTCCCATTTATTCACATTATTTCCATGTTCTGTCTGATGTTTCACTGACATAACTATTATGGATGGTATTAAGCATATAATACTGTTACGAACTGTGTGGAGTGACTTTGACTGAAGCATGGGAAAAGTTTTGGGAGTATGCGTGTTGATTTGTAGTGTTACAGCATATGCTACATTACCCTTTGCCCTTATAAATTAAAATGCTCCTTTATCTAGCTAGGAGAAACAACAAGTAACCTCTGCACTCAATAGGGGGCATGCAGAAGCGCCATCATATGGTCTTTTATTGCAGTTTATATTATGACATATTGCTGTATATTATTTACTATAAATATTGTACTATGTATAAATATTGCTCCTTTTCCCCCCCAGTAAATCTACATGTTCTGCACATGTATTGTCAGTGCTGGTCCCAAACACACACAGGCATGCACAAGCATGGATATGCATTTTATAATTGTACCTACACAGCAAACTGTATTTGCCAGGTTTTTAATTTCCTTGATGAAAACGAAGCATCATGTTTGGTTGTCTCATTTATCTGTAGAATCAAAACTGATTTGCAGAAAAATATTATTAATTACAATATACACTACTATTGCAGCGCAGAATTATATCGCAGTTTTACTGCTGCTTTGAAGTGTCTTTCAGGTTTGGTAGTAAGAGTAAAATACATAGTACATGGCTGAAGAAACAAGCAAACACAGGTTGTTTTCTGATTGCCATGTAGGCCACAACTTCAAAGAAAAGGCCATTACCAGCCATTTACCTGCTGTTGCTGCCAACTACAGCACCATAAGGAGAAATGACCAATGTCAGTCAAAGGGGGGGAATATAGAGAGTGTACATGTGAGACATATGTGAGGGGCACCATGAGTGTGTTGCTCCGAAGCTGCCGTCTCATTGGCAATCTCTCCTGACAGGCTTCTGCGCTGTTTAACTTGAGATGATTGAGGGTGAGTGAGAGCGAAGAGATAAATAGAAAGCAGATAAAAGAGAGGAAGATAAGAAGAAAAATTACACCCGAGGAGCAAATAAAGAAGTTATCAGAGTCTGCCCTACATATCAGCTACTAATGACTGTTGGAACTCTCTCTATAATACCCTGAGCAACCACATCTCCACAGGGGTACTACATGAATTTCACCCCAGCCAGCTGAGACTGCCGTAAGTCTGCGAAATGTGGTAACACAGTGGGCACCTTAATTGTAATCTTGCAGTTTGGCTTGATTAAGCTGCTGCCTTAATTACTAAAGTAAAGCAGGAATGAAAAAAGGGGGTTGTGCGAGTTTTAGAAAAGACTAGTTGCAAGCTAAATTATCTGTGAAAGTCACAAATGAAGGCAATTAGCCAGCTAGCCCCCAGTATGTCCGCCCAGTCTCATTCAGAAACCAGGCCAAAGACTATCTGGAACAAGTCAACAGTTTCTTTAAATTTTTCATCATTTGTTCAGCTAACAATCTGCGACATTTAGGTAAAGCTGTTAGGACTAATTAGAGAAGAGGCATCCCAAAAAGTCACTGCAAAGGGAGGGCAGTATTTATCATCTTAACATTCTTAAATTTGAATGTTTGTATGCAAATGTTAAGTGGCTGCATGGTTGCCCTTATCTACACTGAATATTTATCAAAGTAAGATCAGACATATAACCACATATCTGAAGGCAGCTACAAGAAATTACTTCTCCTTTTGAACATTATTGAGTCTGGAGAAGTCAAGTAGTGATTTTGAAATGTCAGAAAACTGTGGGCAGTACATAATCTTTCTTTTCGCATTGCTTATCATCTCCTGGCATAAAATGAATCGAATGAGAGATGGTGAGAATCTGATTTAAAACTTAGAAAGGAAAGGATAGGGAGAAAAAGCGAATGAGTGAAGAGTAAACAAAGTGGACAGGGGGAAAGCAAAGATGGTGTGGGGTGGGAGGGGGGTAGAGCTGAAATGGGATGAAGAGAACTGTTGATGGAAAGGATCAGACAAGGATGCAAAATCCCAGTGAGAGGAGGGAATATCAGTTCAGTAAACTCAGACTCCTGTAGATCACAGGGAAGGCCCAAGAGATTCTCTTCTCTTCTCTTCTCTTCTCTTCTCTTCTCTTCTCTTCTCTTCTCTTCTCTTCTCTTCTCTTCTCTTCTCTT
>JAOWBL010000018.1:6629696-6641222 GCA_028564865.1 Zenarchopterus dispar
AAAAAAAGCAAAGTAGCAGATAAATCCAGAGCTGCAGATTTTTTTTGTTTGTTTG
The DNA here is from genome assembly GCA_028564865.1 of Zenarchopterus dispar. NCBI lineage: Eukaryota > Metazoa > Chordata > Actinopteri > Beloniformes > Zenarchopteridae > Zenarchopterus > Zenarchopterus dispar. The sequence continues at coordinate 6,629,752 of JAOWBL010000018.1, forward strand.
TTTGTTTTAATGGATCTTAAAAGCCGGCCTGCTATTCTCGAAACAAGAGAGACAATTAAAAAAAAAGACAATTTACTTCCAAAAAAGTACGTTGACATTATATTACCTTGTTATCAGCTCCTTTTTTCTGAACTGCAGCGTGAGGACTTGTGTGACACTTGAACCACCACAAACACCACACAGGCTTCGGCATTAGCTTCTTAGCTTCAGATAAAAGTTTCCTCGACATGCTGCCAGGTGAAGACGTGAACAGAACTCCCTCATAGCTGGCATTACCCAATTTATTTAAATTGATGACTCTTAAAAATCAATTAAATTACTAATGCCAGCAGTTAAAAGCATTGACGAGTACGTCCTTAAAATTCTTCCCTCTGGACTGTAGTTCCACTCAAACTGTGGTTCCGCATAGGAAAGGAGTCATAAGGGTGGCGGGAAATACCCGTAATCAAATATTTTTTTGGAAGATAGAGTACAGTAAGTTTGTACCTCAATTGCAGTATAATGTTTCATAATCTAGGATAAACACTTTGATTGCGACAAGGTAAATTCAACGTATTTCCCTTGACAATGTCGCACCGCTTAAATATTCCTTTAAAGGCAAAATGTCTTGCCCCCAACAGGAAAACGAGATTTTTAAAAAATATATATATTTTTTGTTCACTCAGTGAATACTTAATTTTCAAGAAAAGCAGGTTACATCAAAAATTGAGTCAATTAATTTTAATCAAGAGATCAATGTTAAAATGGTCTTATTTTTGCATATTGGTTCATAGTTTTATTTTGGATGGGAAAGATTTACCTGATGCACATCTTTATCTCTCTGCCTCACCAACCTCTATAAATTACTCTCTCTTTGCTTCTAAGCTAACATGCAAATCATCATACACCCTTTCTTAGGCCTTTGCCACCTTTACCTTCACCTTACACCACATCTCCCTGTTCACCTGTCTCTTCTCTTCAGTCTTCTTACTGTCCTTCTTCTTAGCTAATCTCCTTCTACATCCTCCCGTATCTCCTTGTTACACCACCAAATTTTGTTGTCTACTTTCCTGCCAGATGACATCAAGTACTCTCTTGCCAGTTTCCCTGATCACATTAACTGTAGCTGTCCAGTTATTTGGAAGGATCTCCTGACCATCCAGAGCCTGGCCCAACTCCTCTATGAAAACCACACGTTTCCTTTTTGAGGTTCCACCACTTCATCTACTCCTTTCCCTTTGTCTTTTTCATCTCCTTCCCCTCCAGGGTCATCCTACACACAACCATTCTATGGTCTCTGACTACATTCTCACCACTATGTTGTAGTGACTGATCTCCTCAAGGTTATGTCATGTACAAAAGATGTAATCCACCTGTGTGCTCCTACTACTTTTAAAAGTCACCCCATGCTCCTGTGTATTCTGGATACCAAACCTGGCACTTATGCTGCCTTTTCCAATAAGACCTCTTAAATATGCATTAATCACTCCGTCATCTCTAGAAATACTCTCCATCATTTCATCTACCTCACTCCAGGATTTCTCCTTCTCTTTTAACTCACATCACCTGTGGAGGATAACCAATAACAACACTGAATATCACAGCCTGAATATTTAGCTTCAGAATTGTCATTCTGACACTCTTCACCTCCAGAACATTGCTAACAAGCTCCTCATTCAAGATAACCCCAGTTCTATTTCACTTTCCAACCACACCATGATTAAACAACTTGAACTCTGACCCCAAGCTTCAAGTCTTGCTACTTTTCCCTTGAACATGCATATCACGTATGTATAACATATATAACATATCCACCTTCTTCCTCTGCTTCATGTCACCAATTCCCTAGCTTTTCCTGTCATAGTCTCAACTTTCAAAGTCTGTACTCTCAGCCCTAGTCTCTTGCTTTTCCTCTTTTCTCTCTGAATATGGGCATGCATTCCTCCTCTCCTTCTTCAGTCAACAGTAGCTCAGTTTCCATTGGCACCCTGTAGGTCAGCAGCACCAATGGTGGTCCTTGTTAACCCAGGTCTCAACAAATTAGGTATGGGATTAACGGGTATTTTGATTCACAGTTTTAATTTGGCATAGGCTTTGCATTAGACTTTACATTTAACTGTCCTCTAGATCGGTGTTCTTCACTCCTGGTCCTCAGGAGGCACTGTCCTGCATATGTTAGATATTGCTCTGCTCCAACATACCCCTGATTTAAATGATTGGCTCACCATCAACTCGTCATCAAGGCCTACACAAGTCTGTTTAATGCCACACTAATTTGAGTCAGGTGTGTTCGTAAGCCTCTGAATTTATTCCTATTTGCTGAATGTTTTTTTTTTCAGCTCTGTAATACTTGAAATCAATTTAACCTTGAGATACATGATACTTTAAAAAAAAATCAAATTGTGATTGCAAATCTTAGAAGAAACACTTTAGATTTTACATTGCATAAAGTACAAGAAGCTATCAAAGAAATCTGTATTTATCTGATGTTTTGTAATAGTTTACAATAGTTTCTAACTACAAATACTGATGTCACTATACAGAGCCCTTCATCTGTGAGGCATCCATCACATTACATCTCAACACACCAGACATGATATCTGCATCTATATACTCAAAATTGAACTGTTGTAATGTACTAATAATAACTTTCAGGAAGATTAAACATATAAAATACCTTTTCACTTTGGTCTACATGAGCCAAAGAAAGAGAAAATGTTCTACTCTTTAAGGTGAGTTTTACCATGTAGCGCTTACCACCTCTGTAAATCTTTTTGGATGTTGTTACATAAAAAGTAGCATGCGTCTTCCACGACATCAATGCTTTGAGTTACTTTTTGAATGGTGCCACTACTGAATGAGTGCACCACACAGTCTAAAGCACTTTGAAAAAAAAAAAAAAACAAAACAGATAATGTCAGACACACATGAAGAATTAATGTTTACTTCTGTTATTGGTTCCGTGTTTAACAAAAACTTTTGATTAAATATACAATATGTCAAACCCATCATTAAAATGATTTGAGTTGAGCAGAGGTCCTTATATGAACTGACTCCCAATCTTTAACAAGAAGAAGCAACATTGAGTTGAAATTATCATGCTAACTCTTGTTAACATTGTGACATTTCCTTATACAACGAATGCCAAACTGATTTACATGGCAAACAGAATAAGAAATGCAACCATCAGACAGAAGAGACCCATGGCTTCAGACAGAGCAAACCCCAAGATGGCATAAGAAAACAGCTGCTGCTTCAGAGAGGGGTTTCTGTTGAGAGAGGAGAGGGTTGATGAGATTAGGTTAAGGTCTAAAAAAGTACAAGTGCAGTTTTTAAACCATTTCAGTACTTTTTAAGGTCTACATGAAAAACTTCTGGGCTTTTCAGACAGAATGTGACATTTTGCAGTTGCTGTCCAGTTCAACGCACTGAGCAGCAGCATCACTGAGCACACAGGAAAAGCATAGCTTTTACAACTCGTCATTTTCGAATAGACAACTATATGCATGTTGTCAGTATTAAATATGCATCTGTTTTCACACATTACCAAATTGAAAAAGAAAACTAGGTTGGAAAACAAATTAAAACTGTACAGCTTTCTTCTCAAGCTCTCAATACAATTGTCATGCTGTCTGTTGGCTTGGGCGTGAAGGACCCAGGTTCAATCCCCTGGGTTAACAGAGGTGAGCCACTGGGGGTCCCTGAGCAAGGCCCTTAACCCCCAACTGCTTCCCAGGCGCTACAGCAGTGCTGACCACTGCTCCTAGTATAACTAGTGATGGGTTAAAAGCGTGAGATAGAAACTGACAAAAATAAAGATTATCTTATCTTAATATCAGCTCAGGGAATTCAGACAAAAGTATCAGTCCTTGCTGAATAATTCTTGAATTTACAATTGTAAATCCTTGAATTTACAGAAACCTAGAGCTAGGCTAAACTTTGATGCTTAGTGCAGTGGCAAACCCTTCACAAATCGTTCATAAAAAGTGATATCTTTGTCAATTTTTGCCCTAAAGGGCTTTAGTTTGTCACCAAAAACTACAGACAGTAATTTGAAAACACAAGCTGTGATGCACAATACCTTGAGTCACCAAAACAATTTATTCCATCAATTTGAACTGTAGTTTTAAGTCAGATTTGTTAACACACCAAAGTTAGGAATAACATAACCTCAAAACTTATATTTTAACCAAAACATTACCTATACACTAGATGAATGGACTCTAGGAAACTGTTATTGTCAGCCTGCAAATACAAGAGAACGGAGCCTGGCTTAGTGAAACGATAAAAATGTCCTAAAAATCATACTATACCTGGCATAGCCGATAATAAGGCTGCCGAACACTGTTCCAATTCCAGCTCCAGAACCAGCCACTCCCACAGTGGCAGCTCCGGCTCCAATAAACTTTGCAGCTGTGTCGATATCACGGCTCACAGCGCTGGTCTGGAACCCCCGCACTGCCACCTGCTGCTGGGAGGCTCCAATACTCACTGGTGCCAACAGTGATGCAGTCTGAAATATACATATTAGGTTAAGCAAGTATAAACCTGACTGAAGAAAGCAAGCCTGTTTTTTTTTCCTTTTTGTTTTACTAATGTATGTCATGTATAATGTTTCAATTATATAACCTGTTATGGTTTACAACCTATGAAAAGGACAAGCAGTTTTACCCATTCTGCATTTAAGATTCCTGCTTGAGAATGCAATACTAAATTTAGAATGAGTTTATTTCAGCAACTACAAAAATTTATTTGAATAAATTTGGTGTCAAAAATAACATATGCAAGATTACAAATTAATGCAAATATAAAATTATTTTAATTTAATATATACATAACTCAATGAAGACAGAAGAAACAAAAATATATCTAATGTATTTTTGTTTGAGATAAGAACTATTAGAATGCATATTACTTTGGATTTGTATAGTAAAAACCTAAACACTGTAGGAATATATAACATCCTACTACAATTATAGCTGTCTGGGGCTTGGAAAGACAATCTACAGGTAGTTCACAAAACTGTCACTCACGGCACTATCCAAGCCGAATGAAGAAAAGCTTGTATGTTTCCAAGACACGAGTTCAGTTTTTCCTATTTTTGTATGCTCCTACTGCTAACAGAAACAGTCTGGGGATAAAAAACAATGTTGAATTGTCACAAAAATGTTAGGAGGAGGTTAACAAAGACTGGCATTAAATGATTTAAGTGGTGGTAATTTGAAGGCTATCGCCTACTCAAAATAATCTGATTATTAGTGGGGAATGATAGTGTTTTTTCTTAGTATCCGTTTTGAGAATATAAAGCTTTTATATGCCTAACATAATAGATGTAAATTAATCATTGAGATTTTTTTTGACAATGTATAGTCTAATTTGTTGTTTTGGTCTTTTGTTTAGCTCTACAGAGCCTTTTCCCTAATAGCACACATATGCGATCTACTTTGCGACATTGTTTGGAAAATTAAATATACTTTTAAAGCCCATAAGCAACATTAATTTCCCTTCTATGAAAACTCATGTGAGAACTTAGCCTGGGAAAGAATTGATTCAGGGAACTCAACATTAAGTTATTCTCACAGATATAAACTGGTTTAAACCTGACTCAAAAACAGGTCAGTCACTGCACAGAGGACCACCATTAATTCAATTCAATTCAATTCAAAAATACGTGTATAATCCCCGAGGGGAAATTAAAGGAACGCAATCAATCTATGAGATATCAGTCTGAACTGCACTGATTGGTTGCGGAAATATTTACTCCTGATTACTCCATGGACTGTGTGGATGAAATAGAGTATATGAAATAAAAATAATAATAATGAAATAAATGTATAATATGAAATCAAAATATAGGAGTGGAGTTAAAATACTTATAGTCAGCTTCTAAGTTAAGGATTCTCTGTGCTCGGGAATCTTATGGGCTCACCTCTGCTTTCCTGCTGTCAGACACGACTGCAGCAGAGACTGGTCTGTACAGTACCCGGGATCCAGCACGGACCTATGTTAAACAGGGAGAGAGGGTAAAAAAGAAAAGAAAACAAGCAATTCGCCATGTAATTGTCATTTAGATTTAGAAACATATGGTTAGGAGTAAGGACTGCAACAGTGATCCACTGCCAAGCACTTTATATTTTAAATTAGCCCCTTCTGGGCAATTGTCACATTAAAATACTTTGGAATATAGATGCTGTTGATTCATATTAACTTATAAGTGTAGAAAACGTTTTTTGAGGTGGCAGAAGTTACAAAAGGACAGTTGTGACTTGTTAAGACGTCCTTGCAGGTATGAGCAGCAGCTGACTTTAGCAGAGGGTCAAAGACGCCGCTCGGCTAGCTCGGGGACGGCGTTAGCCGGCTCATCCGTAGCTGCAGACAGTTAAGCCTAAAAGCAGACTGGCAGCAAATAACAGCTCTGTAAGATCCCCTGTGTAAACGAGCGGGTTAGTGGCGGTGAATTATCTTTTCATTCATTCAAACTCACCAGAGAGGGCGTAGAGACGAACTTAGCACAGGCGTACATTATGATGGGACGTCCAGGCCAGGTCAACTACAGAAGCAGGGGTTTTTATTCAATGTCTGCGACAGGGGCAATGCAAGTAATACAACACCTTAACAATGGAACCTGTTAAGTCTGAAAAGAACATTTAAACGAAGTATGGAGTTACGTGGACAAACATAAGGTCAAAACCCACACAATGTCGAAGAAAACAAGCTAGCTGGAAAACGGAAGAGAGTAGTAGAGTTTTATATAATACAGCTGAAAAGATACCGTGTAAGATGTAGCTGTCAGGCTTGCATGTTTATTTTAAACACAGTTTCTGAGAGAAGGAGGTTACCTCTTACCTGTCTGCAGCTCTGCGGTAGAGGTCGAACCGTGGAACATGCGCACTATCGCCGATTGTGTTCAGTTCCGGTTTCCTTACGTGAGGCGTGTCATTCAGACGTCACCATGACGTCACAAAGATAAACCGTGTCCGTGGTGTTTTAAAAATGGTTACTTATCTTCAAATACTTAATTGATATATAACTGTGAAATTCGAGAATAATTCTTAAACTGAAAAAATTAACTTATTTTCTATCATAAAAGGCAGTTGGAATGCATAACACTAATGAAGTTTAATTAAATGCAGTTCAATCCAATTTAGCAATACACTACTTTTTTGTCCTGAAGAGCTATTAAATCTTGTACGAACTTTAATTATCCACGTTTCTTCAAAGTATAGATCAGTGTTCCCCAGTTCCAGTCCTCTAGGGACGCTGCCCTGCTTGTTTTAGATGTTACTATGCTCCACCACCCGCAAACAGTCACCAGAACAGTCCCAGCTTGATTTAGTTTGTTCACTTTCTTTAAATCACTGGGTCTGATGCTACTGCCTCATCAGTGACAATGATGATCCGGAGTACAGAGGACTGACACAGGACTTTGTAGACTGGTGTCAGCAAAACCACCTCCTCATCAACTCAGGAAAGACCAAGGAAATTGTGGTGGACTTCCGCAGACGCAGGTCCACTGCCCCTATGTCAGTCAACATCCAAGGAATGGACACTGAGAGAGTGAAGTCTTATAAGTGCCTGGGTGTTCACCTGAACAACAAACTGAACTGGTCAAATAACACTGATGTACTGTTTAGGAGGGGGCAGAGCATACTCTACCTCCTGAGGAGACTATGATCTTTTGGAGAAAAGGGGGCACTTCTGAGGACTTTTTATCACTCTGTTGTGGCATCAGCCATCCTGTACGGTGTGGCCTGCTGGAGCAGAAGCATCACAGAGAGAGAGAAGAAGAAGCTGGACAAGATCATCAGGAAGTCCAGCACTGTCCTTGGGTGTCCTCTGGACTCAGTGAGGGAGGTGGGTGACAGAAGGGTCCTAGCTAGACTAATATCTGTGCTGGACCATGAGTCACCCCCTGCCCCTGCAGGACGCCGTGTCTGGTCTGGAGAGCAGCTTCAGTGACAGACTGATCCACCCTCGCTATGTGAGGGTGGATCAAAGAGGTCCTTCTTTCCTGCTTCTGTCCAGCGCTACAATAATCTCTGTTAGTTCTGTTCATATTCAGTTCATATGTCCATCATCCATCTGCATGCTGTTGCAACATGTGAGTGTTTTTTTTCTTTTTTTTCTTTTTTTTTAGCCATATACTTAATCATATTCAATACTCAGTGCTTGATAAACATAGGTACTCTTTGACACTTTTATCTATATATTTTATTTATTTTGGATTTTGGTTTTCCTGTTCATCTTAGATATTTTTGCTTTTTTGCTTTTTCTTGCCGTATCACACCGGCTCTTGTTCTATGCTGTTGCAAACATGCATTTACCCTCTGCGGGACAAATAAAGGTTTTCTTATTCTTATTTATCTTGCTATAAATCTCTTGTTTGTTTACAAAATACATTTGAAAGATGTGGTGGATAGAGCCCTGGTGGCATCAAGAGTTGGAAAGCATCGCAGAGTTATGTATCAGAAGGCATTGTAGATATTTCTGTGACGGATTTGTTCAATAAACCAGCCCAAACAAATCACCCATCACTTCACTGAACTTGGACAGACACAGTCAGAAACATTACAGAAGGTTCATCTGATTTTAGAGTGGTGGTGCATGGTTCAATGATGCAATTACGACTCAATAAATATGAGCAAAGAGTCCGTCAGTGAAATGGTTTTATGCTTTCTTGTTGCAAAAATGAGTGTCATAGTTCTGAATATCAACACCTATATAAACCTCTTGACTATGTAAGTGAACATAGACTTTTTTTTGGATACTGCAAAATTATGTTAGAAAAAGGCACAGAAACTGATAAGAACATGTCTCCACAGGTGGAAGGTGGATCAAATATAATATTGTCTTTTGTTTTTATCCTGTTAATATTATTTGAAATGTGTGCATCTATATCTACTTAATTATTTCAGTTACATCTTATTTGCTCTGAATGTGAATATTATCAGTTTTCATATTCACTCTACCATCTAGGTTATTTCAGTAAAGATAACTGGTTTGTAAATTCATTTCTCAAATAATTTATGTAGTCATTCATATACATTTTTTTAAGATTACAAAGAGAGAAAATACAATGTTTGAGTTGGCTTTTTAATTATCCAAAATTATTCATATTGGGATTTCTTCTATCAGGAAGTCTATTTCACTATGAGGTTAATCCTTTTTACATAAGCATTGATGATCTGTTAGAATGTCAAGTGGAGTTTTTGTCAATACGTTGAGCAAATAAATTAGTAAAAATAAAATAATAATATCAAGGAAAAGAAAATCATTTTTTTCATAAGCAACAGAGGGAAAGGTTTGCAAGATTATTTTAGAAGAGCGACATAAAGTTAATTCTGAGCAGACAACCTGTAATATCAACTATGATACCTTGCCAAATAAGATTAGTAGAACAAACATTTTATAAACTTCCTGTAGAGGCCAAAGTTCAAAAGGTTCAAATGTGATGTAACATAAAATACCACAAGATGGCAGTAACTTCCTGCACAGTTTATTTTATTAACTGGCGCACGGGGGAGCTTGATAGACATCATTCTGTGTAAGAGAATATATTTCAGATATCGTGGATCCAAAATTAAATCATGCAGGGGTGATATAGAGAAAAATTGCCTGACCTTTTTTTCCCCCTCCATTTACCCGTTAAACAGCTTATATATTTTAAATGAACATACTCTCCTTTTTGGAGGGGCTCGGTAAAAACAGACTTCTCAGTAGCTTTAAGGTCAGGAGAGTCAGCTGAAACGGACTGCATCAGCAATGCAAGGATGGATGTGTTCTTTCTTTTTCAGATGCTGCATGGAGAGGTGGAGGTGAATAATAATCGGATGCTGCGTGTGTAGAATTAAGTTGTTAAGGCACATTACTGTCACTGATTCACGTGTATGATATTTTAATGCAGAATATGAAGGAGCAGTCCAAGCCGCCCCGGACTGTATTAGTAATAAATACTTCACATGGACTAAATGCTGCAGACATCCTGTGTCCCTGTATAATAGGGTGACATAATTAAGTCAGTTCACATTAGGCTATGTTCTTGACCTCGACCTTCATTTGCCTCCAGAAGACTGATGATCGATGTGAGCAGTCGTGTTTCAGTCAGAGCATTCATTCAGTTCATGCTTTGCTCCATGACAGCGGATATTGTGCGCATATTCAGGCTCTAAATATAAGCCATGTATTCATATAAAATATTTATGCCCTGGTTTTAAGTGGGCTTTCCCTCTTCAAACATTCATCTCTAGCCGCCCCCTCAAAAGTGAGCTCCATTTGGTGATGCGGAAGGGAGATTCCTCAGCTCTTCCAGTCATACACCCCCTCCCCTGCGTGATGTTACCGTTGCGCACCGTAATAAACGGAGACGTGACTCTCCGGGGCGAATCCCTACCCACGTCACTCTTGTCTATTATAAATAGGCTGAGCAGCGACTCTGATCAGACTCAAGCACAACCGCTTTTACGAAACAACAACTTTTAAAACCAAGGATTACTTGATTTCCTTCGTTGGATTTAACTGCCAGCACCGGGTAAGTGTATTTAATACCGTTGGAGACATTTCAAACTGTAGTAGTCTGTGACTTTGTTTTTTGTTTCAAGTTCATATCGTGTTTATTAAGTGGCTTGGGATTTTACAGATTTATGTAAAAACATTGCCACTGTTATACATGGGAGTGTTTCTTCTCTGAAAATGATCCAGCGCGAGTTCGCATATTTACGCATGGCACATCTATTTACAGATCATCTGTATAAGCACAATGACTTTGAACAAGGGTGACAAATTGCGGAACATGGACAAAAGGAGGGGGAGCACGCCGTTCCCCATGAATCTACCAAACCTACACAGGAGAAGCATGCCGGTAGATGACCGTGACCTGCGCGCCACGATGCCACAGACGGGACAAACCGACGAGCTGTCCAACCTCCTGCGCTGCTCGTCTTACTCCCCGAGCGAGGAGCACCGGGGCAGCTGTGCGTCGGACTCCTCTGACTCCGTGATCTCCACCGGGAGCGAGGCGGACTCCCAACTGTACAAGGTCGTTCTCCTCGGAGAGCACGGCGTCGGCAAGTCCAGCCTGGCGCGCGTTTTTGGAGGAGTTGAGGATGCTGGTCACGACTACGATGAAGCAGGTAGGCCTGCGTGATGATGCTGAGGATGAGTCATCAACCGTAGCAACCCACACTCACGGACATACATAGTGAAGATGGCCATTGTCTGTAAAGTTTTGGCGTGATTATTCAGAGGCTGATTTGGTCTGTTTAATATAGGAAAAAACAAATAGTGACCAAATTAACTTTAAATATATATCAGAGAAAATATTAAATAATTGGCAATATGATGTCAATAAAATACACACATTTTTAAAAATTAATCCTGATTTTAACACATTTGAAAATATAGAAAATGTGGATATTTATCACTTTAATTCACAAAAAATTTACATGGACTCTAACCAGTATGGTGTGAAAATGCAGTATTCTTATTTTTGCACA
>JAOWBL010000018.1:6647790-6658007 GCA_028564865.1 Zenarchopterus dispar
GCGTGCAGGTGGACGGACGGACAGACAGACATAAAATGTTTTACAGGTTATTGTATCACGTTTTATGCTCTAATTTTGTGGCCCCAAGGCACGGCCCATGTTATGTTTTTGAAAGTATTATAGCAGAGAATGTATTTTGTTGGACCTATAAGTCTCTGTTACACATTCCATTGCTTTGTTTGTGTCTCCGTGACCCGTGCGTTTCAGGTATCTCATTCATGCAAGTGGAGGCGCTGGATCGGGACGACCGTAACACTCCTCATGCTGAGCTGCGCTTCAGCCTGATGGAACAGACACCAAGGATTCCCTCCAGCCAGATGTTCTTCATCGACTCCATCACTGGAGAGGTCTCCCTCACTGAGGAAGGTCCGTCCTAACCACTGACTGAAGTAAAAAAAAAAAAGTCACAGTCATATCTATTAATTTATTTAGAATAGATTTTTTTAAAAATTTTACCTTGTTTTTAACACCAAGGTCAGAATACAAGACAGTAAGTAAGCCAATGTAATTATACTCCACTGTTACATTAAAGCTTTGCAACATCATTGGTTTATTCTTTGAATTTGTCCTGAATGTTTTATGATTTTTTTTTTTTTTTTTTTTTTTTTTGTTCAGTGTTTTGACAATATGATTGTTTTATATCAGTTACAATATTTACTGGAATGTAATTTCGCTGCCAGAAATGACAGTATACTGCTTAGTGCCTAAATGGTCACTTGACTTAACAAGCAATTGGGGGGACCAAATTAAATAGAGAAAAGAAAAGAAAAGAAAAAAGCTACACAAAGCTGTCAAACAGAACTTGAAAATTAATAGGACATATTAGAATTTTATGAAGATGAATATCTAAATCAATATCTATTTATCTAAATAAATAAATCAGAAACAAAAGTCCAGCAAAAGCCCACCACAAGATATTTGTATGTTACATCAAGTTATTTGTATGTTATATACATCACATGTGAAAGAAAATACAAATAATTTATAAAAGGTGCGTTACAAAAATGAATGAAACACTTACACACACACACACACACACACACACACACACACACACACACACACAAACATATTTTAGAGTAAATTGCTGGAGCTATTTCTGCAGCTTTAGTATTCCCCTTTGCTCCAGTTCTACAGGAGCTGGATGACTTTCACACTTGCTGCTGTCTTTGGACTCACACTGCAGCTTATTTCCACATGGCTGGCAATGCTGATAAATTGCTTTAGTGATTTTCTACCTTATGTTCAAGCTCAATGAAACTGTAACAACAACTGCAGCTCAATTTTAATGGTATTTCTCTTTTATTTAAGCGTTTGATGAAAACTGCAACCAAGGACGACGCACACGTTACATTAGGGATGGGATGTCACATTTATCTGAGGGAGAATTTAGTCAGTGACAGCCTTTCTGAAGCTCCACAAGCATTTTTATAAATATTTATGGGTTTGAATATGGTAATTCTCTTTTGTGCATTTATTATTTTTATTTTCTGGACTTTAATGTGTCTTACTTTGGAACCACACTGTGTCACATTATGCAACGTTCCAGCATAGGCAGTTTAATGTTGGCGGTTTTGTTTAACAAATTCTTTAATTCAACACAAACTTTTCAATGAAATGAAAAGTCTTTGTTTCATCTATTCCACCACCAGGAGCTTCTGCTCTGGACCCGGAGATGTGTGGCCGTTACAAGCTCTTAGTGATGGTGAAGGACATGGCCGGGAAGGCAAATGCTTTCTTCACTACTGGCATCGTTACTGTTGAGGTGACTGGAAACACTTGGGCGTCACCCGACCCTGTTCGACTTCAGGAGAATCTCCCAGGCCCTTATCCCATACCTATATCACAGGTGAGGCAACAAACCTGATCACCATCAGCAGAGAAAGCAAAGTGTTTGGGGAAAAAATGGTTTGCTCAATGATTTTCTCACTCACAAACTGAGCAAGAATTAAAAAAAAAAAAAAAGTCAGTGGAAGTACAACATTTGAATCTAGTCATCATCTTTACCCACTACATCATATTCAGGGTCACAGGGTCTGCAGGGGCCTACCTCAGCTGTCTTAGGGCGAAAAGTGGGGGCACGTCCTGAACAGATTGCCAGTCCATCGTCCACACAAACACAAACAACCACACACAGCCACACTTACTCCTACAGCCAATTTTGAATGCATGAGTGTGGATGGTGGGAGGAAACCCACGCAAGCACAAAGAGAGCATGTAGGCTCCACACAGGAAGACCCCAGCTGGGATTTGAATCAGGACCCTTCTACCTGTGAGGCAACAGTGCTAACAGTGATTTAGAAGAACTTCCTTTCTATCATTTCTAAAGATTTTAAAACATCTACTGTAATTGTTTACTTATCTTGTATTTTGTCTGATCAGTTTCATTAATTAATCATTCAGCAAATTAAATCTGCCGCTGCACAGATGAAAAGGACGTTAAGACATTTCTCTTTCAGAGTTTTAAGCTGCAAATGTGCTGATTTTTTATGATTAAAGTAGGAACAAACTGTACATCTTTGAGTTCTGACCTGTCAAGATACCCAAAATATCATCATGAACTATGAAAAGCACTATGTTCTGATTTTCTAATTAAGTGATTTGATTCAGACACTTAAATACCCTCTCATTAGCCCTTAGATGCATAAATGGGTTAAAAATGACCCAGTGATGTTGTTTTTTGGGGTTTTTTTTTTGTTTCATTGTTGTTGTTGTTGTTGTTGCTTTGCAATATCTTCACAATGAAAAGTTATTATCTTTTCATATTCCAGCTTTTCCTCAAAAGATATGTTATTGATATCATGGCTTTTAAAGTTTTAATTTACCTTTTAGACATTTTATAAATTTCCAGTTTTTCTATCACCACCCTTAGCTTCTATAAATGGGTCAAAAATGACCCACATTCACTTCCTATAGAGTTTCATGGGAACCTTTCATTTTTATCAGCTGTGGTTGTCATGAATATATATTTTGTGGACCATACAGACTATATCATAAGTGTCACCACTGAAGATGATTTTACGCAGCAAGATCGATACATGTAAGTATTATTTGTATTTTTTATTCTCAAAAATGTGTGCTTCATTCATCAAAAATGAAAGAAAGCTTGTTTCTTATCATCGATCATCAACTTTGCCCATATTACAGTTTGCTAGCATAAATTAGATTAAAGTAGATAAAGGAAGAAAGAAAAAGAGAGAGAAAGAAAGATTGATAGATAGATTTACTTTATAAATAGTGTGTGGGGGGATGCTGGGAGGCCAAACACTTATATAGCTACACATTAATCATATGTTTTGCTTGTTACTCATAACATTCTTCTCCTTTTATGGTTGCTGATCCAAAAGATCAGCAACCCAGGAAGATGAAGTTACAGGATTGAACCCAGAATCTGAAATATCAGATGATGAGAATCTGGAGTCTTGTCCAGGTGGAGGTGTTGGCTGTCCACCTAAGAATTTATCTGTACAGTTTTTAGGGTCCAGTCACTCATATCTAGGGGTTAATAACTAAATAAATGCCATATTAGTTGATAATGAAGAATAATTATTAGTGTTCTATAAAAGAGAAGCCCCAAGGAATATATACTGTGCCATTGGTGATATCTTATGGAAATGGTAACAGTCTTAGACCATAAATGTTAAATACATTGTTTAAAATGACATCACCTCTCCCTCTATACATATATGATCACCTAAGGATACTTGGGCATAGGTGCAAGTCTGTATTTTCTTTTTCTTTTCTTTGAAATATTATGTAAATTCAGTGTAAAGGTTCACTTTCCTCATGTCGATCCCTGGTTTTATTTTACTTTTAGCTTGTCATAGTCTTAGTCATATCAGCACCATGGTTATAAATACCTTCAAATGTTTTATAAGACATGGGAAAAAAATATCACCTAGAGGTGTAATTATATGTAGTTATACTGAGTGAGATTTTTTTTTTCCATTTTTCTTCATTCACTTCTGAGAACTGTGAAAACAAAGAGGACTGTAGATCTGATTCAGACACTGAATAAAATGTATTGTGCAAATTCTCAATGCCACAAGGTACACTGCAAAACCTCCCCCTCCTCTTGTTTTTCCCACTTCGCCCACACTCGCCCCCAGCCTCTTGTCTCTTTGGTTCTAACATCCTCTTCCACCCACTGAAAATGTGTCGATTCACAAGAGTAGGCACATTTTTTTTCTATTTTCTGTAATATTTTCAAACGCTATCACTCAAATCTAAAATCTTAGGGAGTCTGGAAAGAGCAGATTCCCTCTATGTATTCATTTTAATCCCATATGAAAAAATGTGTGAAATGTGTGAAGAGCTGGAGAAATGAGGCCTTTTGTTGTTCGACTGCTGATCTACTTGAAAATCATTTGGTTACAGTTTCCTATCTGTCCTCATCCAGAATCTAAATCACATAAAAAACTAGATTAGGCTGGCTCGTCGTTGACTTGGGGAATGCCTCATTTCGCCCACGCAGGGTGATAGTAATGCTGTTCTTAGTGGGTGGTGGGACTAACCGCTGTTATGACACATGCAGAGTTAGTCTTGCTTAAGGAACCACTCGACACATCCCACATCTTTTATTGTGTATTATAAATGGAGCTGCTATGGCCACATATCCATTCAGCTGTGACAAATTCTATCATTTGCACGCTGCCATTGTCCATGGTCTGCCAGATTCTGAGCTCCACCTGCCGCCTGGTGTATTGTTTCTTGGTGCTTCAGATATAGACACATGAATGTCATTTGACTTATAGAAAAAAAGAAATCATTTATAAAGTGACCTGAAATATCAGAATCACTTCCTTCATCCTGCAAATCAGATGAAACAGGCCTCTGGTTGTAAATTGAAAAGTGAAACCCTAGCATTTGTAATCAGAACTCCTACATCATTGGAGCTATGGAGGTCAATATCTGTTAATCTGCCTTTTATCTGCAGCATTTTTCTCACTGTCTAAAACTTGGATTACATAATGCAATCAGTCGACATACTTGAACTCAGCTGTACAGTCTGTTGAAACACAAGAGTGGATGAGAGACCCCATCACAGTCAAGCCTCTTGAATGCAGTGAGTTGTAGTTGTCACAGTTGGAGAACATGCGATCACTATTTGAGGAATTAGTTTGAGCCTCATGGCCTCATAATCTTTGTTGATAAAACATGTGTCAACATTAGTTATAAGAAGTTACTGTATGTCATAGTAGCAAAATGATTTATGTTAACAATTCATCAAATGACCTTGTCATATGAGAGTAGTGCGTAGTGATAAATTAATAGAAAGCATCATTTGCATTGCAGTTCAGGTTTGTATGAACTTTTAGCTTCTTTCAGCTCACAGTTGCAGTAACATGGATGAGGGTTTTATTCTTATCTGGTGTAACTTTGTAAAATGAGGAAAAGAGAATGGTAAAAAAGTACTTGGCCACACCAAGATATATGAGCATTCTGGTAACTTTTACCCAGTTGGCTTTTTATGGCTGTGGCTTGAGGAAAGACAAAAAAATCAATTAGTGAATGGAGTGACAAGATACCACTGTGAGATAAGCGCTTGTAGAGCTGATAAAAAAAATGTCCTCGTTTGACTGTTCAAGTGTTTTAACAGTGTTTGCAGAGCAACATCTGTGCCTCTGTGTCAGTCACCAGGTAAAATAGAACTTTTGCCCCAGGTGAAATAGAACTCTTTAGGTGTAATATGTATATGTGAAGAAAGCAGATGCTTTTTTATACAACTGTGAAACATGGGGGTAGAGTTATGCATCTTTTGTAGCAGCCACTGAAACTTATTTTCACCATAGAGGGAAGAAAATATTCAATTGAATACTAGCTAATTCTTTAAAGGCGACATCAGATGGTCATTTCCAGTGGTTAATGTCTTAATGTCTTATCTAGGGTATTTCTACATTTGCTTCACACCCATCTTACCTCTGAACTGTTTATAACTACTTTAGAACAATAAAGAAAAATGTCACGAGTAATACAGCTTCCTTCAACATGAAATGTTGTGGTCTAAAGCGTTTTCTGATCAGTCAAATGCTTGGAGGTTCTGAAGTATCTTCTGATAAGTTGAGTTTCTATGAATCTTCTGTAAGGGTGTCTTGTGACCACGCACAACTCCTGTCAGGTCAGGTCAGGAACAAAACAGAGCTCCAAACCAAGTCACCATAAACAAAACTTTCACAGATAGCTCATGTACAGTACAGAAATCCAGCCATACACACTGGAGCCAGAATCTGATCTGGAGAATGAAAATCATCAGTCAGAGGAACTGCAACAACAAAGATTACACAATGACGTCCTTGTTTGGGACGGCTGTAAAAGTGAGCCAGCTAACCCTGGAAAATGTTTGTTGCATCCTCACAACCAAAATACACGTCTCCTCCAAGACATCATGGAAAGAAAAACAAAACAACTTTCAGGAAGCAGAAGCAGATCATTCCTTCCCTGGGGCACTACCAAAAAAAGGTTGCTTTTAAAATGAACTTGCTGTCCACATATTTATCATAATAAAATACTTTACAGGGTATATCACTGTTTTCCATTGACTGGACGAGTGACATGATGACACATAGCTGGAAGCTGTCCTCATGAACTCGCATGGCTTCTTTCGTCTATGGTCAAATCTGACCAATTAAGACAACCCCCATCTTATAACACAGTTACGTTTCAAAATAAAATCACACACTATAGCGTTAGCATGCTGTGGATATACTGTTTATTTTGCATAGGACTCTCATATATCTCTTTTTATGAGCTTGAAACATAAAACATCTAAGGTAAGAAATCATCCATGTCACACTTTTGAGTGGTGCAAAAATGTGAAAAAGCAAACCATGCTCACTTTAAGATAAAGGTGAATATCATAAGCTGAATTTGACTAAATTGTGGTCCCATAATCTTCAACAGAACCATGATCTTCAGAACCTCCTCCAAACACTAAGGCTGTACAAGCTTTATTTCCAGAAAGATTTTAAGTTTTTAAAATGTAACAAAAACCCAATTCTGTCATTTATTGATCAATTTCAACCTTTTCTATGGCAAAACACAAGCACAAGGCAAATCATTTCATGTGCCTTAGGTAAGGAAAGGAAAAATTAGAGAATATTCAAATGACAAACCACGTCTGTGTGGAGTTTGCATGTTCTTCAAGTGTCTGTGTGGGTTTTCACTGGAGGATTCTCCATTCATCAGACACACTGGTGACAAGTGTAGGTGTAAGGATTAGGTATATAAGGAATGTCCATGAAAGGCTTCATCTCATCAAAGATGGTTTGTGGTTTATCACTTTGTTATTTTATGAAAGTATCACCAGTCAAAAATAAATAAATACTCAGTGGAAAATCCCAAAGAACTTAGCTCTTTTGGCATCTTCAGTGAACAGTTTCTGGGAGTCTGAGAAAACTGTCAATTTGTAAAAGTAAAGGTGAGAAACCTCTGCTGGATGTATGTGACCTTCAAGCCCTGATGTAAAATTGCATCCAAACCGAAATGTAACTTAAAACCATAAGGCGGGAGCCTTAAGTCAACTCTGCGCAGAAATGCCACTGAATTCTCTGGCCATGACCTTCTCAGAAGTCCAAAAAAACAGTGGACGCATTTTTTCATGGTTGATTCAGTCCACAAATCATTTTTCCCTGGCACCCCGGGCTCTTCATTTCAAAATGAGAAAGACCATGCATATCATCAGTGAAAACAAACAGCAAATACTCATCAGTTTGAGAATACCAAAAATGTTGCATATAATTTTTGTTTCTCCACTAGCTAATAAATCAGGCACTAAACAGTTTCTGATCTGATGTATTAATCAGCCTTTTTTTCAGTGCATTGTTTTGCTTTCCATAATTCACAACCGATTCATCTGCAGCCCACATTGCTTGCAAAAGGCTCCTGCACAGACAGTGTTTGCCTGACATGACTCAAACACAAACTACCAGGGGAGCCAGAACGTGCTCTGCAAACTCAAACACAGACAAAGGCAAAACACATGATTTCATGCGTATGACTTTATTTAGAGCAGTCAGTGAGCATTAATCTTATTTCTTTAAAGTTCTAAGGTCTGGAAACACACCATATCACCAAGAGGCAGCCAGATGTGTGGAGCGCTTTTGTTTAAACAAAAGCCATGCATTTGGGCAGCTATATCCAAAACATCCACAACAGCAAGGAAGGGTGTGTGACAGTGAGCTATGAAGATACACATGCCCGGGGTGTGCCTCAGCTGTGCTACGTTGGGCTCCTGTCCTTGTTGGGTTCTGTTTGATGGCTACTAGGGCCTTTTCAGATGTTCCACACAGCCTTCTGTCAAGGGTTGTAAAGCAGAGTGGAAAATCCCCTTAAGCCTGCATCGTTAGTTTTTACTCTGTGTTCTGTTTCCTGTCCTTGTCACAGACTTTGGTCGGTTTCTTGTCATGTAAACAAATGGGAGGCTTAGCTTTGCACTCAAACCTTCAACACATTTGGTTGCAAAGCTTTCTATATTAGCTGAGCACACTTAAATACGTGAGACGCTGCATACGTTAACCGCATCAAAATGTTGTACGGGTGTGTGTCATGAATCAGGTGAAATGGAGTGGAAGCCAGGCAGAGTACAGTCTGGAGGGGGAGTTTCCAGAGATGCTCTTCACAATCAGCAGAGAAGGAGTCATTTATCTCAACGCTCCTCTGGACAGGGAGACACAAGACCAGGTCTGTACTGCAACTGCAATCCAAACATCTTCTGTACCATGCAATAAATCCCAACTTCACTCTGTGTGAAACACAGGACTACACAGTAGATGCTTCACAGGGACTTGAAGAAAAACTGAATTCATTATTTTGATCTATCAATCAATTTCATATGTGATGTTATACCTAACCTTAAAGTTTGCTCATCTAAAACCTAATTACTGCATGTATTTCATATCTAAATGCTGTTAAAGCCTACTTTAATCAGCTATCTTCATATTACGCACACCTTTCACTTGAAAGGACCCTGATGCATATTATTGCCACAAAGCCGAGCACTGAGGACATTTCTATTTTTAAACTGAATAGCGTTAACGAAGGAAAAAAAAAACAACACCTTAAAAGGGCAGCTTCGTTCCATGAACATACCTCGCTTATGGGAAGGAACTATTTTACTAAAATGTAATTGTAGGCTGAAAGGGTTTGTTTAAAATCCAGATCACATTAGGAAAAATTTTCTTGTGCATTAGGATTACAAATTAAAATCCATTTGTTTGCATTATAGTCACTCTTTTTAACACGCTACTTAGGCTTTTGAGAGCTTTTAATGGCCCAGTGAGCGGTACATTTTGGCTCAAATGGCCAAAGAAAAACACAGACAGTTATATTAGTGGATGTGAGTAGTGTTTAAACCCACGTTTCTAATGCTTTGTGTTTTGTCTTGTGCAGTGACCGTTAAATGGAAAATGGAAAAGGTTTTATCAGTCTGATGCTTTGTGGGTTTAGTTTAGTCTATTCTTGACAGGAAAAGGAGCAGATGAGATGACTTCAGCTATATAGTTGTGCATCATAGTACTGTGCTTTGTGTCCCCAGAGTTGCCAGAAGTGCTATTTTTTCATTCATCCTTTTCACAACTTCACAACTTGCCACAAGAACCCATCTCATCATGTAGTGGAAGGGTCAGCAATTCGACCAGTAGTCAGGGAACTTTACCTTACATTAACTACAATACTACTATAGAAGTAACCAACATTAATGGGACGTTCTCAAGCACCGTATGAAGACAGCTTATCTGCCTGACCAGTTGACCAATTTTTTCACACCAATTATTCAATTGTATGGAGATAAATATTACTGTGTGCTTTTTTCCCCCTCATCAGTTTCAAATTAGTATTGTGGTTGAGCGTCCGGATGGCAGAGAGATCGCCAAGCCTGTGGAGTTGAGGGTGATGGTGGGTGACGCCAATGACAACAGACCCACTTTTCCACAGGCACAGTACCACACTGTGGTCAAGGAATTGGCTCCTAGGGGTGAGTTATACCCTTTCAATGAAATCTTTTTTCAAATGTAATGTGAAAGTGAATCCTAATTAAACATGTGCTATATAAATCCTGTCCTACTAATGTATTATGTTAATATTCAATTTTAAACCAATTTGCAAAAGAAGTTGTCATAATGTTAAAGTGTATGCTACTACTACTCATAATAATAATAATAATAATAATAATAATAATAATAATAATAATAATAATAATAATAATAATAATAATAATAATA
>JAOWBL010000018.1:6658107-6695398 GCA_028564865.1 Zenarchopterus dispar
AATAATAATAATAATAATAATAATAATAATAATAATAATAATAATAATAATAATAATAATAATAATAATAAGTGATATGATAATTGCTGGCCAAAAATGTAAAACAATAATTTGTTAATAAAGTCATTGGCTATGCTTCCTTAAACTACATTAAACATGAAATTTCAGCATCTGTGTTGCCTAATATCAGTGGTAGAATTTGTGGAAATTGTAGGATTATACCTCGCAGATGGCTTGGAAGTGTTTAGGTATTCACCCGCAGGTGCTGGAGGAAGTTGCTGGTGAGAGGGAAGTCAGAGTTTTCTGCTTAGGATGCTGTTCCTGTGATACAAATATGGATAGATGGATGGGTGGATGGATGGATGGATGGGTGGATGGATGGAAAATCTGGAAACTTGGTCTAGCCTCTTTTAGGATAGATTGAAGGTGAGATGAAATGACCCTATGCTCTGATTAATCAAAAACAGAGCTTAGTTTTGGAAATAATAGAAAATATGCCATCCACACTAAGGAGGAAAGAAACTGTCTGGCATATTATCAGCTCACAACTGGAAAGAGGGTTCATTATTGTACATGAATGGGTATCTTAGCACCAATAAAGAACCAAATATGCAGGTGTTAGAGTAGCATACGCAGTCATCCAGAAGAGTGTATTGCTTATTTCACCAAAACTATGCCATACCAATTTCTATAGGCTCTACAACATGCTTTAAATTGTTGAACTGAAACAAAAATCATATGTCAAATAAAAGTGGCAATCTGAGTGACTTTTAGAACTGTGGCATTTGGTCTTCCTCAGTTCATCCATCCATCCATGCATCCATTTTCTCTTCCCACTCCCTTCTAATCAAGGTCATGAGCAGGGCTGGAGCTGTTCCAAACTGTTTTCAGAAGAGAGCTGGAGTGCAAGCTGGGCCAGGTCACCAGTCCATCACAGATCTCTCCTCCAGTGTTGTCTAAAGAAGAGATGCAATATAAAGATAAAATGGTCTTATCTGAACAGAAATTCCTCAGTTTCAGCTTTTTAGCTGTTGGCTTTCTTGCCCACTGCCTTCAGTCAAATAGAGGAAATAAATCATTCCACTCTGTTTATTGAAATATTTATGCATTCATGCATTCATTCATAATCAGAATCTGTCACTCGGAATGTTTTTAAAGTTTCATTTATCTGCAAAGTTAGGGATTATCATAAAGCAATACAGTGAAATAGATGAATCCCTTGTGAGAATTAACTTGTATTGGCAATATTGTTTTACAACTCTGTCGAGGGAATACAGTCTGAACGTGCTGTCACGATGATGAAAACACAGCGCGTTCCAGATGCCTTTTGTGAAAGCATTTTGGGATTTTTGCCAGGACGCAGGGAATGCACCCTCACTCCTCCCTCTGCTTGTAGAAAGCACGTGGTGTGTTGTGACACATGAGGTCCCAGCATAAAAGCCTTTTGTTGATGCTTTTAAAACAAATTAAATCTGGGAAATGAATTAGTAGGGACAATCTGTTAATCTAAATGGAATCCCTGAGTGGAGATTAAAGGCGAAGGCTATATTGTTATATAGTCTTCCTCCCATATTCCTCTTCAGTATTCAAGAGACTCCAACTTACTACAGACAGAATCTTTTAACTGCTTTGAGAGAGGTGGTAATGGAAAGGTTAAAGATCCATACTGTTTATTAATCCCAAAACTTTATTCACCTTAAATCCTAATAGTTTCGAACAGGTTCTTCGGTTTTGTTCTAAAAGCTAAGAAAAGGTCCTGCAAGGGATATGGTAATCAATCTCAGAACCATTCTTATTTTAAATTCTCATTTAAAAATTTCACAATATAGGGGGAGCTTTATCTAACAAGTAACAAAAAGACTAATTACTTAGAGACTCTTATCTTTCACACAGCCTGCATATGTTGCTCTTTTCTCTTGTGTCTTACCCTAGGAACAGAAATCCTGACTGTGCAGGCAGCTGATAATGATGATCCCAAGACAGATAACGTTCGGATATTCTACCGTTTAGTCGGGCAAATTCCAGAGAGTCCTCGTGCACTATTCAGAGTGGACCGGGACTCGGGCGTCATCTCTGTCCAAGCAGACAGCATGGAGGGCACAGCGCCACAGTACACCCTGACCATCACTGCTGAGGATGCCAAAGGTCAATATGTTTTAATATAGTCTCCTAAAATCAGATCTGCTGTTTGCACTGGTTTTTTGTTTTGTTTTGTTTTGTTTTTGAAGAATATTACAATGGGACTAACAGACCTTTAGAGATGGCCAACATGGTGTTTATGAGTCTTTGTCAATAAATCTGTAGTTTCTGAATAAACATATTAACTATGAACAGAGCTTTTGCCAATATCTCCAAAAGACTTCCTTTATTTTTATTTTTCTGATAGAAAGCAAATCCCAACCATTATTTACAACCATTTGTACAGAATATAAGTCAAGTTATAAAATGTGGGCATGTTTTGAAGTTCAAAGAGAACACTTAAAAGAAAATAAAAATAAACATAAGATGAACAGCAATTTAATGTCCTCTACAAAGTCCTCGAAGATCAGGCCAGGCACACAAAAACAGATTTAATCAGCTGTTAAAATTTTCAAATTTATGCAATAATCAAAGACAAAAGTCAAAAGAAAAAAAGTATGCAACACATCTAGGAATAATCTTTAAATCTAAAATGTAACCACTAATATAGATGAATACTGTAAGTCTAACACACCCTCTGTAGAAGAATATAATAATGCCAGTATTTGAGTTTTCTCCCTAGTATAGATTCGTGGGAGAAAGTGAAAGTAATTTGAAGCTTAAAAAGTTGGTCAAAGCATAACCCAAATAGATTGAATTATAAATAGCTGTATAATCTGATCCGATTTGCATTTATTCCTTTGTAAAGAATAAATAGCTATCAGGTAAACTGTAACTTGTAGTCAAACAGAGCAGTGATAAAAAATGTTTATATAGGAGTTATTCCACAGATAAAACAAAATTAAAAAAAAAAAATAGAATGGGTGCTGCAGCTAACAGATTCTGAGCTGGTGCATCAGCAGCTTCAGTGATGGACTGGGCTCAAACGGATATGAACATGCTACCCTCCAGGGTGACAGATGTTCTAGTCTGAATGACTCAGGCACTCAGGTTGTGATGGAAGCAAGATGAGGTGCTTGTTGTGTTCCTTCAGCATATTTTATTTGTGTGAAGGACTGACCCTGAGTCACTAACAGAAGCTGTGATGATGTCCCTGGCAGGTCTAAACAGTTCCTGCACGGTGGTTGTGACGGTGCAGGATGAAAACAACAACCCACCAGTCTTCTCTCAACATGAGGTACAACAGCACATGTCCAAACTGACACACACACACCCAGAGGTTAAGATACAGCCTCGATCAATCTTCTCAGGTCTTCATAAACAATATGTCTGGTAAAAGGAAGAGTTAACGTCATCATTATTGAATTTTCCTTGCAGGGAAGAAGATATGGCAACTAATCTTGGGCTTTTAGGTACTAAGTAAACAGTATTTTCAGAGTTTAATTTAAAAAAGCTTTCAGTAGAGATTAGATTCCATCAAAAAATTCAACTTGATCATAACAATTGCGATCTTGTAAGTATTCCCGAAATATGTGATTCCATATCTTTATTATTATTATAATTTTCATTATTTTGCTCCATTGACATTTAATATGCACAGAAATATTAAAAAAATACCTCTAACACATCTATTGGTACCTGTCAATGTAATCAATAGGAGCATGCTGTCCTTGTTTGTGCTGTCTAGGGCAGCATCAAATTGTCCAGTAGTTTCCCTTGATTTGGCATTGCTTCTAAGAAAGATCCAATATGTTACTGAGGAAAAAAAAGCAGGCAGATATAGAAAATCCCTTCACTTCTGCCCACATGCACTGTATAATAGAAGAGAGGACAGAGAAGTCATGAAAGCAGGGAATTGTGTTGTGAGAGCTGTCATACAGTGATAATTGGGAAGCAGTCTCTAGATGTTCCCTGTCAGATCACAGACGCTGAAAGACTGCACAGAAATCATGAGTAGTGAAAGAATCTTATTTTGAGAAATAGTGGATACTCGACGTGGAGCTCAAGTGTGCTTGTCCAAAAATCTAAACTGTACAGAAACAAAAATAGATGCAGTCACCTAGTCTGAAAAGTGAGGTCAATGAAAAGTGAGATAAATGTGTCCCTAGTGGACTCCAAAACAAAAACTGAATAAACTAGATTCACTCTAGTTAAATTAGAGAACAGGAAAGTCACAAGAAAAGGAAATTATCTGGTGAGAGTTTTAATATTGTGATAATTGGGAAGCAGTCTTTAGATGTTCTCCATCAGACCACAGATGCTGAAAGATTGTACTAAGCCTCAAAGAGATGTATATTTGTCCAATTAGGCTAAAAATTCCTGTTTCACTGGTGGCTCACTGAACAATGGTTGGTCAGATGTGCTACATCAACTTTTATACAGTCTGTGATCCTGCCCAGTCAAAGAAACACTGATTTTATAAACATATATTTTTTAACACCTATGTCCCACTGATGATGTTTCAAACTCACAATTTGAAGCTGTTAAAAACAAATAAACACTTGCCCTGATAATGGTTGCCACGGTCACATTCACACAAACACGGAGGTGGAAAATGCTCTTGAACAGGTCACGCCTGAGGAGAGCAGCTTTTTCCATGGCAATGTGAAGGCAGTGCTGCGGGGAGGGGAGATGTGGGAGGTGAGTGGTGACAGGACTGACTTTGGCAACGCTGTGATTGGGGGCAGCCAGATCACAGACACAGCTGCTCCACTGGAGGACGTTTGTGAGTGGCCGTCTAAACGTACGGAGGTTGGTGAATAAAGGTCAGCTAACACCAGGGGGTAAAGAGGGGGGAAAACATACTCTCACATGTAGTCACATTTCATTGCAAAAGAAAATTAGACAGTCACGTCTGACGTTTATTGGTGCTGCAAAACTGCCATATGAACAGCTCTCTGGCAAAACATACAGGGGTCGGGGGCACTTGGAGAATTTGTCAAATAAGTGGTTTCTGCTCAGTGACCATCGCTTTCTGTTCCTCTTCCATCAGTATGGACCCTTTCACGTTCCAGAAGACGCTTTAGTAGGCACCACAGTGACATCTCTGCTGGCGAGGGATGCAGATGTTCGTGGTGGAGACAGCTGGCAGGTGGACTACCGTTTAGAGTCGGGGAATGAGGAGGACGTCTTTACGTTAGTGACGGACAAGCAGACCAACGAAGTCTCACTCGTGCTCTCAAAGGTCAACACAACGCACACATAGAAGACATCTTTTGCCCTTTTTTCAATAAGCAAACCCATTTTCTTGAGGTGTTAATTATTGTTTTTATCATTCACTGTGAAAATACCACTGAGATACAGCACACATCTCACTTTTCAACCATTTTGCAATAACTCAAAGCAACTAGTCTTAGGGGGTGGAGACAAACACGTGTCTCTCCAGATCTCTCATGCATCTTTCCAGCACCTACTTAGCAGCAAATGCAGAATGATGTAAAGATGGCTGGAAATAAAGTTTACAGAGCTGGACAACATTACTCTGTTCTGTGTTTGTGATGGCTCAGTGATATATTTATCAGATCTATGTTGCTCCCCAGAAAGCAATGAGATTCTTTTATGTTTGAGTTTTCTATTTGGTAGTCACTTGTAGCACCTATATACTGTATATCCCCTCTAGCAAGAAAAAAATGTTTTCACAATACGTTCCCTGTGAGATGACTTGTCACACATACTAAAAGAAATTTAAAAAAAAGATTTTGCGGTAGCAGTGAATCCAAAGAATTAAAAATCCATCAACAGAAGCAGGAAACAGGCACAATGAAAAACCAAAACATCCGGAAAAAGACAGAGATCTGGCAATAAATAAAAGATGCTTATAAATATACATACGGAGGGAAGTTATAAATAAAGTGAAGCGTAGATAAGAAACCAGCAACAAAATAAAACACAAATGAATCAGACTAGAAAAGAGAACCAGGAACTAAGCAACGAGCATAGCAATACTGAGATTAAACTAACAAAACCAGAAGATCTGGACAAAGTACAACATCAGAACCCATAGGCCGTCACACCTATCAGATAATTTTTTTTCCTTCATCTTGTTTGGACACAGTGAAACTATATGTATTCCCATTTGTATCTCACAAGTGCAACTATTCATATCAGTGACAATTTTTTAAACCGTCAACTTGCACAGTGAGGGTGCAGTTTCAATGTCACAGTGTTCACATCTAAGGGACTGGAAGAAATGAATATTCTAATAAGTCCATACCCCCACTTCACATGCTTCAGATGAAAAAAAAAAAGGTCCTGATGACAATGGAATGCTTTAGCCCAATAATCTCTGCTGTCCTCAGGGCACATCACCCTTCCTCTGCCTCCTATAATCCAGCACTGGGTTTTAGGGATGCTTTGCAGAAATGAGTGTGTGTCTCTGCGTCTTTGTGTGTGTGTACTCAAAATGGTCTGCTTTTTGTAAGTGGGCCAGGCAGGAGACAGTCCATTATTTTCAACCCCGCCGTGGAAGAATGAATGAGATTGAACTGAGAGTTGCACATGCACATTTGAGATAAAGCAGATGTCCAAATGCTAAAAATGGATCTTGATGTACGGTTTGAGATTAACACACATAGACTTTTGTTATTGTTGTTGTTGTTTTTTGTTAATTAAATTAAATTTAAACTAAATTTTAAATCATCCACAAGGACTAAAATGCACTAAAGCAAATCCTTTGCTGAATTAAAGTGTGATATCAGCACCAGAAACTAGACACATTTAATTACTAATTACACACTCTTCACAGAGCAAGTGAGTAATTACACAGTGCAACCACAGAAACTAGAGAATGTGATAAATATGCAATAAACAAGAAAACAGAGGAACATCTAGCATTTTATCATGTGTAATAAACTTTATCAAAGAAAAAGGAAACTGGAGACAGGCCTGAAGCAGGACTGACGATACCTTTACGTTCTTAGACCTATGTTTGAAAATATTATAACTTTATAGACCAGATGAGGATACATCACATGGAGAGACGCAAACAGAAATACTAGGTCACCTTGCATCAGGAGGCCTTTACTCAAGGCTGAACTGTGACTATCTCTTAAGAACACATCTCTGAGGTTTCAGGACTCCTAAATGCAGTTGCTCTAGTTACTGTAGATGTATCACAGTAGGGGTGTATTTTGCTACAGTGGCACACATATAACACAACGCATTTGAGTGTTAAAACAAACTGTGACAGTGACTCCACTGAGTCAGATTAATCTGTGTTGTGGCCACTCAGGCTCAAGTCTGCACTACTGTAATAAGGAAGAAAACAAGAGCAGCTGGTACCCCTCTTTCACAGACTGCTGCCAAGAGAGACCGCAGCTATGGCCATTATTATGACTGCAGACATGTAATGACATGGTCAACACTGTGTATAACCACAGCCATAAATATGCTATCATCATCCTAATCATCTCTGGGACACTTATACACATGTAGGACTGATAATAATTGTTAAATGCTGCGTTTAGTCAGTTTGTATGAGTGTGGTGATAGTGTATTGAAATTACATGTTGTGGTATGTTGATACCATATCTGTTATAGAGAGAGTGTTAATATAATGGTACAGAAGAGCATTTCCCCCGACTGCACTGGAGCTGCAACTATAATGAGCCTCATCTTCTCTCTTCACAGTTAAAAATACCAATGGTTGGATGCTGTCACAAATCTGCCTTTTAAAATGAGTCAGAACTGTGATGTCCATCATGTATGGCATAACATTGCTTCTTCTCAATATTGTGACCTTTAATTAATTAACTGTGTTTCATGGTGGACCAATGAAAAGACCAATGTAAAGAATAAATTGCAGAATACTGCACTGCTGAGTAACACAAGAGCATTTTTCCAAAAAAATTCTTGCAATGACTCAATATCCCCAAGGATGAGTTGGAGAAGGAGGAGCATATTTTATATGCTGATGCCCCTGTGACCTGAACTTGGATAAGCAGAGGTTGATGGATATATGGATGAATCTTGCAATGACCAAAAGGCAGTTCTTACAACAGCTGATTTCAAAATTGCTGCATATGTGAAAGGTTTCGGTTGCAGTATTCAACCAATAAAAACCAACATTATGCTTCTTAACTTTTCAGTACATTGGTTTGGTTTCCTTAGTTTGCCAAATGTGGTGTTACTGATGTATTTGCAAAATGGACTAGCTATGGCCCCAAATCAGATACAACCATCTTTACATGCATCTTTCAAACCCATTAATGTAGAAGTACAGAGATTTTCTGATGCTTGAAACTGTGGAGAAAAATTTTCTTATTTCTGTAGTCCCCCATCATCTTCTCTATTTTTTCAGTGGCGTACAGCAGTATGGTTTTTGCTCCCTTTTTATATTCCCTTATTTTATATTGCCCTTATTAATCAATGGTCAACTATGTGCTTTATACCAACTAAGCAGAAAATGGTTCAGCTGAGTGTCTAGATGGTAACATGATGAAGAATATTGTAGGTTAATACAGATAAAGCACAAAACACAAGTTACTATCTTGCTTTGCACCTGTTGACTGGAGCTTGCAGTTGTTGCAAATTTGATGAAGGTTTATGTGAAGTCTATTGAACTATGAGCAGCAACCATACTTTGCTGGAATTTATATGGTCATATGCTCTGGATGCATCTTTTGGGAATGTTTAAATTAGTTAACGTTCATGTACCCACATGTTGAGCATAGTGTTGAGACTGCAGTCTTCCTTCCTCTTGCCTCATGTCATGTTTGATGGCACTCATTACACACATCAGTTGGAGTAATGACATGGAGCTCAATCTGACAACAAATTTCCAAATACCATAAATATGTTTAATTCAGTAGATGTCACTTCAAAACAACTATCAAAAGAAAAAGGAAAATTATGAAAACAAATATCATATAAAATGCTTTTTTTTAAAAACTTATATCATGGATTACTCCTCATTAAAATTTTACTGATAATTGTAGTCTATACACGAGTTAATAGATGTTGTACATTTATATTAATATATTTTTAGTAGAGCACAAAGGGGTTTTTTAAAGGTTAAAAATCTGATTTCATTGATTTTGTATCCTTATTTAATTACTTTCAGGAAATGTATAGCTCTCGCAGTCTCTCTTGCTTACTAACAGTAGAAGGCAAATTAATTTTGTCCTGTTTGACTCCAGCAACAACTACCACTTTATGCCACGACCCCACACATTACGATGAAACAAGCTCAAAGAGCTACAGTTAAACATCACAGCAGAAAAGACTAAGAGATACAAGAAAGCAATAAAGAAACAGAAAACAAGAGTGACCAAACAAGAGACCAAATGAATTAAAGGACTATTTCGAAGTTAAGACAACCCAAGAGTAACTTTTCATTTGGGAGGACGCTCTGAGCTAAAGGTTGCAAAAGTTCATGTGAGTCATTTTAAATAAGTCAGTGTTATTGAGTACATCATAAGGAGAATGAAGATTCTCCTTGTTGGGATTATTGTACGTGCATGTCGTGTAGTTACTAATCAGTATAAAAGACCTAAGTTAATCTTCTGAACCTATTACCAAGTTTACTAAAGCTCTTTTCAAACTCAAACGCAATAGCTACATGTTTAGTGGCCACAGCGATGCTTTTAGTGATAATAACTGGATACTGGGGCACAATTCACAAAGTAGGCTCAGCAATCAAGCTCAGAGTGAAACTAAATTATCACATCAGGTCATCACATCAGGTCTTTGTGTGATATAGTCATTCAAAAGACTGGCCTGCAGAGAGTCATGCTCTGACGTAGCAGTAAACATTGACTCGCTGGATGCGTCACGTCTATTCAGAAAAAAGCTCTCATTTTATCCTCCAAGGTTTTGTATTACCTCTCCCCAGCAACAGAGGAACAGTCATCCTGAGCAGGATGATGTCAATGTTTTTATTTATTTTATTTTATTTCTAGTTTATTATCATTCTTTTTTTCAGTGAAGATTAAATACAACTTGGGATCAAATTTAACTAAGATTTCTTCAATATGCATTCCTTTAAACTGAAAATCATTAAAAAAAACACTATTTGACAAAGTATGGTTTTCATCCTTCAAATACAGTTAGAACAAGGTAACTATTTTTAGAAATCAGATCACAGTAATCTCTTTGCCTAAAATCTACTACTTCAAAAGTTTGCTTCACATATCTGGATCCAAACATAATGTGTAATGTACACTGCAGTTAAACAGTAAAGGTATTAATGTTTACAAATACATTTGTTTTGTATGTTTATTTTACTTTGGGTTCCTTTTCCAAAGAAAAATTTCCCTTGATGCAATATAATTTCATGACTACATTACCCATCTTGCGCGGGGGCGTTGCTCACATGTGATTGCTCACATGTAGCATCATGGAAAATGTTTCATCCATGACACAGTAAATCTTCAGCTTTTACCCATGAGTACAGAGTCTGGATCATATTAGAAATACAACTAAACTCTGCCAAGTCAGTTCAGATTTCCTGGAAATGAAATAAGTGGAGTGGACGCAGGAGACTGTCCTACTGACAAATGTAGCACCATGTTTGTAGACTCACAATTAAATCCACAGAAGTTTAACTCTGTCCTTTGGTTTAATTCAACTACTGCCTTTGTAGGTGTTTTTTTAAACTATCACGATTACTATTAACTTTTTGTAGAAGAATAAGTTCACCTAATTCAAATAAGCAATATTTTCATCTTAGCCTTGGTGATTTATGTGTTTCTTGATTCTTATCTTGGTCACTAAGGGTGACCAAGATAAGAATTATCATGGTAATCACTATGGGTAGCAATGACTCGCAGTATGTGACTGAGTAGGCTTATTCATGTTTTCTCAGGTGTTGGACTTTGAGCGTGAGAGTGAGTATATTCTGGTTCTTGGTGCACAGAATCCAGTTGCTTTAGTCCGCGGTCGATATGGACCTGCTTCCACAGCAACAGTCTCCATTTACATTGATGATGTGAATGAGGGCCCGATCTTATCTCAAAGCCATTATGAGGTGACCGTCAGAGAAGGGGAGGAACCAGGACGAGTCATTGCTACCATCCGTGGTTATGACCCAGATTCTCACCCGATAAGGTGACAAATTCAGTTTGATAGAAGCATAAAATATCTTTCTGTCCATTTTAATTGTACAGCCACATATGATTTTCTGTGCAGGTATTCCCTTCAAGGCGATACAAAGAAATACTTCTCAATAGGGAAGTATTCTGGTGAACTAAAGACTGTGCAGGCCTTGGATAGAGAAGAGAACAGCACATACACCATGGAGGTCATTGCAGTGGATGGCCGTAAGATTATTTCCATTTTTATCAATGCTGCTTTTATTTTGTTTTGGTAACTTCTAATTAAGGAAAATTACTGAGCCCCTACAGGTACCTGGTGTCTTTGTAACACCTTTGTGTTCATCTTAGGAAACTCTTCCTTATCTGCATCCACCCTGGTAACAGTCCATATCTTGGATGTAAATGATAACAGTCCAGTACTGGTCGGAGACTATTCCTGGAAGTACCTGTGCACTCCTCGCTGGGAAGACCAAGCTCTGGTACTTGCTTCACGGGACAGCGATGGACCACAGCATGGAGGGCGGCTAAATTTCTCTCTCCGCAGTGATGCTACAGTTCGGCGTAACTGGAAGCTGACACCTATTAATGGTGAGGAAACTAACCATGCGACCCTAATCAGCAAGTAAATATAAGTAAAGTATCAATAGGTGATTTATGGTCGCAGGACCTTTTTTTCATGCTTGTGGTTACTATTGGAGCTAGAATCCCATTTATTTTGTGTCTGTGCTGCAGGAATTGTGCCTTATAGTACAATGGGAACAATACAAAAGTGATACTTAAATTATCTTTGACTTTTATTTATTTGCAGACAGCGTAATCATTAGATAGTTTATTTTTTTCATTCATTTTATCTTATCTGTTTATGTACAACCATTTTTACATTTCAGGTGTTAAGGACATTCCAAAAACAGTTGGTATGAAGGCAGTTTAGCACTACTAAGTAGAAAGACAAAAACAAATCTGATGTTATTTCAGGTGATGTTAACAGTTAATTTTAAAGATAATTTGGTGCAAAAGCAGTATCTTTGAGGGACAAAGATAGGCAGAAGAACAACACGTTGTCAACAAATACATCAGAAAACCATTGACACGTCTTCAAACAATGCACAATGATATAATTAAATAATTAAAGGAACCTGGAGGATTTTCAGCGCAAAGAGTAGGGAGCCAAGATGGTCAGTAAATTGTCATCCATCAATAACTGATATAACCACATGGGCAAGGGATTACTTTGAAAATTTTTTGTCACTTACTGTTCAAATAAGCCACTACAGTTTAATTTAACTTTGTTAAAGGGAGCGTTAGTGTCTCTTGGCTCAGTGGAATCTGGATTGGAACATTTTGTTACGATCAGATGAATCAGTATCCTAGCATCAGTATCAGTATCTTTTTTAAAAAAATGGGCAAAATGATGAAAAGAAACCATCAGAAACAAGTCCTGACACCAGGAGTTGTAATAGTGCGGGGTTCTATCAGTGCCCTTGCCAAAGATCATTTACGCATCTGTGTTTGCAGCGTTAACACAGAAAAGTGCTTAGTGAATTTAGAGCAACAGGTGGTGTCTTGAAGATATTTATTCCCATGCATTTTTCAAGCTGACAATGTAAAACCACTTTCTGCACAAGATACAAAGGCATGGCTGAAAGAGAAGGGTGTAAGACTTTTAAAAACCAAAAAATGACACTGAGTACTCTGTGCACCTTCATATATATTTACAGCAAAAATGGGAGACAAAATAACAACTGAAATGCTTCATTACTGGGAATCCTCAGTGCCAGGACACATTTAGGTGTTGTGAGAAATAAAAGACAAAGTTCCTAAGCTTTGCTTTTCTGACTTAAAAATTAAATTAAGTTGAGGAGAAACAACAAGATATACCTTGTTTCTATACTATCTGCAAAGAAAAAAGGTAATAGTGAATTTAAAAATCAAGGAGGGTTGTTTTTATTTTGTTGTATTTTTTGTTTGTTTATTTTTTATGTCATTCCAACTTCTTCTAATTTTAGTTAGCAGATCAGCAATCCTAGAGTACCGTTCACTTTCCTACCTTGAGTGGACCCATCTATAATGCTTATGGTGATTTCTCGAAAAAACATCCCTCTATCGTAATTCCTCCAGATGATGTTAGTGTACTATGATTTGGTAAGATGTCAGCTATATAAAACATTGTCCCTCACATCCATTTTATGTGCTTTATTGCGCTTTGGAGACCTGGCAAAGTAACTTTCACAGGTCTACTAACCACAGGTTGACCACTATGTTACATATTGTTTGTGGTGCAAAGAGAAAATCTGAGAAATATCCGTTGTTGATAGGTTTTCGTTCAGGGAGCTCCTCAGTCTGTGTCCTTCACTGACCTGGATGATATTAGTAATTTAGACATTAACAAATATCAGATCTGCTTAAATCAAATTAGTGATAATACTTTGATAAACGCCAGATATGTTATGCAACAGATTAAATTGAGGCTTTTTTTTTTTTTACTTCCTTTATGATTGACAAGTTCATATATTGACTTGTGATTTGATAAAGTTTAAGACATAAATCATTGCATTACTTGTACAGTACATGTGATACTGTGGAGCAGGATGATGGAAGTTATTGCGCTGGAAACAACAAAACTGTTGCCATCCAGCTACAAGGTCATGTTATGTGACATCACTAATAAATTGATTTTCAAATTGAGGCAGTGGACATTTAGTCTGCCACAGCACGCTGAATGTTCTGAATTACCATGGCTGAAACAAATTGACATTCATAAAAACAGTCCAAAAGTGCAGTGATCTGGCCCTGGATTGGCCAGATTGCCCTGTTCTCTCTTTTTTTCTGGATAATTTCTCCTATCTTGAATAAGTGGTATAATGTAATCTTTCCTTTCTTTGCAGTTGTAAGCTGTGCTGTTGAATTAATCTAATGTCAACTATTTACAGCAATGACGTTTGCCATTAAGTCATTCAAACAGTTTAAACCTACTTCCAACTCAGTCCTTTTTCTCTTTCACTCTCCTGTTCCTGTGGGTATTGATTGAGCTCAGCTGTAATTATATCTTCTGTGTAATTTCTTTGGCGTCACCACTGGTTTCCTGAGAGCTAATGGAGGCTAAAAGAGGACTCACCCAGAATGCTTTGCACCTGGTCATAGACGGTAATGATTGTGCAAATAAATGCACACTTGTGCCAATATAATTTTGCTATAGAGCTGCATGGATTGCATGTCACTATCACAACCTCTGATAGAAAACTGTGTGTCTGTGTGTGTGCATGTGAACATTCACCACTGATCTCAAGTCTTTCAGTGATTTGACTGACATTTGTTTTCAATACAAAAACTCAGTTAATGAGGCAGCATTCCTCTACTATACTTTATTAGTATTAGCAATTAGTTCTGTACAGGAACATGTAATTCACAAGAAGATAAATATGTTACCAGTAACAGCTTCTGTTGAAAGGCTACAAAGGCTTTCCTGACAGACAAATGGAACTTGAAGGGGAGTGACGGCATAGCTGCAAGCACAGAGCTGAAGACTCTCAGATAAGGGTTCAAACATAGCTGATAAAGCATTTCGCCTCACAGGACAGAGTTTTTACATCATGCAACCAGGCTTGTATTTTAGGCTGATTCACAGTGATAAGATAAAGAACCACAGGCTCCAGACCACTCCGTCCACATCTCTATTAACCTCTAGCTGTGCAGTTATATTGGTGTGTTTTTGCTTCTGTGTTTCTGTTATATTAGAATTTGTGAAATATTTTGAGCCAGTATGTGAATAGAAGTCACGAAAGCAATGCTGTTTTTAATTGCCAGTGCACCAGTACCAGATAATACACATTTACTATTGTGATAAGTTATCATGCAGCCAGACTTTGGCGAGAGTTGTCATGGCAACCTGTACCTCAGCAATCAAATAAAAGGAGAAAATGTGTTTCTCTATTGTGAGGTTTTGTTGAATAAAAATATATTTTTTTGTTTTGTATTACTTCTCCACTTTTAGACACTCACACCAATCTGTCGTTGAACATCCCATACCTGGCCCCCGAGGTCTACACAGTGCCTTTCACCATCTCTGACAGCAGCTCTCCTCCCAGGAGCACCTTTATAAACTTGCCAGGTAATGTTGACACTTCTGCTCATGACATATAAAGTGAGCTGTGGGAGGTTATGGGACACAAACGCTGGAACAGTCAATAGAGATCAACCCCTGTGTGCCACCTTGTCCTAGTGCTGCTCTTGTGTATTCATGATGCAGCAGGGCTTCGCAGCTGATTATTCCAGGTTTGCAATTCCAGATCTCTCAAGAATGTGTTCTGCCCAATGGAGCTGGCTAACTTTTTACACGCAATATTGTCTCCTTTCCATTTGCTTCTGAGCACTCACGTCTGGAGGTCCATTCATTCCTGTATGGGAACCTCCAAAACCACTGATATAGTTGCTAAACTCCTCCTTCCAGTGTTTTTCGGAGCATTATTTACCACACATGAACTGAAACTTTTCAAAGTCTGCTGTGGAATTTGATGCTAGCCAGCACAGCACAAACACTTCCATTTTGATGTGGCAAAATAAATTCTATTTTACACTCTTGATATTTTACCAATCTGAGTAATCCATCACTCATCACTATAGAGAATTCTGAACTCTTAAAATGCACAAGTTATAACATAGCATAAGATCTTTTTTTTTAGCAGTAAAATTATATCTGTATTACAAAATATTAAACTTAAATGACACTAATCCTTTCAATGAAGTATACGTTACATTTTTGTCTGGGCTACTCTGTTGTTTGAGCTTCATGATCCCTATAGCATGATATATATTTTGAATTAATATTTAAATTATTTTTCCCTACTTCCCTCTCCTGTTAGTGACGGTCTGTCCTTGCAATGTCAGAGGGAACTGCAAAATTGCCACCAAGCCCTTAGAGGGCATGCCAACTATTCAGTCTGCAGTGGGGATTCTGTTTGGCACCTTTGCAGTCATAGGTAAGCAGCCAAACCTACAAAACTGTGTGGATTAATGCAATTATGAAGTAGATTTAATAATTACTACATGTTTAAAAGGTAGTTTGTGGTTATATGTGATGCAGGACCTTTAGGATTCTGTGCTTCTTTGGGATTTTTTATGTATCAATAAATGAATATATAATTTATTTTTATTTTTAAATTGCAGGAACCATCCTCATTGTGATATTTGTGAGACTTTCCTACCAGAATCCCAAACAGCCAAGCAAAATTAATCAAGAGACAGTTCCCTTGAAGATTTCAATCTGATTTGGAGGATTATTAAATATTATGATTTTCTGCTATTTTACATCACAGTGTATCAATGCTTCTTTCACTGCACTGGGAATGCCTAAAATCAATCTATATTCCAGTCATTTGATCAAAATTATGGGAAATCTATTTTAGTTTAGTTAAGCATATATGCAATGTTCATTTTTTTTAAGTATATTTCAATTTCTATAGAGTTCTTATTCTGTTTCTAATATTGTATATATTTTCTACAGTAGCACAAGGATGATGGTAAACAAAAAATGTAAAGAACAAAACATATATTTTAAGAATGAAAGCATTATTTCAAGATAGACAAAGGGAAAAAAATCCCAGCATTATAAAGTGATCTTTTACTTTTCCCTGTTAGTTTTCATTTTATTATTGAAGTAATTTTGGTTTTCTCTAACCTACCCCCTATTTTGCTGTTTTTAACACTGCATGTACCTTTAAATCATTTACACAGAACAGA
Organism: Zenarchopterus dispar; assembly: GCA_028564865.1. Taxonomy (NCBI): domain Eukaryota; kingdom Metazoa; phylum Chordata; class Actinopteri; order Beloniformes; family Zenarchopteridae; genus Zenarchopterus; species Zenarchopterus dispar. Next base: position 6,674,955 of record JAOWBL010000018.1, read on the forward strand.
TCACGTAGTTAAATCATGTTATGTTTTTTCTTTCTATGCTTAAGTGTTGCAAAAAGATTATTGTTTAACCAGAAATCACATGGAAAATGTGTATAAATACTGTGATTTTATATAATTGCACAAACCAGTAGAATTAAAATATGCTGAAAGCACCACACAACTGTTGCCATTACGCTTATCATACTTACATGTCCAAGTTTGCTGTTGTCATTCATTTTTGTCTAACACAGCTGTTTCTAACTGCAGTAAGTTGTTTGGCAGATGTGGGCATTTCATCTGGTGCAACGGATCGTAATACTTCCCTTTTAAAAACTAGAACCACTGAGACTGTCAGAAATGTCTAATTGCATTAGCTATGGGTGCATCAGTTCATCTGCCTCTCTTCTTGCCCTGATGCGCCCATCATTGCAATTGTGAGTGCGATTGTGACTACGGTTTTCCAGATGCTGACCCGGACAACCTAACTGGCAAGTGAGGCTATATTCAGACCAGAGTGTTACTATGAATAGCACGATAACTGAAGGTCCGCTGAATAACACTCACCCAGGAGTGTCCATCCAAGTGATCACCTCTCAATGACAGAAGACGAAAAACTTCACAAATGCAATATACATATAACCCGGTACATATACATACAATGAGTAGACGGAGCGACAACGGTGTGATTAAGTTTATGTAGCCACTTGTGTGAGAAGAAAAAAGGGCCATCACATTGTTGGTGGTACGCAAGTATATTTGTATAGCACATTTCATACACAAAAGCAACTTAAAAGGCTTCAGAAAGGCATTAATATTAAAAGAACGGGGGGAGGGAATCAATAAAAATAGCATAAGGATAAATGTCAAATGACACATATATATACACACAGAGTGAATGCTCAAAGGCTTTTGAGAGATTGTGCTGTTCAGTCCCACAGTTGTGGTCTGTTTCCCTGCTCCTGAGCATCTATTTGTGATGGTGACACGTTGGTTTTTCCACAACCTAAGTTAAAAGACCCGAAAATCCATGTGGATTATTGGGTTCCACACACAGACACCAGCTTATTCTTGGCTGGATTTTCTCCAGTCAGTCCTCTAACTGGGCTATGTGTCTAGCCTCAGGTGTCGCCAAACTGCCTGATTCACATGACCGAACATGATCACAACAGCAAAATACCAGTAAAATCATCAAAAACGGCAGTAAAACACTAAAAACACCAGCAAGAGCATGAGATCCAATCAAATTTCACATGTGGATCATTTTTCCACTGATCACTTACTTTAATAATTATTATTGTGAAAAATTATGTATATTTTCTTAAGAGCACATATTTCAGTGCTTAGAGTGACTACAACAGATCTGGCATCTTTTTTTTTAACATCAGATGTCCTTTCTGACACAATCCTACCAATTTCTCTGTGCTTTGGACCAGCACTATTAATGGAGGGGGTAATGTGAGGTTTACATGATGGGTAGTGGGGATCAAACAGGGTAACCTACTGCTTAAAGGGTAGCCAACTCTGCCCACTACATCACGCCCACTCTGCTCCTATTAATTGGGTAATGCAAATAGATTAAATTAATTTCCAAAGGGACACACTTTGCATGAATAAAGTTGAGTGGTTGACGTCACAGCCTAAAACTGGTTGCTATGAACAAAGCTATACTGTGTCCCTGTGGTATTTTGACCAAAATATGTCAACAATATTTCATTAGAACCTCAGGAAGTTAAAAAAAAAAAAGTTTTAAAAAAAAAGATACATCTCTATTTAAACATTTGCACAATATTGAATTCCAAACTTAACACTAATGTTCACTGGTTGTTTTTTATTATTCCCATCTTAAATCGACTTTAAAATCAAATCTGTCATACAGAAGCTTCATACAGTAATCAACTATTTAACATTCTGTGAAACTGAAGCAACTAAACTGAGTTCCTCATGGCCCATCATACTCATTAAAACAAAATGGGAACAGCTATGAAACTGCATCACCTGGTCTTTTACACATAGGGTAGTAGGTTTTCTCTGTCACAACACAGTGCGAATTATGAACATTTCAGAAAACATTTGAGACTCAAAAAAAAAAAATCCTGATAGGGTACATTTAAATGATGGGATTCCTCAGTCTTGTGAAAGTTAGCCACTGTATTTGTTTTCTAACATCCCATGTTGTGGACTGTGGCAGAGAAGCTTCTGATCATCTCTACTGATCCAGCAGACATGAAAACAGGGGAGAGTCTAACATATGAAAAATATCTACGTTTACGTATTTCTTATCACAAGTACATGCCTGTGATGGTCAGACATTCACTCAGTGGGCATTTTCAACATGCACATGTACAGACAATGCTCCTAAAAGCCTGCTCATTTATATGAGGCTATTTATATCTCCAGCTAACTCCAATCAAAGCAAGTTCCAAGTCCAAAAAATAGTACACTGAAAAGCATCCTAAGGCAGATGATAGAGAAGTGAGGGACAGATTAGTTTGTGACATGGGGTCAAATGTTACATTTGGGGGTTAATAAGCCTCCAACTTTAGCTTTGAAGTGTTTCAGTAGACCTTCAGAGGACATTGATGGCTCAGCTGGCTGATCTGAGGTGCAAGGCTAAAGAGAGAATTGAGGGTGAGAATTGCAATCACTTCAAGTGGCTTGGGAAATGAGAGATAAGTCACCACATATGGATGGACACTCAGAGACCAGAACTGCTGGAGCACTGACCGGTTTTCCCCAAGTGGCTGGCTAGTTTTCCACTGCTCAGTTACCGACACTGAGGGGTGTTTTTCTTAATCCCTGCTCCCTCTGGACTTAGTTTCCACACAGCTTTGGCTATTTTAAGGTTGTTTTTAGATCCAGTAGTTTTTCACCGCGGTTCCAAACTTGACAAATGTAACGGACTTACTGGGAACAAGTGCTGTTGCAAGTCATTTCTAAGATATAATCTGTTAAGAACATGATTCCCAAACTTTTCCTCAAACAGATGTGGCATTTTCACAGGAATCTTAAAATCATCCCTGCAGCTCCCTCCGCTCTGCAAATGGCCATGCATTCTTCAGCAGTTCATTTCCAATTTTAGTCTGCAACTTTTGTTTCACTCTCAACAAAACACCAATTTGACCTATTTTAACAAACATATTCACTGGTTGATTGAAAGTTTAGCGGCTGAAGAATTTGACAGGTTCTGCTACACCACTGTAGTGACGCTTTGTGTCGCTACAGTTTATGAAGCTTTGAACCAATTGCACTGTCACTATCCTATCTGAGATTTAGAGTTTAAACCTCTATGTGATGTAAAGAAGTCACATGGCCTTTCAAACCCAACTGTACCCGCTGAATGTTGACTTAATGTCAACTACTTTGTCCTCATAAAAAAAAAAAAATGTCACAACCAGTAGTAGAGGTCTTTTTTCATGCATGTTTGCCGAAGTTTGATACAGGTATGTTTTAACACATCTAAGGGGCAAGCCCCATCAGAAGTGCTGTGAAAAAGCTGCGCTGCAGCAGCTGTTATGACCTACAGCCATGGAGCGGTTAAGAAGTATCCCAAAAGCCACCATCCACTCTGCTCTGGTAAAAACATACATATTCTGTTTGGGGCTAAGATATTAACATTGTAAAGTCTACAAATGACAAGCAATATTTACACTTTATGTATTTTGCAACTACTAAATCTTTTCCACACACATTCGAAAGAAGATTTCACTTCCATATTTACTTTACAGAGTGACAAAGGTTCATTTCTATTTGGAGTGAGATTTAAGCATGATAACACCATATTAAAAAAAAAAAAAGAAAAAAGCAACATGTATATCCGGTTAAAATTGTTGCAATGGAAACGTAAAAACATCAGAGTTCCCCCTTTGAAGTGACCTCCAGAATTGCAGCAATAATTGTTCTGCAGAGCATGGGAATAAACTTGCTTTTAGTTGTTTCAACATGCTTTCTAAACAAATTCTGTTTGACTAATATAAATTGCCAGTAATTAGGGGAGAGCTGAGCAAGGTCAGGGGTTGTTTCTGGGGTTTTCCATTCGCACAATAAACTGATTCACTGACAGGAATGGTGCCATGTAACGGGGGACTGCTCCCTGGTGTTTTATATTGCATAACTGCCACCGACTCCAGCTGTCCACATTTGCTGTAAGTACACTTTAACACTTGACCAGGAATAAACATTTAGATTCACTGTGGAGCCTGAACAGGAGGTACACATTGTTTTTGGGGTTTTTTTTTCCCCCAACCCAACCTCATCTTTAAAACTGGTTTAACTGGAGATGACCTGTAATTATAGAAGATTGTAAGGCCTTACTGTTACACATAACACGGTCACTGGCAATGAGTGCCAGTTTAAATGCTGTTTGCTCTGGCTCTGCTGTAGCAGCTGTGGAACTGTGTACTAAGTCAAATTTAAGGTACTTCTGGATGCTTTTGTATATTCCATGCATGTGCTTGAATATTTTATACTATTCTAAATTTGTAAACAAAAATTTGAAAGAAAATAGTACACTTTTTTTTTAGATTTTTTGGGGAGCTTTTTAGCGTAGATACTTTTCAGATGATGTCCAAAGGAGGTTCTTGCATGTTGCAATGCTGGAGATTAACAGTATAATATTTAAGGCAATTACTTTCAGAGGTACATAAAATAACAATCCTAGTATTTGATGTTCACTCATTCAAGTATGAATGCCATGTGTGACATCACATTTCCAACATTAATTTATGAACCTAGTGAATCTGGGAAGAACACACATGGCAAGATTTGACTCTTTGTTCTGACACATAGACAGTATAGGAACTTGAAGAAAAACTGCAACGTTACCCTTAGGATTTCTGAAGAGTGCTCTTGAAGCCTCTTTTTCCTCACACTTTGCAGCAATATATTGCAAAAGGTTGAAACGAACAGGTCAGGGAAACTGGCAGGAACACGCCACCCTATTTCAATCAGAGCTAGCCATTTGAGTTGGCTAACTTAGCTTATGCTAACATATGAAGATAATTAATCTTAGCTGAGCTTCATCCTTTGACCCTTCTACTCACAGCTAGTCACAGTAGTCAGCTAGTAAAATTAACAACACAAGAAGACATATTCTTTTGAAAATACAGATACACTCTGTTAGGTTTTTATTCACTGCTCAAAAGCTAATTCAGCGTTAAGCGTTAAGTAGCAGAGGTGATAGCAGCTAGCTATTAGCTGTGCTGGCTGCCATCGAAAGCCCACTCCCTAAATATACAAAAATTTGTTGCTTTATATAATTTTTCCTGATACCTGATAAAGAAAAATAACCCCTACCCACCCTAGTTATTGTTTATGGCATATATTCATAAAATTAACAGTGGTAACCTAAACTACAGCATATCTGTTAATACACACAGCTGACATTTATATGCATTATGCTTTAAGTATGAACTTGTATTTTTGTTGTATTTAAGTACTTGTTCCTTTTTACTGTGGACTTCAGAAAAATAAACAAGATTTCCATTTGTACAACTTTCAACAACATTCAAAAACATATTATCTGTCTTATTATTGCAACCTCTAAATAAAGACAATAATGGTTTATTGTACATGCAACACACATTAGATGTAGAATGTCAGCATAAAAAGCCCTATAAGACAAAAAAGGTCATTTTCCTGTCTTCTGTTTTCTATTATTTAGTCAATACAGTAATTTGATTTTCTGGACAGGAAAACAGCTTAAACTGCTTGTCAAATGAAATGGACATTTGACAGAGTTTGTGCGTCACTCCTGCTATTTATGGCATTTCAGAGCCTGCAATCACCCTTACATTTTAGTCTATCAAAACAGGAAACTGGAAATTGAAACAGCAGCTGGAATACAGACATAACAGTTAACTAAGCTCCATCACATTGCTCTGTGTAGATGTCACATTGTTTTATTATAAAAGTGTGTGACTGAAGATCAGTGTGTTATATTTTGTAGATTTGCTTTTCATGCAGTGCTTGAATAGATTTCCTATATTACTCAAAAGAATAACTTAATAAGGTATTAAATGATCTATTTAGGGCAAACCACCTGAATTTGTTTGTCTTTATATTTGCCAAAAGTTCTCTTCATTTGCATGCGCATTTGTTGACGTAAAACTGTAAATCATTAGGCAAGCTATTCAACAGGCACATTTCAGCCCCATTTGGCACAGTATGATTACTTGCATACCCACAGTTTTGCCTCCCTAACATCCTTATGCTACTTGCAAATTAAATACATTTATTTCATTAGCATGAATCACCCACTCAGGAACAATACTTCCCAGGCAATTACATAACAGCAAAGGCGAGCAACAGACGCATCTCCAACAGAATAATATAGAATGCAGATTGGTGAGTACTGCTGCACTGATTACACATTTTATCAAACACAACACTGTATACAAGGCTGGCAAAATTCTATAAATCTTCCATTTTCTGATTTATTTGTCTCTGTCCCAAACCACTGAGTAACAAATGTAACATTGAAATTGTAAACAAGTTATGTCATTTTATTTAAAAAAGAACAAGAGAAAACAGTTGAGGACTTTAGTTTCAAGCAATTATTTAACTGAGAGCTATTTCCAGCCTCAGATTCAAACCACTAATGAGTGCTTTCAGAAACAGGATGCTGTATCTGCACTGTCTTGTTGTAGAAAAATATATGTATTTATATCAGCCAGCACAACTGAGTGAAATATGTTGTAAAATAACATCTAGACCAGAATAATCATAGTAAATGAAAATGAAAACTAAGACTAAAACTGAAACTAAGAGTGAAAAAATAACCCCCTTAACTGAAATAAAAATAAAAAATAAAGATTTTTATAAAACTAAAACTAAATAAAAAATAAAATAAGAATGCAAAACTAACTGAAACAAAATAGAATTACAGGTAAAATTAACTTTATTTTCATTTTATGTCTTGTTTTTTTGTTATTGTTTGAGGCTTCATTTTTCTTATTAATCTTTTTTCTCATTCTAATTACTCAAAATAAAGAATAAATTATTATTGTATGACACTGTTGATAGGATGCTTTCATCCTAGACTTTTTGTCATATATGGCTACGTTCACACTGCAGGCAAAAAAGGCCCATTTCTGTTTTGTTTATTTGTTTATTTTCTTGCTGTCTGAACAGCTCAAATAATATGAAACCTGTACTTTTTCACATCGGATATGGGTACATTTCTGTATTGTAAGTATTGTAACTGTAAGTATTATATCTCTGGAACTGGCTAAATGAAATGATCATTTTAGAGCATCAGACGTAACAGCTATTAAGCTGTATGGCAACAGAAAGAAAAATAGTAAAGTGTGCTTTAAAGTTCAGATTTGGGATCAGGACTCTGGGTGATGAATGAAATAATATTCACAAGATCCTCAAGAAAACATCATGAAAGCAATTCAGCAATACTGAATAGACTTTTCACGCCATTCATGACAGCTTGTGAGAAAAGGGGAAAATGACATGATGTATTACAAGACAGCTAATGCATCTGACATGGAAATAAAGAAAGAAGGAAAACAAAGGAGAGATTGAGTCTCAAATTGGAAATTTCTTCTCAAATATACCCTAATTTCATTGACTTCATTAAATTATTTTCAGTCATATTTCATTTTCTTTCATTACTCAACAGGCTGTTTCTGTAGTTACTAGAGAAAGTTTACTGTTTCTTTTCACTTGTGAAGTGAAATATAATATTTTACATTATGTGTTACTTTTCCATGAATGTTTCTTCATGAGCTATCATCATGTATAGATGTAGATATAGATATATGGATAGATAGATATAAATAAAGAAAGACATATGTGATTATAGAGGTTTTCTCTGGGTACTTTGGTTTCCTCACACAGTCATGTATGTTAGGTTGATTGAGGATTCTGAATTTCCCATAAATGTAAGTGTGAGTGTGTACAGTTGTCTGTCTATATGTCAATGAACTGACAACCTGTCCAGGGTGTACTCCTGCCTTTGGCCTGTAATGAGCTGGGAAAGTCTCCAGCAGACCCTCTTGACCCTGCATAGGACTAAGTGAGTGTAGAAAATGGATGAATAGAGATATAGATATAGGTCTCTATATACAAAACAATAAAGTCTTGCCTGTATACTGTACTCAGTTAACTTCCAAATATGAAATCTGCTAATATGTTTAGACTTTAATTGCATTGTTTTGCTATGCTTTGCATCCATCCACCCATCCAGTCACTGTCTGTACCAGTTTAGCCTAATCCCAGTCACAGAGAGGGCAATCCACACTCTGCCATCTGCAGAGAGTGGAATGACTGGTTTGTTGTTGTGAAGAGAACGCTGTGGCAAGAGGCAAAGCTTTCTGTTTACTGGTTAATCTACATTCTGACCCTCACCTATGGTCATGAACTTTGATTGTTGACCCAAAAAATGAGATTGCAGATATAAACTGCTGAAATGACTGTCCTCCAAAGGGCGGTTGGAATCTCCCTTAGAGATATAGTGAGAAGTTTAATTCATCAGAAACTCAAAGTAGAATCTCTGCTCCTATACATTAAGAGGAGGTAGTTGAGGAGGTTCGGATATCTGGTTGAGATGTGTAAGGACACCTCTCTGGGGAAGTGTTTCAGGCAAGTCCAATTGGGTGGAGGCCCTAAGGCAAATCCAAAATACATTTTATATAGTTACAAAACATATCACATGAGATTAAACCTCAAATCACCCACTCACTTGAATTATTAAATTACCTTCAAATCAAATTTAAAAATATAAGACAAGTTAAGATTTGAATTATTTGTCAAACAGGGAATGGTCATTGTAAAATATGATTACATTAGTTAAATAATTTGATTTTTACATCCGTAGAAGAAAATGCTCCCAGATTTACATCTCAGTATGTGACAGCAGATGACATGAAAATGTTCCAATCACTGGTTGCTCTCAGAGCCACTCATCCCACACACATCAAGCCCTGACACATCTTGGCAAAGACATTTGCATGATTGCATTCATCAGACTCAGCCGAGACAAAATGCAAGGTTCAACAAGGGTACTACTAATAGAAATGATGGCCACCTACTTGCTGTATGGTCGAAAAACTTAATGAAAACACTGAAAAACCTTTAGCATTACAGCTGCAGCCATAAGAAGAGTGTTAAAAAAGCCCGTAAACAGACACTGATGCAGACATATACAAAGTCCACCTACACCAGCTTTGTTCACAATATATGTGGCTTCTTCTGCCATCAGTCATGAACTGGAGCTTGAGTGGGATGAAACCAGCTGCACTGTACTGTCCTTGTGTGGGTGAACCTGCTCTGAACTATTCTTGATGAAACACTTGAGAGAATTGATGGAAAGAAATGGAGAAGACAAAAGGTTGAGGAGGAGTAGTAACACACTCAGTTTTTCCAGTGGGAGACATGCAGGCACTTTATCCTTCTCCTCAGAGTTTTCTTTAATGTGAAATGCGCAGGGATGACACATGATCATTTGTTAAGAGTTTTTGCAGCATTTACCTAACCTATCCAGTCCCAAGCTGAGAGGGCTGCATCACCATACAAACTACAAATCATATTTTTCTTTGCCAGTAGAGCTGCTTTAATTCTCAATGGCATCATTCAGTGAAGTGCTGGAAATATTACTTTGTGATCTCACTATCACAAAGTAATATTTGTGATAAGACTGTGAGAATTGTAAAATACTAGGTTAATGTTTTGTTAAAGTTTTTTGTTAATGTTAATGTCTCATCTCAAGAACTCAAAATTCTCTTTTCTCAATCCTTTTGAAATCTAGTAATATCTCTATTTTTGCTAAGTTTTTTTTTTATTTGTTCCCTAAATTGTCACTAAGAGATCAGCATTTGTCGTGAAATGGTTCTGGTACTCCTCCCATTCTCAACCATTACCACTGGTACAGAATGGACCACAGCAGTTATAATGGTGAGGGGTTTTATACAATGACGTAATACAGGAATGTCCAAGAACTACTATTCAAAGCAGCCAAGATGGCCATAATGTTTATAACTATGAATGCTTATAACTTCTTGGGTCACCAAGTTTTTACATCAAAAGAGACTAGTCTGTCTGTCACTTTGATTATAAGCCTATGGTGTCCAGAGGCAGTTTCTACTGCACATGTTCAGAAATTTAAAAAAAAAACAAATCCAGTGGAACTAGACTAATTGTTTCTATTCACTGAATGATTTTTCAAATAATTGATCAAATTCTACCCAAACATGTGACAAAAAACAAATATAAGAATACTCACAGCATTGATAAAAGCAGAATGTTGCTTAATTTTATTCATAATTTAATCTCTATTCTATTTACAGGTTAAAAGAAAAAATACAACACCCAAGTTTGGCTCATCTTTGCAGATGAAAGCATGCATGCTTTGAATTTAACACCAGCCAAGCTCTGTGTGCCGATAATATATTCATTTATGGATGTGGAATATTTCCAAGTACTCACTGGGTTCAACAAATGTTAATAATACACCTACAGTCTGGAATGACCCCATGCATTGAATCTTGCCTATATTGATCCTGCATTTATCTGCTATATTCTGCTTTTCATCGTGCAAAGTGCCGTTTTAAACTCATGACTAAATCATCCTTCCCATGGGCAAAGATTCGTTCTGTAGCAGGATAAGCATGAGGCCCTGAAGCGCTTACTGAGAGAGTTAAGGATGAGTGTTAGCATGGTATGAATAAAGTAAAACAGCAGTAGAGAGAGAAACGTGACCTACATTAGTCAAATAATGCCACAGTTGTTAAAATGTTCTATTTTTACAGCTGTCATTTATAACAATAGTTCTCACATGTGACAGTTGTAATAGTGCCAGTCATCATTTAACAATAGTAGACATGCTTATCTGTCATCAGAACAGGGCTCCATAAACACTAAGTAGATGGAAAGAATCTGAGGGCAAGAACCATCAAGCCGTTAACTCAGCAGCTGTTAGGCGGCTTGTTTCTCTAAGGGATTCAGGCCGGCCATGGCCGTGAGCTCGCTGATTACTCTTTCACTCCACGGTGCTTTCCAGCATTGGGCTGAGGGCTCGGCACACATGTGACAGTGACTGGAAAGCTTTGCAAGTGGTGCTGTCAACACCAGGACATAAATAAAGCTAAAGATAGGGTGATGTGGCTTCAGCTGAGGTTTCTGGTCAGCCAAATGCTTTTTATAGAAACACTCTGATTTATAAAAGACTAACAGACACTATTTTTGACCTGGTGGACCTGAGGGATACGGCCGTTGGAAACTTGTGTCTCTTTTGGGTGCATGACTGACCCCTCTGACTTGAACGTGTCGATGGAGGTTGGTCGTGGGAGCTACAGCAGATAGCCGATGCGGCATGGATCAAACTTGCCAGAGGCCTCTGATGTTTTTGGAGGCGATCCAAAGAGACAGACATAGAGATGATCACATGGGTCTGTCCCAGTCAGACCTGTATAGTAGTCAGATTGCTTTTTAATGGGACTGTCTGGAACAAAGCCTGGCAGCTTTATTTAAATTAAAATTCACTGCATACTGAGTTCTAAAGCAAATATTACATATTGTAGCTTATTCATCATTAGCATCTTGGTATGTTTCACATAAAGTAAGTTTTGTGTAGAAATGAAACCTTCATAATAAAGCAGTGGGCAGTCAAAAAGTCTTTGTTCATTTTATTCTCAGGGTCTTGTGCTTGTAAATTAGTTCTATAATATTCCAATTGTGTCTTTTAAGTCATAAATGTATTTTCTAATGATATAAGCTGGTCAGCGCTAATTATGTTGGCTTTTTGACTGACTGATGAAATGTTTTAGAAATTAGTGTTGATATTTAAATATATTATCACCTCTGGTGGCCTAAATGATCCTGGGTTTGCTATGTTACTGAAACTTGAAGGTGCTAACTTAAATTTAAAAAAATAAAACAAAATAAAACTCTGTCATGTTTATTGATACTGTCACAATATGCTCTGATTGTATAAGACGATCTATGAAAAATAAAGTTCTGTCTTCCTCCTCCCCCATGCTTCTATTGCCATTCATTATAGACTTTTACCAATGTCCATCACTACCACTTTTATGGTTGTCATAGTTACTTGCCTGCCTTTACATGAGCAGGCAAGACTGTCTGTTTTGTGTGTGTGTGTGTGTGTGTTTAATTTTATTTTATTTGAGCTGTCTGAACAGTTCAGATGACATGAAACCTGTATTTTTTCATGTCAGACATGGGTCACTTTCATATGTGATCCTAAATCATATCTCATGTTTTCATCCAACATTCATGATAATTAGTCATCTTGTCATCCTAATTTGTTTTTTGAATTTTTTAGTTTTCACTGCACAAAAAACGTCCAAAGAAATCCTAGACTTTATCTTACTGCACAAATTACTGATTTGAATGACCACAAAAATGGATCTTGGAAAAATAAATTAATAAAATAAAACAGAATTGAGCATTAAGGCCTGCAGTCTGAATGCAGCCTAATTCTAAATTTCAAGATTAACAAGCGCTGCTGCAAAGCGAATGTTGAACTGCTAGCTTGCCATGAAGTGCTATCATTACATATGATAAGAGTCTGGGGGGGGGGGGGGGCATGAATTCAAAGATTGTTTTTTAGTTAAAGACAATGCTGGGATTATGATTACAATCTCTCAGTGCTGCTGGCATGACCGTAGAATCTGTTAAATAAATAAATAATATCACAGAGTCTGGTCATCCTTATAAAAATATAACGTATAATAACTGATGACTTTCAGTTTCTGGGACTCTCAGAAATCATTAAGGTGACATTTCTAAGCTGCATTAGCTTAATAGAAAACTATAAACAATATCAGTATCAGGTATAAAGCGATTAAATGAATTAAAATAGAAATGACAAGTGTTTAATGGTCACATGCTACACTGAAAAATGGTTTCATCTAATACTACTTCTCATCAATGAAGTGAAAAAAAAAGCTGTCTGGCCAGTTTTGTATGTTTATTGTAATAATGAGCTTTTGTGATTTCAAACTCATATTAACTGTTCATTTGTGACGGAAATAGCACTATTTATAAATCTCCGACTCTTTGGTCTACTACAGTTGTTTTAACACTGCTGCTCAATGGGCCAAACATTTCTGACAATGATTTTAAACAGAAAGATATGAAAAAATAGAGGTTGACATAGCTCTGTAACAGAGCTGTGTATGCGTTGCTATAGACACTGTGTAAACACTAGGTCTGGGACTGGTTCAATAAGCATTCAAAGTCACTGAGTAAAGTCAGCTGAGTTCCCTGAAGACCACATAGGTGTCTGTCTCACACTCAGAATATTTTATAGCTCAGGCTTAGTAACCCCACACTTACAAGATCAGATATCAGGGGTCAGGATGTGACTGTCATTTCCCACATACTGAATATTTGTACACCAATATTTACCGAAGTATGCTGGCAGGACTGCAGAAATGAAGCCAAACTCAGACAGCAAGGTTGGATGAAAATGTAATTTCTGATAAATAGGTTCCATAAATCATAGCCCTTATGGTATATATCTTGGCAGTAATGTAGTGAATTAGAGATCATGGCCTCTCCCACATGATGGTAGAGCTCTGTTTGCTTTAATTGCCACACTAACCTTGGAGCTAAGAGAATCTTGTCTTGTCTTCTGCATTGATTTATAATGCTGTCCAAGACTCAAGGCCACTGCTGGACAACCTGTGGTGTATCTGCATAACCCATAAAAGGTGTGAATATTGTTGGCAAGCTGTAATAGCTGTTCCTCAAAGATGACCCTGAACCAGGTCATATGCCATCAACCGGGAAAGAAAGGTGGCTTGTGTGTGCATGTGAGTGTCTATGTGTGTCCACGCAACATAAGCCTAGATAACACGCTGCTAAATAAAGCTCCCTAATGAATGAACACACACATGCCATTGAGGAGGTCTTCAGGGAAATACGTGTTAGATATTTTTGTAGTATGGTTTTATTTTATGACAGGGTAATGGCAATGGTTCGTTGGCTCACGGACAAGTAGGGGAGATATGAGCTGGCTTAGTATTTGTTTTGAGGTACATGTGCTCTTTGTATCCATGGTAACCCCACCATGGCTGTGTCCTCCGACTGCTAGACAGAATTGCCATCCTTGGCAATATTGAGAAATTGAAAGTGATTTAGAAGTCGAGCATCCTGTTTTCAGCTTCAACCCTGAAATGGAGGATGTGACTCAGTCTGTGGGGCGACATAAAAAACATATTAGGAGGTCAGATTTAGTTTGGATCAGACAAAACATTGCCTGTGGTTCAGTAACGGATGTGATTGTAGTCTCTGCTAATTGAGGAAATATATTTTTTACTTTATTTGATTGATTTAACTGCTGTAGTTACTATTTGCTCCATTCAAGTACTGTCTGTATTATGAAGCGTCATTGATGACGATAGAAATGGCCTATATACATGTTCACTGTTAAAAATACATACTCAGGAGTTCTGTTCGACTTTTAAATTGAATTTTCCAACTAAGACTCCAAAATTAGTTGTAAACTAAAACTATTTTTTGTTCAAGACCCATGAACAGCCTTATGTGTATATCAAGAGTCACTTCATCGAAACTTACCTAAATAAATCTTTTTTGTTTTGTTTTTTAAATGTAAGGACACCTAATGATGATATCCAATAATTAAGGATATTGTTAATGCCTTTATACTCTATTTAGTACAAAAATTCTAATGAAATGTTCAAAGTCAATCATGACCTTGTAAATGAACACATCTATGCTCATGAGCAAACTTGTTTGTATGAAACATTTTTAAATATCCTTTTTGAACTCAGAGGAACTTTTATATTTTTTTCTGTCTGTCCCCAAGGTTTATATTTCACAATGTTGCTCAAATGCTGCTGTGTCTGGTGGAAAATAAAATCACTATAATAAGCAAGTAGATATCCTGATGCTAAAAATATAACTGACTCCGTTTCTGAGTTCTGATGGTAATATCATATTACATGGGGCATCGATTGTAGCCGAGGATGATGTGCCTGCTCAGGTATTCTCAGTCCCAATAAAGCTCACTGATGCTATTTGGGAAGGATTGTATGAAATTACACGTTAAATATTTTTTTAAATAGCAATCCTGGTTTTTATTCATTATCCTGTACACTTATTGTTTTATCAGACAGAAACAAAACTAGTCAAGGTAATGTAGGCACTGGAGTGTCACAGCCGCTGACTGTGCATACAAAGCCAAGGTCAAGTGTTAATTAAAATACAGAAAAGTAAATCTACCAACTTATATGTTCGCTTTGTTTCCACTGTATTCAGCAATTATCATACATATCTTCATTTCTTCAGCCATCGTTTCTCCTGTCTTTATTATTTTGTAACGCAATTCTTGCATCTGATGAAACATCGGTTGGGGGTGCGTTTGAAACAAAAGAAGATAAATGCTGCCACCTGCAGGATGTTCAACACAGTTTGACTTAAAAAACTACACCAAAAGAAAAGTTTGAAAGCTTAATTTGCTGCATCAATTGAATGAACACATTTTATTCTCGTTGGAGCAGGTTATATAACATTTCTTGTTAGTGAAATTGGGGCCTACTTAGAACTTTTTTTTTGATTTATTTTATTTATTTACTTAACCACAAATCTTGCTAAAGTCAAATTCAATACATTCAGCAAACTATCCTTTATTTAATCAATTAGGTTAGTTTCTGTGGGAGAATAAGTGTCAGGTTTTAATCTCCAAACTGACTATTCTGCCATCTGCTGGACAAACATTGCAACTCCATGTTTGACAAAATCCGTCCTTTCATCCACTTTTGTACCTGCTTCATCTTGTTGTAGTTATACAGAAATTGGAAAATAAGTAAAAGCTGAAAGCCTTCTTTATTCATTCAAACGTTTAAATAAAATCCAATTGATACATTTTCACTAAAGAGTAAATGCTGATTTTTTTTTTTTTTTTTTTTTTACACTCACTATGTTAGTTGCAACATTTATATAAAATTTCATACCAAAGCATTTCCAACGTCAATGAATTGGTCAAAAAAGTTCAAAAACCATACTTAAACTGTATTTAAACATCCTATGACTATGAAGTAAAACATGTTCAGTAAAAACAGCTGGTAAATAATTGGCTGCAGTTTGCATTTTTCCCACCTGTCAAACAATCTTGGACCTGGCCACTGATTACCTTGAGCTCAATGCTGCTTCTTCTCGTCACTGCAAGTGAGTTTAAACATTTGCTTAAGAATATTGTTTGTAATATTCTGAACAAGGTTCAGTTGTTGCAGCTCGCACGTGGAGACTTAAGTCTTTTTGTGAGAGGAGAAACTAAGCTGTATTCAATAAATGTAAATGTCTGCCTGTACTCTTGCAAGACCAGCCAGTAATTTGTTTATTTATCTGTTTTTTTAAAACAAGTTTTTGCAGGTCAGAAATCAATGAGTGTTTTCAGAGTCACTAGCTTGAACATCTGGCATGAAATAATTCTTCTCATACAAATACTAGTATCCCATCTAGTATATTTCCATATTAAAAAATATATTAAAGACAAAAAAAGACAAAGAAACTGCTAAAAGTTATTTAGAATTTTATTCCATTGGAAAATTATAAATACAATACAATATAAAACCATTTGTGCCACCCATAAATTAGGTTTTTTTTAATATATTCTCTCAAACAGACAACATAAAACAATCTAAGGTGCTATTTTGTGTTGTGTACATTGTTTTTTTTTCCCCCTACAAACTACTGCATTAATAACATCAAAGTCCATCAAATTCAACAACCAGCTTTTCAAGTTTCCACAACTTATCCACATGCAGCACTCAGGCTTCTGTTAGGCATTTCCATAGGTGACTGTTAGTAAGAGTCCACATAACATCATTATATCCTCCATAGCAGAAAAACCAGACCAACCACCATGATGCACCACGTAGAATAGCAGTTTAAATTTAAAAAAAGAAAAGCAGCAGTAATTAGACTGGAGAGGATCTGCAGCCTCTGATGACAGAGAAGGTGTTGGTCTGAAAACAGCAATGGACTGTACTGTTGTAACAACTTTAGCAGCAACAAAAAACTAAAATGGTTTTAGTATTAAAAACAGGGGAAAAAGTAATTTCCCAAACGATCAGTCATTATGATTGTATTGTTATATTACTCTAACCTTTTTTTATCCATCCCTTAATTCAAAAAATCCTGATGATGTGCATATCCATTTTATTCTTTCTTTTTTTCCCTCCCCCAGTCCATGATGTTTGCTGTCTGAGGCCCATTTAATTGGAGGAACGTACTTTCCTGTCTTTGAGAGGCTGGGGAGGCCTGAAGTTGTTTTCCATGCGCATCCTCTGATCTTCTTCTTCTCCAGTAAACAGAAGCATTCTGAACTTCCCCAGCTGCAGTATGAGACAGAAACACAAACTCTGCTATTTTCTATTATTGAACAGGTTCTGCACATATGCCATTGGCATATCAAAGGGTAACACTGTTATGAAGGCTATACAGTCACCTGCTAATCATTTACTACTAAATACAAGTCATGGCCAAAAAGAAAAAAAAAAAGTCATAATCTAAGTGTACATATAAACTTCTCACTGTGAAAGATGACAGTCACCATATTAAGAAATTGAACCTCTACATAAACAAAAATGGAAGATGCCAAGAAGAATCCAAGATGACAAAGACTGACATCCAGAATTAAAGGAGTCTGGTACCTGAATTTAACAAAGACTATAGAGCTGTCACTTTACAAGGATGATCTCCTTGGACAGCTACAAGGATTAAAATCTTTTAAAAAATCCAATTAAACAAAAAGGCACAACTAGCATGTGCTCATTTCATTAATTAAAGATTTTAGTGATCAATCATGGAGCATGAAGGATGAAGGGTTGTGGTTTGCGTCTACCAAAAGAAATACAGAATTCAAACCCAACGATGGTAAAACATGGAGTTTTATGGATTTTCCATCAATCAAAATAATAGAATATGAACAATCTTAAACATTGATAACTTTGGGTACACAGAAATAAGTTTTGGTTGAATGAATTCAAAATTTTGATCCTTTAAAAGGTGGCACGTTTTGTTGTGTTGGTTTAATTCATGCAACCTCCAAAACATTTTTGCATCCTCTTCTCAGTACCATGTCTATTTAAATGTAGGAAAATGAGAAACAAAATGATTTCCATTTACATGGTGTCTGTTCCTTGATGGGTCTGAATGATAGAATTTTTCAGTTAAAGCCCTGTGCCTATCTTGTCATCCATCATGATAATCAAAGGAAAGGGATCAAAAACTTGGCTCAGAGTTATGGATTGTGGCGCATAGTTGCACCTCAACCCCAGATGTGGGTTTACAGACCTCGGGAGTGAGTATATAATCTTAGAGACTGGCAGCAGTTGCCATGGTGCCAGGCTGGATGAGTGGATGTGCAGGCATCCAGAGAGTCGGCTTAACTTGTCAACAACCTAGTGTTATCAGCCCTTAATTTTGATCAACTTTAGTGCTAAGAAGTTTGGATTTAAAAAAAATAAATAAAAAATTTTTAAATTGACCCCAACATGGCATCCACTGTGAACCATTGTTCCAGTCCTTAAATATAGTAATAAATATAAAGTCATTCTGAACCACTCATGCTGAACTTTGGTTTAATACTTAAAAGGAGACAGAGGATTTGTGACACCAGAAGAACATGGTTTAACCTTATCCAGGCCAGGCAACATGGATGAATCAGCTGGCTGAGCTTCCGTGTCTGAAGAACCATCCATTTGACTTATCAATGGATGATTTCTATTGATCATCTATTTACCATTTAAAAGGAAAAAAAAAAACAATCCTTTATTTTTTTAAGCTAAATCTGTAAAGATCACATTTAAGATTACATAAATATTAATGCTGACAGTGTTCAAGAGTGGACAAAATAACTTAGTTTAAAAATCAAAAAAAGAAATTGAACGGCAACTGCTCATAAAGAAAAAAACAAATATCCAATTCAGTCAATAAGTATAGGAGACATTTGTACTGCATTGTGACTGAATGGGCAGGGATCAAAGTCCTATTCATACATCTGTTCTCTAAATCAGCCCTCTTTTAAACATGATGCATTGATTCTTTGCCAACTATTAAATTACTTTCTTTTATCTATAATTTACCGTGAGTTCAGATCAATAACGTGGCCTTTTAAATACAAACTTAGTTTCTCTCTTTGTAAACATTATTGTATTCACATGAAGGCACTGGATTAATATTATCATTAAAATATAGTAAAAAATGTGTTTGTTATTGTGATTTTGAAGAAGATTAAATGACACTTTATGGCAAATTATTGCAGAAAACCAACTAATAAGATCAGCCTCGTGGACCTGTCCCAATATGCGATACCTGATCCACCTATTTAAACAATATCACTCCTGATATCCAATAATAATATTAGTATCAGTGTGTCCCTAGCTGCAAATGTGATATGTAATGTATTTAAGATAACACTCACTTGTTTTTCAGACACAGTGATTGGCTCCTTCAGGACAATCCAGATGACGCTCTCGTGTAAGGGAGGTGTAGTCAGGGACCCCAGGTAGGTCCAGTAGTGGAGACTGCTGGGAAGGAGGCACTTGGGGTTGAAACCTTTGAAATCTGTCAGAGAGCCCTAAAATAAAAACAGAAATCAAATAAATCTTATAATGTAGCAGTAATGAAGAGCCGACTATAAATGTGATCAATAATAAATAAATCACTCACCTTATATTTTACCATGTACAGAGCATCTGTTATTGTGTGGAGCCATCTGTGGTCCTCACCTGTCTTACATTTGACACAGATTTTGATTTAACTTGTTACATTTGTGAAGACTCTGAAATACATTTCTTTATTCATAAACAAATGTGTTGTAGAATCACTAAAATATCACTTGTGCTGTTCAGTCTAATTTAACCAAAGTTTTTTTTTTTTTGGTCTATAATTTTTTTTCAGTTTACTGAATCCCTACTCTCATCTCCGACCGTTCTTACTGTTTCAAATTGTAAAGTCTAATAAAATGAATTATTGGAGCCTAATTGTTTTTCTTTTAAAATGGGATGTATAAAACTGAACACACACCTAAGAAAAATGGCAGAAAAATAATAAAAAGAGACAAAGTGCTAGAAAATAATGTACCTCCAGTGCAAGAAAGAAAATGTACCTCTAAAAAGATGCCAAGAACAGCAAGACCATCAGGAGCTGTTGATGCTTCTCCAAATGTCGTGTACTTAACAGCATTCCAGTGAACTAAATGAAGCTAAAGGAAATAGGAGGAGGAAAGAACACATTTTGTGGTTGAATAAGATAAATCATGTCATGGATTCTGAATATTAATCATTCCCATTTATAGACAAAATTATATACTTACAGTTGGGCTTGTAAACAAGTATGACGTGTCATTTTTAAAAACAGTTTTATAAATCAGAGTTGAAAATGAAAAAAAATAAAATAAATAAATTTTATATATATATATATATATATATATATATATATATATATATATATATATATATATATATATA
>JAOWBL010000018.1:6695498-6721840 GCA_028564865.1 Zenarchopterus dispar
TATATATATATATATATATATATATATATATATATATATATATATATATGTATGTATATATATAATGTATATAATTTTTTCTTTTTCTTTTTCTTTTCTTTCTTTTTTTCCAGTTTTAAATTCTGGATACTCACTCATTTGAACAGTTAGTGATTTGGTTTTCCCCATCCTTTTTTTCTAAAGGATGGTAGACTGGTCAAAACTAAAGTTTCAGTGTGATCACTTGTCCTGCTTAGCAAATGCCACATATTTGGAATTGGCATAAAATGAATAAAATTATAGTGAACTGGACTGATTTGGAGTGGACTGGGATTTAATTTCAATAAATTTTGATTTAAAATTTAACTGGACTGAAATTAACTGCTTTTAATTGGGTTTTCTCATAAAATGACATGATTTAACTGATTTTAACATGTTTACTTTCTCTGAAAAAATGAACAAAGATAAATTTGGTTGCGAACTGAGGATTTTTAAATAAACTGACTTGATTTAAGTTAAACAAATTTCTATAGGTCAAAAGAAAAACACCAACAAGAAAATGAACACTAATAGCTTTTATTACATATGCATTTATTTAGCTTATAAAGTATGCAGTCATAGAATAACCTTGGCAGTTCATTTGTAACTTTTCAGGAATGTATGTGGAACCTTTCTAAAAGCTTAATCTATACTTCTTAACCACTTTGGTCACATAATGATGTGCAAGTGTATGAAGTCTCCTCTGCCTTCTTGTCTGCAGCATCTAGACTGTAGGTGACAGATGCTTCGAGCTGCTATTTCCAGTTGGCTCCTCAGGTAAGTGGTTTTATCACCTACCTGCAACAGAGCTGTCTTCTGTGTAAAACATGCTATACTCCCGAAAATGTAAGATGTAGTGGTCGGGGTAAGATTACTTACATATTTGCACCTATGACACAGACAGCATGTTTGTGTGCCCTCTTTTTTTTCAACATTCAAACAGTTGTGTGAGTTTGTGTGTTTTGAGAATGTGACACGTCAAGCTGTAATTACCAGTCAGTCAGCGGTCCTCTCACCTTGTATGTAATAATGCTGTCATAAACTAAAGCATTATCTCTCCTTCTCATGTTAAATTTCCTGTTATCTTTATTACTTGTTGTTGTCTTTATCACCATCAAGACAGTATATGACAGTCAAGATGACATTAATGGTATCATTTGCTTGTATTGGTAGGCATTCCTGTTTCTGACTCACTCTGACTATCAGTATAAGACATAAAAGATTTATGAAATAGGCTACTTTGTTGCCTGCCATTCACCTATATTATAATAAATGGCTGATGAAGCAGCAGCTCTGTTATGCTCTGGGTAATTGGGAAGTTTTGACTTGGTGGATTATGGCAAGCAGTCAGTGTCTTTTTGAGTGTTAAATCTTAAAACTATAACAGTGTAAACTGAGTGAAGCTTGGAATGTGGATTTCTTGGCTGTAAAAACAGCTCATGGTAAACATCTAAGATGAACTGTGAAGGAAGGTGGTAAAGGACATAATTCAAGTTAGGGGAGTATTAATGTAAAGGAATGGCATTAAAACTGGCAATACTGACAAGCAGGGGTTAAAAACATAGAATATGAAGCCAAAGACAAACATCTCTCCATTGTCCTGAACTGTTCCTAGCTCTGGGCTACAGCCTCACCAATAACACTCATGTGTTTTTTGCACTTCTTTTACAAACAAGACCAACCTCCAGAAAAAAAGGCTATTTTGTTTCAGTCAACATCCCTAACTATCATAAACCCTGTGTTTGCTCCAGTGCTGTTTTGCCATGTACCTATAAACTTACCTAAAAACTTTAGAGCTAGTTTCAACCCAAGATATCCTTTTAAGGATTTGACGACTGAGCAGAATAGTAACGGTCTGAACAAAGAGAGACATCCAAAAGCTTACATAATGAGTCAGAGAGCAAGCAGCTGCTCCGGCAGGTTGGAAAATACCTCAAACATATGAACCCCTGCAGGCTCTTCCTGAAAGCTGTGCTATCAGATGTTATCATTCCTTCTGTTTCTGTCCTGTCTGCCTGCAGTATTCCTAACTGTATGCACAAGCACACAGTAAAAAGTGTTGGTTTTTTTTTGTTTCCCCTGCATAATTCTCACTGCTGACCCCCTCTCTGTCACTCAGTCCATTTCACCCCTGCCAAATCTTTCCTGGCTTAAAAGTTCCAGGGTTAATTTAATTTCGAGTATCAATTATTCAACAGGAGTAATGCTGCCAGTGTACGGAGGCTGTCCTAAACAAGAGGGAGCTTTGATTTAGCCTCGTCTGTCGCCAAAGACACTGTGAAGGTTATCTATCCCAGTGGACATTCCTGTGCAGCCACAGTGGCAGTACTAAACCTATTTATGACTGAAATTTTATTACAAAGGTGCAAAAACAGTTTTAGTATGAGTCATCCATAAAAATAGAACAGCAAGAAATTGATTTTAGTGTTATAATAGTTGTGTCAATGTTAAAATGAAATCACAAGCTCTAATGTCGGGGCTACAGTCAAAAAAGAAAAAAAAAAGCCAACTCTGATTAAAGTATATTGCACAAAGGGATGACTGTAAACCAAAATGCAGGAATGAATTTTTCACTTCGTGTTTTCGTTCACGCTCTATAACCCACAGACATCAGTGTGACTGTTCCTCAAATCGGTTTCCATCTGAAATCACAGTGTGTTTCACAAACAGAAGAATATTGTAAAAATGGTTTATGGAGTAATTATCATTTACTTCATCGGATAATTATCTGTATTTGATCATGAATGGTGGTAACCTAGAGATTTATGTTCAGTGATTGAGAACTATATGGCACTGATCAATTGTAGTTTACACATTAGAATCTGTTTCTTGACCTGAGCCACGAAACTCCATTTAAAAGAAACGTACAGTGCTTTGTTGCTCAAAAAGTGATCTGGAAAATATGATTAAATCAATTCATTTGTTGTGCAACATTTGAGGCTCTGCCTACAAATTAGTGGCTCAAATTAGCATCTGAATTTCTGAGCTGTGTAGGTTGTTGATGTTACAAAGAGGCGGATTAGATTTATATTTGAAATGGAAATGTAACATGGGGCAAAAAGGAAAAAAAAAATCTGTTTAAATATCAAATAAATAAATAGCATGGTAGACCATGGAGTCCTCTGGCAAAGGCTTTTTATAGCCAGTCATTTTTCATTTTGATTTGAAAGCATCTAATTTAATTGTTTTCTGTTGGTGTGTAAGTAGAATTTCATGAAGGCAACCTTTAAGCAAAGCAATCCTTCTTTTTAACCCGAGTGAATTAGTTTGAGCACTTAAATCTAAGTTAGCACCCTGTGAAAAGTTTCAAGACATTTTAATAAGCAGGTGTGATGCTTATATGTCCTTTGTTTGTTTGTCACTTATTGGATAAACATACAAACACACTGCTTAATTCTGCTTGAGTGCTTTTTCAGTGGTTGTGATTGGTTAGTTCACTATCAGGACTAACTTTATAAACGGTGGGTCATTCACAATTACATCATGTTTTGACAAACTTCATTTAGCAGTTATATCCATTTAACTTTCATTTCATTGAATAATAATAATGTGTGTGTGACTGTGTGTGTGTTTGTTCTGTTCTGCAGGCTTTTTTGAGGCACAGAGATACATAGATACACACACACACATACAGCTGCCTGCTACAGACTACTAGTGACTGTTTGTCAAAAGTGAAATTGTACTAATCTCTGTCTACATCCCTAATATCACCAATCAGAGGTTATCTCTGAGTTAAATTGATTTACAGTCATGTGAGAAAGTGCACGCTCTTTCAGTTCTAAAGCTGTCCATGTCATCACAGAATTAAAGGTCATCTGATCCTTACCAGGTCTTGAAATGGTATAAACACAATCTCAGCCAAGAAATGTCACAAAACTTTGCATCATATCATTATTTATAAAATAAAACTCAATTTAATAGCTTGAAGAACCACCTTTTGCAGCAACAATATGAAGTAATCATCTTTCTGCACGACAGTTAGCGTACCATGTCATTAAGGAGGATTTGTCTTTTTCGTCCTTTTTTTAAGTTGTTTCAGTTCATTGAGGGTAAGGTGCATATCTTTATCCTCAGCTCTTTTAAAGTCCTGTCACAGTATTTTAATCAGGTTGAGGGCTGGACTTTGACTTGGCCATTGCAACACCTTGATTCCCTTCTTTTTCAGTAATGCTGTTGTAGTTTTGCTCATGTGCTCAGAAATCTTTGCCCTGCTCCATGTCCCAGTCTGGGCCAAGCTTTTGCTGTCACACAGGAGGCCTCATTGACTCTAAAATACTTTGGTTTACAGAAGAGTTCATGGTTGACTCAGTGTCCACGAACCACTACAAATCATTACACTTCAACCATCGTGTTTGACACTTATTACTGCAGATGTGCTGCTGTGCTGTATTTGGTTTTCACCTAATGTGATCTTGTGCACCATGAGCAAAAATCTCTACTGAGGTCTCATCTGGGCCATTGTTCCCGGATAAGATGTAACTTTTCAAACTCAGGTTGTGCCTTTATGTTCTTCTGAGAAGTACTTTTTTTCAGTTTCTTTAAAAATTGCATTATCGTGTTAGGAGAAGTGCTTTATGCAGCACTGTGAGGAGAGTGGATGAAGGGGTCAAGATGTAATAATAGGAGACAGCCAAGCAAGCAAAGGCAAAATAATGTTCACTCTCACATTTATGCACATCTTGTCAAAAAGACAGTAGATGAATTCCATCTCAAATTTCAATTTGCTGCTATCCTACAAACACTGCAGCATTGAACTACAGCTGATACAACACCCTGGATTCTGAGAATCTCAGCAGGTGTTGAGCCAAAGTGAAAGCTGAGATGGTATCAGCACTGACACTTGCTTAATTTTGTGCTGCCAAAGAAAAAAACAAATCTTTTGTTTGTTTGTTTGTTTTTAAAGAGAACCCAATATTGGACTTAGTACCAGAGCAGCGTCCGACATCCACGCGTGGTTGTGGGCCACAATCTGATTGTTCCTTTCTAAAATAGCCTGTAATGCTTGGTAAAGAACATATAACTCTGCCTTAGAAATATGTCTATGTAGATGGAGCTTACATTGATTGTAACGCTCACATATACCCCCTCTCTTTCTTTCTCACACAGGCTTACATAAACACACCCTTAGATGCAGAAATGGGCAGCTATAAAGTGCTCGCTCAGTCCTGCAGCTGCATCAGCAGAGTGAGAAAGAACAAAAAGCAACGTCTTTGCTCGAGTGTGTGGTTGAGAGAAAGCGTGCAGATGTAAGGAGTTTGAGGTGATAGGATCTCTGAGCAGACAAAGAGAAATCACTTGTACTCTCAGCTTCCATTAGACTAACTCAGTGGATCAATATTGATCCTTCTCACCACGAGGCTCAGCCTAATAGGCTTCTGGCCTCCGTGATGCAGTGACAGCATTAGCGCACCGTGTGGATGGATTCAAGCGTGGCTGGAGGAACCGCACCGAGAAGAAGGAAAGTGAGAGATGAGCAGGCTAATTTAAAGATTACAAGAAGTCCAGAAGTAAAAGGACTGGAGACACTACTGCTGACATGCAACAAAGGAGAAAGGGATTTCAGACAGAAAAATTTAAATGAAAAAAACCACACAGCCTTCTTTTAATAGCACAGTTTAAAGCAGGAAATGAGTCAGTAAGAAACTCTCTCTGTTGGTCTTTCAGCCTGTCAGTCACTTTGCGCGTCAGGTTCTTGATGTTTTAGAGAGAGGAAAAGAGAGGAAGCCTCAGTAAAGTCATGATGATAAAAGCGTTAGGCCTCAGTCTATGAGTGTGTATGGATGTCTCTCTGGGAGGACAAAGAGTAAAAAAGAAAGAGAGATCTGTTTGTTTTTGGGCCTACCTTGTGTGTGTGTGTGTGCATGGTGCGTGTGTGCATGTTCATGTCTGTGCTATTACTCTACCACCCTCCTCTTTGAATAACAAATAATGATCAGCTGTTGTTGTAATTCAGTCACCAGAGTCTTACAGTCTTCTCAGCCAACTGGTTAGATGAAATAAGTATGTTAGATCAGAGAGCATTTCTGTCTGAGCAGTCTTCCATCACACTCCCAACTTCTCCCTGGCTGTTATCTCAGTAATAGGATTTGGATACTAAAGGATAATGCTGTGGAAGCACAATTGACTTTAGAGTCATTTAATATTCCTACACTCTGGAAAAGCATGCAAATAAAGCTGTGATAAATGTTTTTGACTCTGATTGGGATGTATATCCATCTATTATAAACACAGTAAAGTAAGAGTTTAAAAACACAGATTCTCAAATTTAATGTAACACTAAAACATAACAAAGGTGGATGGAAACGCTTCAGCAGTAGCTTCATGAGCTGATTTCACATTCCTTTTCACTGCTATGCATTTACCTGGCAGCTTTGGTTCCTGGTTATTATCCTGGTTTTACTTAAACAAACAAATGTGAAGGATGTAACCTGCCACGCACAGTTAAATATTAATCCATGATCTAAAGGAAGATGTTAAAGAGTCGTCCGTCATGGATAGCCTTGCAGTTTTTGAATGCAATGATTTTTTTTCCTTTCTTTTTCTTCTAGGTTATCATTTGCTATAAATAGTTTTCTATAACTGCTATTTTTACATGAGCTCATGATGTAAAAGCTTCTTCTGCCACACCGGTGGAGAAATACTAAAGATCTGTAATCAAGTTTGCAGAAGATTAGAAAAATGGACATAACAAATAATATTTAACTTATAAAACATAACTCACTACAACCTTTTTTCTACAAACAGCACTGTGATTATTCTGAGTCAGTTAAGTCCGAAAGTAGTTTGTGAAGGGAGTAACATAAAAATCCTTTCTGCTTGCAAATGTGCCAAGGTACAATGAAGAACCTGTTAAAAATTGTTCAAGCATTTCAGAGGATTTTTTTTTTTTTTGAAAAAATCTTAACAACTTATCAACCAGTACAACTTCTGTAGTACAAATTAATTCATTAAAGTAACTGCAAATTATTTTTAGACCAGTTTTTTTTTAATACACATCCCAGAAAATATATATACCAGTAGTGTTTTTTGATTTGGTTGATGTTTTGTATTTTTTTCTTTTTCCTTTTATTCTAAGAGGCATCAATTGGTGATAACTTAAGTCCAAAGGGCTAGTCTTCACACAGAGAAAAGGAGGCTGGAACACAGTCTGAGCTTTGTGCTGCAGCTTGCATATAGGGTGAATAGTGTCAGGGTAACCAGGCAGTGCAGCTGGCCTTTCAAAAACATGCAACTTTAAGGCAGTGTGTAAATCAAGATTCAAAGGACAAGGACCCTGTTCTCCTACACACACACATACATACACACACACACACACACACACACACAGACACAAGCCAAAGAACGTAAAAGGAACTAAAGAAGAAAGATGATGAAATGATTATCTTTTAACATTATATCTCAATGAAATACAGTTTGAATTGGAGCATAAACAAATTCTGTTTTCAATAAACTACTTCCTTTCTCACTCTGCTTGACTTGAGTCTAAAAGACATAAAGTATACCTTTAGATTTGAAAACCAGTACTGGTCTGCTTTTGTGACGGAATAATGGAAAAGCTTACATGTAAATGACAAAAGATACGTTTGATATGAAATATTTTAACAGTATAAAATCATCTGTTTGTCCTTGATTAAGTGATAGGAATAGAGTTGTTTTTTTAAAAAAGTGATGACTGCTTTCAAACCTGTGATAGCAACCTGTGTGCAGCTAAAATATTTTGTCGAAGATGTTCTAAAAAAAAAAAAAATCATCTTGTCAGTAAGTTCACCATTTCTGCACCTAGACCTTCTCTCCGACATTCCTATAGTAAATGTGCAGTGCTTGAGTATTTTTCTAAGAAACTAGAGTGAGCTGGTATGCGGATAGACCCATTATGGGGCTGCTCCCAGGGTTTCCATTATCACTATCAGATCTCTTCTCATGCAGTGGTCCAGCAGTTTTGTTTTGGTTTTTTCCAAGATTGAGTAATTATTTTCTGCCAGTGCTGCCCGCCATCTCTCACCTACACAAATGCATCGACCTCCTTTCCATCTACACATGCACTCCCAGTTGGGAAGAACCCAGAATACCATTTAACTCCCTCCTGCTAATGTATGTGTGTTAGCACCTGCACGGCAAAGTCCATCTGGTGTGATATTAGTGAGAGCAGCGTGACAATATTCTGCATGAGGGCCTTGTGCGGATGTTGCACCATGTTTGTCCTTGGAGCTCAAAGTCCAACTCTGCCCAATGTATGTCTAATGTCAGTCTGCGAAATAGGAGGAAAATCTCCTTAGCCAGTTGAGAGTGTCTTGTTTTTCTTTGCTTTATGCAGCATCAAAGGCTTTGATCCCCTAACAGTCCATCCCAGCCCCCTCTTCCTTTCCTTTGCCTCCTGCATGCATTCCTGCCCCTCCCCCCCTTCTCAAACGCCCCTTACCAGTATAGATCTGTGAAATGTTAGTGGAGTGTGCTGTCATGGCATCGAGCAACAGAGGTGAGAGTTACCTCTGAAAATGGCCTGATTTTTTTTGGACGCAGTAAAATCCTTTTGTTAGTCCAATCTTGACATCCAAGCTGCACCACGTTCCATCAACCAGTGATCGGTGATGGTTTGTTTGGACGTGAATAATCCACATAAGTCTAACCTGTTTAAGAGTTGTAATAACAATTAATGCTAACCTTGTTTTAATTCAAAAGAGCCTTGAAGTCACACAACCATGCCTCTCCAGCAAGAGCAGCAATAAAAGGAAGTCCCTGATGGATTTTATGTATTGGATGTGAGTTAATCCATTCCAGATGCTCCTTACTTACTCTCAAACCAGCTAAACAAATTTTTAATATGTTTTAAAATGTTACTGCAAATACTTTTCTAGAAATGTTTAGTTTGTGGTCTTTATATAAAAGGCTATTCCAGACATCCACAACATTTCTCAGATAGATTTATTAAACAAAGTAGCCGAACTCTGAATATATGATATGATGGAGAAAGTGAGGGCTAAGGTAGCCCCGCCAGCCATCTTAATTCTTTTTTTCTCCAATATTAATAATTTGTCTAGTTCCTCTGGATTCAGCTTTAATTTCCCTAATGCAGTATTGACAGAGACAAAACTGCCTCTGGACACCAAAGAGAGGCATATAATCACAGAAATGTATCATGTGATGCAGGCAGAGTGACAGCCAGACTTATATTCAGAAGAAACATGCTAAATGGGATGCAGCGGCATAGAAACTCTGCTAAATGACTGTTTTCAGTTTTGCAGTAAAGCCTGTCTATCCAAGATGATCTTGAAAGTTTTGCATGGTGGGTCTTTGATGCTCTTGCATGAGTCATCAGATAAAGCCCGCCTCCACCATGTTGAATCGGTTGGTATGTTCTGCAACAATGGAAATGGCTGCGAACAGGTGAGTAAGCTATGCTTCATAGGTTACTCACCCATTACTTACTGACCCATTTTGTAAGAGAAACTTTTCAAAAAATGAATGGGTATTTCTGGCCAGGCAAGGGCTCGACTGTAATAGCTTAGATGTGACATGTATTTCTTCAAGCCCTAGTTTCACTTAGTAAAATGGTAAAAAAAACTAATAATTGCTCACAAAGACTTACAAAATATAAAAGTAAAACCTATATTGTGGGGCTTAAACTGTAAATTCAATTAATTACTTCATTTAAAGTATAACAGAGTAGCAATATGACTCACACGGCTGTGAAAGGCTCGCTGCTGAAAAGTTCATGAAAAAAAAAAAACCATCACTGAGGACTACAACAATCTCTTTTTATTCTCTATTCTGAACAATCAGTTTGAAATGAACAGTCCTTACAGGTACCATTATTATAAAAGGCCAACACATTATTGTTATTTTATGTCATATAGTAATAGAAAGGATATAGGAAATTCTAAATCCAATAATATGCAAATAATGAAAGATTTTCCAATGACCCACTTTTATCAGCCTCATACACACAGATTTATTAATTCATTGCTTAGTATCATATTTACTGTTCAGTATTTTTGCAATACCGTTCAGCTCCGCTGTCTGTCGGCACTCAAACTATCATATCGTTTTCAATTTGTCTCTGCATATCCGTCTATCGCTTCCTATCATTAAGTGGTTCTGTTTTATTTTTGGTTACTCAGCAGAAAATACCCTTTTACCGAGTCACCACTAAAGACTTTGCAGTGGTTACAGCATTTCAGAAAGCCTAGTTGTGTTGTGATACCTTGATGGCTTTCTCTCGCCATCGAGGGATTGAACTGGATTACACTGACGAAAAGATGGTTTCCTTTCAGACTGCCTGGGTGACCTCAGTGCTGAGACCCTCCATCATGCCTGAGGCAGCATCCGAAACTTCCTGGACGTCCCCACACAGGTTTATGTCCTTTTTCAGTTCAAAGTCACTCTGCTCCTTGATAGGTGTCTCCTCTAGGTTGTCATTTCCATTAACACATTCCTCTCCATTTGTGGCAACCGCAGCAGTGTCATCTCTCCGCTCCCCATTCACTGCATCTGTCACGTCATCTGTAGCAGAAGGGCTGCCTAAATCTCCATTTTCCATCTTGCTTTCCACCTCAGGCTCTGGGCAATCCCCCTCTTCCACGGAGGCGTCAACCGCCTTTTCAGACTCCGCAGTCATGTCAGCGACCGAGTCAGAGATGACAATCTCAGGGACAGGTTCTGCTGCTTCTGGCTCAGCTGCTGCTTTGGCTTCAGTTGAAACAGATTCGTTTTTTGCCTCCTCATTTTCAGTGGGGACACCGTCTGTAGCAGGCTCCAACACCTCAGATGAGTTTACTTCAGTGGTATCAGATTTCTCTACAGTCGGTTCTGGTTCCGGCTCTTCTACATGTTCCTCTGCTAGAGGACTCACAGCCTCAACCTCTTGCTTAGGTTCTGACTCTTCTTCTTGATGTGGTTCTGGTTCTGGTGTTTGTTCTGGTTCTGGTTCAGGTGCTTCCACTGACTCTGCAGGTTGTGGAACAATCTCTGACTCTTCTTGCTCCATATCAGCTGTAGTCTCTGCTGATTGACTTGCACCTTGAATTGACTCGGAGGTTTGTTCTGGTTTGGTTTCTAACTTTGCTTCTGGCTCAGGTTCAGTAACATCAGAAGGTGCTGCTGTCTCTTCAGCAGGCTCTTCTGACTCGGTAGCAGCCTCTGGGGTGGGCTCTGACTTTTGAGCCTCCGGTTCTGTCTCTGTGCTCGGTAGAACAATTTCTGGTTCTTGCACAGCTACAGCTGAATGTAGTTCCTCTTCAGGTGCAGCAGCAGACTCTAGTTCAGCCTCAGCTTCCAAAGGTTCCTCTGATGCTGGAGCAGAAGATTCCTCTGTTGCTGTTGTAGTCACTGGTGCATCTTCTGTTGCAGGTTCCTGTACTTCTGCTACTGGAGCAGATTCATCTTCAACTGGCTCCTCTATTTCTGGTTCTTTTATTTCTGCTGTTGCAACTGTGTCCTGTGCTTCTTGAACTGCCTCTTCCTCAGGTGCAGGTGGTTCCTCTGCACAAGCTACGGCTTCTGGTGCAGCAGTTGATAATGCTTCAACTGGAGCTGCTTCAACTGCTGCTGCAGCTGGTTCCTCCACAACTGGAGCAGTTTCAGCTGTTGCAGCTGGTTCTTCCACGACTGAAGCAGCTTTAACTGCTGATGCAGCTGGTTCTTCAACAACTGAAGCAACTTTAACTGCTGATGCAGCTGGTTCTTCCACGACTGGAGCTTCTTCCACAGCCGCTGATTTCTGTTCTGAAACAACTTCATCTTTTGCTGCAGGAACTGGTTCTTCTGCAGGTGCTGATTTTTGCTCTTCTGGAGCTTCTACAGTCTCTGCTGCAGGAGCTTCCTCCCCGACAAGAGGGGTTATTTCCTCCGGTGCTGCAACAGGCTCCTCTGCAGCTGCTGAAGCTGGCTCTTCTGCCACTGGAACCACTTCAACTGGTGCTACAGATTTTTCCTCCACAACAGGAGCTGATTCGTCTGTTGTTGCGGCTGGTTCTTCTGCTACTGGAGCTGCTTCAGCTGCTTCTGATTTCTGTTCCAGAACAGCCTCATCTTTAGGTGAAGGCGCTTGCTCTTCTGGAGGCAGAGATTTGGGCTCATCTGGAGCTGCCACAGCTTCAGTTACTGCTGCTGCTGCTGACACGACAGTCTCCTCTTTTACATTGTCTGCTCCATTTGTCAACTCAGCTCCTGTGGGAGGGGCTCCATCTTCTGCCTTTGCAGACTCTTCTACACCAGACTCTGTAGGGGCCGCCTCATCTTTTTTGCTTTTGGGGTCGCTCACATCATATCCTTTTCTTTTTTTGCTCAATTTTCCTCCCATTATGTCTCCTAGAAACAAATAAAGACATAGCTTACTTTGTAAATTCTTTCTATCATTAGACGTTTATAGCGGGTTCAAGAAAATAGCAATATGCACTCAAGTTTTCAATTCATTTGACCATCAAGATTCTGTGGGTTGGGGTTGGCGGGTGGTGTTTTATGTGAGTCAAATGTGCTCATCGCTGAGCACCAATTTGAAAAAAGTTGAACTTGCATGTGTCAAAGCATCCCTATAGTTTCTTTCTTCTGTTTAAAAAGGAACACATCGAAAATGCGGAAATTGTCTGTAATGTGCCAAAAATCTAATGGAGCCATATCAAATTAGATTCAAATTAGTGATAGTGATGACACTGCAAGTATTAACTGCGTGTTACTTAAAATGCAGCATGGCTTTTACTTCCTTCAAATTTAAACGGGTTTTTAGTACAATGCAGAAGTCTCTCGTCCAAAGGAGAAGGAGAAGTTCGATCGGAAACTGCTCTCCACCGAACACTATTTGGCTGGAGAGCAAATCTCAGTGCATGGGAACCTTACTGGGGTCAGACAGTCCCACAGACTCTCTACCATTTCAGGAATGTCTGGTCAGGCTTGGTGCCAAACGAGCCCACAAGGCTGAACATCTATGATGTGCATGTGCAACTATTTCTCTCCCAGTATGACAAACTAGAAAGTATTTGGTGTAATTGGTTAATGGACACACACCCGGAGACCATTTCAAGTATGTAATTAGAAACATATTATCCATGTAGAAACTGGAAATGTGGTTCTTTTGTATGGCCTACAGATCCTTGTAAAATTATCATATCAGTCTAACATATTGTGCATCAAGTCTCAACTACAAACATGAAGTTAGTCCAGTTTATGTCACAACCCTGACGTGACTGCAGAGGAAGTGTAAAATGCACAGATTGCCACAGAATTCACCAGTGACAAAGTAGAGAACAGGAAGTTGGTGAGGGATCATATTTCAACAAACCCTGAACAAACAAGCCTGTAGGAATATAAACTATTAAAACAGTATTCACGGTCTAGGTTTCTGCACTCAGAGAACATGAACCCATACTTTAGTCAACCTACTCTAAATGCAACAGTCCCATCAGTTCACTTGCCCTAAAATGGCTTACTAATCAACATGGGTTATGTTTCAGTGTGGAGTCCACAATGCCACAAGCAGGAGTCTTATCCTGCAGGGTAGCATGAGGGCACAGGTAGTAACGATCTGGGAACTGTCCATAGTGCTGCAATGGAGCAATCAAAGACAGGATGTGCTACAAACCAGCATGGAATAAGATTCATTTATTTATTTTCAGTCAAGTAATCCGCCTGTTTAAAACGGTCACCATACCCCTTTTTATAATAACATCTGTTTAACTGTGTTTTATTACCTAATTCCTACTGGTTATAATCTATTTTTGCTCTAGGGTTGTTGATCTTCTTTTTTGTATTCGCTTTTTTTTTTTTCCTCCATACCTGTTTGGTCGTCTTCCAGTCAGACAAAGCAACAACAACAAAAAAAAAGATGTTCAGTTGGAGGAGAAAACTTCTCCGTTTCGTATCAAATAATTTCTACTTTGTGATCAAAGTTGGCCCATTTCTGAACGACTTCAAAATCAGACAGGTCCTAGCGCGATTCTGGAGCTTAAAATTGGACAGATCAGCGGCTCATGCAAATGCAAATGGAGCCTCCGACAGCCCCCCTGTAACAAAGGGCTCCTCGCCAGGAGCTGCTTTCACTTACAAAAGCGACGAGTTGGGAGCAAAGTTGGGAGAAAGCAGTGAAGCCGAAGCGTCCACGGCTCGTAATGCAGACTGCAGCGGGCCTCTGTGGACCCCAGCGAAATGAAACTGCAAGCCCGCAAGCGCTCACGAAGTAGAGTGCTTGAAGGCTGTGGGGAGGAGAGGTCTCCATCCCCCCATTTCAAGCCCCCCCACCCACCGCTGCTCCCTTCAGCTCCACGGCCCCTTTTTGTTCACGAGGAATTCAAAAAGGTTGCACTGACAGGAGCAATAAAATACCCGAAAATACTTTAAAAAAAAAAAAAAATCAGTTACAACTTTATTTTGTGTTTATCTCATAAAAAAAAAAGTACTCTCTTGGCTTTCACTAGAACAACCCGAAAAGACGCCCTAAAAGTCGCTCATTCAATCACAAAAAAAAAAAAAAAAACTGGAAAACGGCCACTACATATTTATTTCTTTATTACACCATTATATCAATTATGAGTGTAAAAGACGAGAAAGCAAGGACGATAGGGTGGGTAAATTACAACTTTCTTCCTTTCTTCCTTTCTTTTCTTTCTTTCTTCCTTTCTTTTTCCCTTTCTTTCTTATTCTCTTCGCCTACGAGATTTAAACGACGGCATAAAAGAGATATCCTTTGTCTGTGACTTACCTGTGGTTTTTTGTTCTGTATAAATCGGAGGGAATCAGTTACTCTTCTTTTCTCCGTCTCCGGCTGGATGTGAGAATGGAGGTAAAGCCTTTGGAGTGACAGCTGCAGATTCCGCCCCTGCTCTCCGAGGTGCAGTCTCTTGTAACTGAGGAGTGCCCCCTCACAGCTTTTCTAGACATCTGTCGCTATCACAGTCCAGCCAACCCCACGAATGCTCCGACTGCAATCTATACCCTCCCAATTTTTTTAACCCCTCCCCTCCTTCTCACACCCACTCCGGCGCATATCTCTCTGTTGTACAAACACTAGCAGAAGGGCTGGGGAGGGGGCGGCCACGGTGATTATGTAGGACCACCACTTATTACGGTTTATGAAATTGCATTTAACCTCTGTTCTTTCTTTGCCAGAAAAAAAAAAAAAAATCTTTGGGATATCATGTCAGTAGTCTCCCCAGGAGTACTGCTGCAATATAAATTATGCACAAGCAAAACCACTTCAGTACCATGCACGCACACACACACACAGACACACACACCCTTCAGTCGCCAAATGAATTATAGTTCCCTCATTTTTTTTTCTTGTTTTGTCAGCAGGAAAACATGCATGTCTGCTCTTATTAGGATGATAAATCATTACAAGTGACGTTGTATAAACGTTGTATAAATTCCTCGGAATCCTAAGAAGTTTAAAGGAATGTTAAATGAATTATAAAGTAAACAGATTTTACTTATCTCACAAGTGAACACATTCTTGAGCTTTGGGACGCTGCTGGTGTACAGATATTTGTATTTATTCGTGTTATGGTCATAAGTGTTGTTAAGCAACATGTAGTTCAGGAACAATGTTTTTCTGTTGATTTATATTCTACCTTGTGTTTATATGCATAGTAACACAAGATTACCAGCTCTATTGACACAAAGAGGACTAAATGTTTGCTAAGTCCACTGGAAAGCATTCTGAAGAATTATACTTCTTTGCTGTTTGTTTTCTAGGTGTTAAAGGAGCAAGCTGGGTCAGGTGGAGACTTCATAAAATTCAACAGCAGACCCTTCCAGATAATCAGGTTGTCACCTTCGGAAATCTGATGCAAGCTGCAGGGTACTTGAGACTTTGCAAAATTGAGGTTTCTGTAAACTGCTCATGACTGTCACATGCATTGAGGATATTGAATTTGACTTCAATTATATTTGCATTGATTGACAATAAAAGTGAATTGCTGTGGTAGTGAACAACTTCTGCACTCTCATTTATAGTCACACTTGGCCCACAGAGCCATCACGTGCCTGAGTAGCAGATGTTCCATGTGAAAAGTCAGCGAACATTGGATTTGTTTGTGACAGATCACACAAACCTGTTTGTCTTTACAGCTGCTTTCTGTAAAACTGAAAGGGAAATGTTAGAATTTACAGAATTAGGCTGGAGGTTTGATTAGATCAACCAGAAATGTCCATCCTCCCATTTAATTGCAAATTATTTGAAACGCAACCATATAAGTGAGGGGGTTTTTTTTGTCTTTTGGGTTAATCATGTGTAACTTCCCTGTGCAAATTAGAGGAGGATACGAGGGAAAACAATAAATGGCAGGTTGTATCAAAGTAAGAAGGTCTAAAAAATGTAAATCAAAATAAGAAGTACTTAACATATGTAAAACTTATACACATAGTTTTTGAATTATATACAAAAAGTTTTACCAAACGTAATACAATTGTCAGGTGGTTTAAATGGACTTTTGTGACATTACCATGTAGAAATCTTACAATAAATACGTTTCTGTTACAATAGTAAAACCAATGACAGTATTATTGAGGAGACAGCGCCCTCTCCTGTTATAAGAGTTGACAGCACAATATGTTATATGATGAGGTGAGAGAAAACCTGCTGGGTATTAATATCAGTGCAACACACCAACACTTTATATCTGACAAAGATGGATTTTAAATGTTACATAACAATTTTTCATTTTAATAATATCTCAGTACATTTCTAGGATGTGTTGCTCCTTTGTAAGACTTTCATTGAAACTATGAGTGGCTTTCTGTCAGTATCAGATAAATCTGCTGCAATGTGCATCACTACAAGCCAAACAGCAATGTCTTCTGATGAAAACTACTATGACTGTCATAGGAGTATTTTTAAAAAAAATAATAATCTAATGTGAATAATATGAAACAAGTTGGCATTTATTCTTCTGGTCACTCAAAGTTGTACTGTTAACAAAAATGAGAAAAAATTAAACCCATCTTGTTTGTCTTCCTGCTGACAGCAGTGTGAAACAGTGACAAAGGGGCAGCACAGGCTGACTTTCACATGATGCAGAAGCTCTGGAATGTGCTCCCAGGAGTGCAACCACCATCCCAGCCAGCCACTCTGTTCTTAGACAGATCTCAGAGACACAAGAGGAGGCCTAGGAAAATCTCCAAATGTAGCTGAGCTTGTCTGAAGTTCATCTGTGTGTGCAACTCATATTCTAAATGATCCTGAATGATATAAAAAATAATAAAAGAAATAAATAGAATTAAGAAAACCAGGTGTTTGGCGCTACAACACAATATGGACCTACCAGGACAGAGGATGTGTGCAGGAATCTGGAGCTGCTCAGCCTGTGTGCAGTTCTCACTAAGAGGGGGATGGTACTTTCAGGACACATAGAGATACTACATAAGTTCACAAATGAATCAACCAAAGCCATAGTTCATCCAATTATATTTGGTTTTGTTCAAGGCAAGACTTGAAATCATTTTACAAAGCTGCTGCATTTATTTGTCTTCTTATTTATTTCAGAGAACAAGTGAAGATTACAGCAGTTTGGTCAAACTAACTCCTTTGATAGATCATATTCCATCTAAAACATTGTGATAAATGGCCGTGCATTTACATTACACTTTTTTGACCTTATCTGTCTATCCCATTCACACAAACACATTCATACTTCACCACGTCTGTTATACATAGACTACACGTAACACTGTGTTTATACAATGATACTCTGAAGAGCATGTGAAGGGGGACAATATAGGGTTTAGTTTGCTGCATGAGGACACTTTAGCACATGCTGCAGCTGGGGATCCAACTGCCTGTCTTCAGGTGGGAGGATGACCTTTTCATTAGAATGCCCTAGTAAGGCACAACAATGAGTATCAAACAATCTCATGGGCATGGGGTGGGAGGGCGGCGTGGTGGGGAGGGGTGGTGGTGGGGGTGGTGGTGGTGGGGGGTCTTTCTGCAAATATTCACACCACAGATACTAGTGCAGTTGAGGATGACTCTTTTGCCTATAATTTTTTTTTCTGAATTTTAAATTACTTTTCTTCTGTCAGAACAAGATATTAATGTTTTGCTCAATTTTTTAAACCATTTTATCTTCCATAAATTGTTAACTACAATTAACCACAGATTTTCACTTTTACAGTTTTCACAAAGAAACAAAAGCACCATCTACTGGAGAATTAATATTTTACAATGTACCATTCATACCAAGATTAAATTAAATTAAATTAAATTAAATTAAATTAAATTAAATTAAATTAAATTAAATTAAATTAAATTAAATTAAATTAATAGAGGTGACATTAGTCTACTATAAACTTTGCAATATACACAGATGAAACAGACATATTTAATCAGCAAATTTGTCCATAATACCTAGCGGATATCAGTTCTTTATAAACTGATGTGACAATCGCCAAAATTGCTATGCAATACAGAAAATCCTGCGCTCTCTGGAGTGCACTTTCTTATTTAGTTTCCCAGTAAGAAAATTGTGTTTCTACTAACATGACAAGCTTAGTTAAAAATTACTCAGATATAACTTATCCCCGTGACCCTATAACTGGATTCAACAGGTATAGAAAATGGATGGAGATATAACTTATTACTTTTTTCCCATTTCTGTGCTTTTGCTTCATATTAACTGCCATGTTATAGGCATATGTAATATAACAAAAGTTATATTCAATTTCAGTTCAGCTTTATTTATATAGTGCCAAATCATGACAAATGTCATCTCAAGGCACTTCAACAATGCAGTTCAACTTGTTCCAAAGTAATCAAAATATTAAAAAGCCAATAAAATAACAATATTTTTTGCTGTGCAAAGAAAACAAATAGATCACATTAAAACTTTTCTTTGATACCACCCTCAAGCCTGAGCAAGCACCAGATGGGTGTGGACAAAACTCCCCTTTAACAGGAAGAAACCTCTGGCAGAATGAGACTGAGGAAGGGCAGCCATGTGCCTCGACCAGTTAGGAGTTGAGGGGACAGGAAAGAGGAGAGAACAACAACAGATGAAGTATCTCCTGGGAAGAAGGGACACAGGTTCATAACAACAACAATGATGTCAGTAATAGAGTTGGAGTAGAAGAAAACAGAACAAGGAGAGGTGCATTGTGGGAGGTCCCCCAGCAATCTAGGCCTGTAGCAGAATAATAAGGCATGTTTTAAGGCACGTGCGCCATCTCTAACTATAAACTTGATCAAAAATGAAGGTTTTGAACTTAATCTTAAAGGTAGCAAGGGTGTCTGCTTCCCAAAACGCAAACTGGCAGCTGGTTCCAGAGGAGAGGGGCCTGCTCTCTGAGAGTGAAGTGCTCTGCATGGAAAATATGGAACTCTGAACTCTTTAAGATATGATGGAGCTTGGTCACGAAGAGTTTTCTTGTATGGAGAATAGTTTTGATTCCATTCTGGATTTATAGGTAGCCAGTGAAGAGAAGCTAAAACTGGGAAAATATGATCTCTCCTGCTAGTTCTCGTGAGAACCCTGGCTGTAGCATTTTGGATGAGCTGAAGGTTTTTAGAGATTTTTGGGGAAAACACAGTAATAATGAGTTATGATAGTCTAATCATGAAGTAATAAATGCAAGAATCAGCTTTTTTTGTGACAGTCTGTAACAGAATATTCCTAATTTTCACAATATTAGTTTAACATGTGAATCAAAGGACAGATTCTAGTCAAAATTCACTCCCTGATTCCTAACTTTAGTGCTAAAGGCAAAGGTAATGCCATTTAGAGTAAATACATGGTTAGACAATATGTCCTTGAAGCACTCAAATACAACAACTTCAGTTTCCTCTGAATGTAGCTTGAGAAAGTTCTGAGTCATCCAGGTCTTTATGTTTTTAAGATATGCTTGTGGTAAGACCAAATGGTTAGTTTCCCCTGGTTTCATGGAAAGGTTTAGCTAAGGATTATCACCGTATGGCTTACTCATGGCTTACTGTCTAATAATATTATCAAATGGTGGCAAATATAAGGTGAAAAGAATTGATCGAAGCACTGAACTCCGTGGCTGAGTCTGTTACATGAGGAAGACTGACTTAAATCAGCATGCAGAAGTTTTAATCCTAATAAAACTTCATATTCAAATCTCTGTAGTAAAATGTTATAATCAATTGTATCGAATGCAGCACTGAAACCCAACAGGACAAGAGCACATACAAGTCCACTATCAGAGGCCAAAAGGGGATAATTGGTGACTTTTACCAGCACAATTTCTGTGCTATAATGCGCTCTAAATCCTGACGTAAACTCTTCAAGCAGATTATTTCTGTGTGACTAATCACAAAATTGAGCTGCACTCATTTTTCCCAAGAATTTTGGATATGAAAGGAGATTTGATATAGGTCTATAATTAGCAAAGTGGAGAGAGTATAAACATTATATTGACCAATCTGCATGATATTTATTTTAGTGAGAAAATTCCTGAGGGCTTCCAATACCTAACATTTATGTTATGTAATTTTATTTTGATTCATGAAAATCAATGCAAAAAATTAGTGAAAGCAACTTAAAGTATTAGCAACCCCATATAATGTGCACATTGTTCAGATAGATACACAATAGCAATTTCTTGTTACTTTCTGTATGTTGCATAGGCTATCAGAAGTAACCATGCTTCTCCAAGACAATTCACAATGTTAATTAAATAATATTAATATACCAGATTTAGAAACTTATTTGATCCCTTTGTAATTGACTTTTAAATAAAAGTATACAGGATCTGATATTTCCAGACAAATTACAGTAAGATGAAATCAAGCTTGAAAGAGTTACACTTAAAGTTTCCTGCCCAGAGGATAATAAATGTGAACACACTATTGTTCATCATCAGCTGATTAAAGAAAGAAAGAAAAAAAAAAACCCTGATATGACATCACTTGTTGGAATGTAGCCAGAAGTTGTCTGCCGTTTGATAGTTTGACCTTATGTCTGAATGGGAAAATGCTCCATCTGTTACATGCAACTGTTATACTTATATGTAGTTACTGCTACACTACAATAGATGGTAGTTCTTATTTATCGTAATTAACAAATGAGCAGCCGATTATATGTCATATTCAAAAAAGCAACTGTGCATGCTGGGTGCCCACGCGCCGTCGCGGTCAACGAATGCAACGCACTCTTGGCTACTTGGATGAGGGCGGTGCTAGAGGTGCCCAAGCAGCAGGGCCTTGCCTTTGTGGGTGTAGAAAGAGAAGATGGCTCCCGTTCTGGAGAAACACCTCCCGGGTGCAGCCGGCTCGGGCGACAACAACAACGAAGATGAAGAAGGACAAGACCTTTGGCAAGTTCTACCCTTTCTTTTAACGACTGCATGTCGGCTAAAGCCGCGGTAGGAAGTGCACAGCTGCCATAGTTGTGCTTTGTCACTGCCGGCTGCTCCCAGTCAAACACCGGCCCGGCTAGCAGGAACATTAGCTCCTAACTGAAGCCGAGCGGTCAGTTTGTTAGCACGTCAGCTAACTGGGGTAACTGCTGATTTGTCAAAGCTGAATTTCAGTTAGCGCAGTTACGTTGTTTATTATTGACTTTTCTTATACGGTGAATCTTTCTAGATTGCCGAAACACAAGTCACATTTACGCAAAGC
The DNA here is from genome assembly GCA_028564865.1 of Zenarchopterus dispar. NCBI lineage: Eukaryota > Metazoa > Chordata > Actinopteri > Beloniformes > Zenarchopteridae > Zenarchopterus > Zenarchopterus dispar. Next base: position 6,717,076 of record JAOWBL010000018.1, read on the forward strand.
TTTGACAGTTCATGTTTAGTTCATAGCTAATGCTAAATAGCTTTTTTTAAATTGAAGTATGCAGCAAGCTATTACCTTAACCGATACATTGAATCATACTAAAAGACTGTTAGATTTTAAGTGTTATATCCAACTATTACGCTGTTTCGTGAACTCAACTTGTCACATTTCTTAAATTCAGATCGGTATTTGTAATATAGCGATCAGGGGTGATGTGTGGTCATTTCCTGTTTAGTGTTGTCGTGGGCTCATCTGCTGGTCAGCTAGAGAAATATTACCTCCAATAAACTGTTTTACGTTAGATGAGCGATTACTCTTTGGATATACACTTTTGTTCTGAGATTTGGGATCTGTCGTTGTCAAACTTGGCAGTCGGGATGTCCGTATTACTACTGCCGTTTTTAAAATCGTTTTTCTTTCTTATAGGACCGCAATATTGAGTGAAGTGTCAACTAGGTCGAGCTCAAAGTTGCCATCGGGAAAGAACATCCTGGTATTTGGTGAGTGCTTGTCTTAGACTAAATACATAATAAACAAAGTAATCCGTGAAGTCTTTTGGGTGGGGTTATATTTATCTGATTGACCCTTTATAAACTGTGAGAAATTGTTTTTCACCATGAAGATATAAATCAGAGATTGCAGGCTTCTCTGCACAGGAGGTCTTGATTTGTGTCAAGGTTTCACAGCTTTTTTTTTTTTCTTTTGGTAACATAATAGGGGATATTCTTCCCTGATTCAATGTTTTCTTTGCACTTCTATGATTTGTCAACTTGAACTCCTGCCAAGTTTTTCCCTACAAAGTACAAAAATACAGTTAAAAAAAAAAAAACAAGTAGTTTTTTTTAAAATATTTAAAATATTTGTTTCAATTTCACCTGTAGGAATATTTAATTTAGAAAGTGTTGTCTATCCAGAAAGCTAAATTTGGACTCTCGTCCTGGTCATCTCTTGCGATGACTCTGTATTGCGTTACTATACTGACAACAACAACAACAACAATGAAACTCGTTCATAGAATTGCAAAGAAAACTGAGATTAACGAAAGTAATGAAGGAGAAAACAAGAGTGACTGAGCAAGAGACTGTACAACGGTAAAAGGTGCACAGCATAAAAAAAGTGACTTAACCTCCAAACCCATAGGGAAACCCATTGAGCCAAAAGTTCTGAAACATACTTGGAAAATGCTAACATCTTCAAGAGACCGTCCTCCAACAAAAGCAGTGTGAGTTGCATAATAACAAATGTACTAAAATCTTACAGGTGAAGATGGATCAGGAAAAACAACCCTTATGGCCAAACTTCAAGGAGCTGAACACAACAAGAAGGGGAGGGGTCTGGAGTATCTTTACTTAAGTGTCCATGATGAAGACCGGGACGGTGAGTTTACTGCAAGCTTCTTTTTTTTTGTGTGGCTGATTTAAACCAGTAACTTAACAAAATACCGTCACTGTTGAAACTATTGTTGTAATGCATATGTCTAACCAATACTTTTTTTTTTGTCCCCAATGAAGACCTTACTCGTTGCAATGTGTGGATCCTGGATGGGGACTTATACCACAAAGGCCTTCTTAAGTTTGCAATTACAGCTCAGTCGCTGCCCAATTGCCTAGCTGTGTTTGTCGTGGACATGTCGCGGCCCTGGACCATTATGGAGTCATTGCAGAAGTGGGCCAGTGTGCTTCGTGATCATTTGGACAAGCTCAAGATCCCTCCAGAGACCATGAGAGAAATGGAGCAGAGGAGTAAGTACTGGCCCAGCCTGCCTGCATATCATTAATTTGTTGAAGGAGGAAAAAAAACATTGAGTTTTAGTCTACCTGTGGCTTTGTACATGCTGATAATAAACGCATCTCCTGTCTAGAAAGATGTTAATTTCTTTTTCTCCCCATTGCATTTAGCTAGACAGTGGAACACTTGTGCCACTTGCAGTGCTAATCTGTTGCTAAAATATCAGATTTTATTATATTTGCATGGCACAGATGTGGTTCAGGAAGCTGAGCAATCGTATGCTGTTTGGTTGGAAGGTCAGTGGTTCCTGGCCAACTGTCAGTGTCTCTGGCAAGACATTGAACCCCACATTGATGAGTCCAACAGTGTGTACGTGTGAGTTAAAGAGCACAGTATAGATTGAAAAGAACGATTTGTATGGATTAAGAGTGGTGTGTGAATGAAGTGGTTAGAAAACTAGAAAAGGTCTTGTTGTCTGTTATATCTCTATACATGTGTGGTTTATTTACGATTTAGTTAGCCTCTTCTCTGGTTTTCTGGCTTTTCTGCTACAAAGAAGTCTTTCTCATGCAAATAAAATAAGACTTAAATGGAAACTTTGCATGCGTTTTCCTGAGTTCTCTGTGATGAGCTGTCTTAAATGAAACTACACCTAGCAAAGTTACCTGAAGCATTCTAGGGTGGAAGCAATGTGAGTCTTGCATAATAAGAGCAAGACTTCTTGCTGACTGGCTACTTGGAGAAAAGGAGAGCTTGGTTAATGCAGGGCATGGAAGGAAAGCACTGTATAAAATTACACATTGTCATGCTGGATTTTAGGTCATCACTAAAGAGGCCCATGATCCTCAGCTGTGTGTTCTGGCTGGAGGCGAGTTCAGCAGATCAATGTGTGTGATGTGTTCAGATGTTCTCCTTTTAATTTTAGACCCCATCATCTCTTGCTTATGAACTGTTCTTTTGTGTTTGGGAAGATGCTTGCTTTTCAGGCTGCAGGGTTTTGGGTTTCTGTATTCTCTCAAAGGTTGATACCTGCTATTGCTTTTACAATAAGTCTGTGGGATTTTGGATTTTTTTTCCCCCACAGAAAGCCCCCCGCCCCAAAGGGGAAAAAAAAAGATTGCAAGTCATCGTGACTTATTATGCTTTAAATTACTTCAACATATAAGATGCTAAATGAGTAACAAGTGCTCGCATGTCCTCAGGAAGAGATGTGAAAAAAAAGGAGGAACCTGTTCACTCTTTTGTAGGGTGTAATAGTTTTAAAATTGTTCCGATCTCTTTCACTTCAAGTTGCTGTTTAAATAAAGTGTGTTGAACAGTAAACTCTACAGTACAGTAGGAAGGAAACACCCCATAGTGTTTTTTAATGTTGTCTTTTTACTTGGTTAATACTAGCTTTGGCTTAAATATATATTGAAAATTGTAAATTACAGTGTTTGTCTGCATTGCACTGTTTTATGGGTCTTTATAAGTGTGTTTTTGACAGTTTATTTGCAGTCTTTTACTCAGCTCTCCTCAAAAAAATTTTCCCTCTCCTTTTCCACTTCTGCTGAAAGTATAGTTGAGGCATGTGGTCCAAATAAAGCATCTTTCAGTTTGTCCATTGTGATGGATGTAGCACATTGGTGAGATCCAAGTCAGATGACATAGTATTTGAGTGAGCGAGACAGTCAGACACTCTGGAAGTGTGTATGAATGGCTTTTATCCAGTGAATGTTGCAGGCGTCTTGCATCATGGCCACATCCTTTCCAACAGCAGCGTCAAGAAAAGGAAGTAAACTTAGTTGGTCTGAATTCACTCAGTGGGCTGGACATTTCGCTGCTGTGGTGCTGTAACTAAAAGTAGGTTGGATGTCTGGAGTCGTGTAGTCAGATTACAGAATCTGCCTCCTGTTGCTTGACTGCATGTTAAAGTGAGAAATATGTTGCTCAGTGGCTTCTTTTGTAAAGATAATAAAAAGAATCTTTAGCCACAGTGATTTAGAGTTGTAGTGGACCAGTATATTCACTGTAATGAGACTCCAGTATTAACTAGTGAAGACTGGTTATAATGGTTGGAAGTAGATCAGAGTGGTTCATTTGATATTTAGTTGGTCAGGTAACATTTCATTATTTGTGGTTCAAGGGGAGCAACAGCACATTGCTACGTTTGCTTTATTTTTTAAAATGAAGTATGTTTTAACTGAAGTAAAGCCTATTTTATTTAAAGGAGGTTGAGAACAGATGTATTGTGGCCCCACCCTTGTTTGTGAAACAGATACATAGGTCTTGATGGGTCAAAGTCTGTCTGACTTCATCACTTCCATTTTTATTTTAAAGTGTGACTCCATTTACAATCATTGTACTTGGTATCAATTACAGCTGTTGGACTTCAAACCATGGCAAAAACAAACAATATTAACACATCCGTACAAGCTGCTCACACCATTAATGCAATCCATTGTTGAAGGAATCTTTGTAAGAAGACTTTTTAGTCAAAGCATATTATATGTAAAGTTAATATTGTTGCATTTTGATTATTGGAACTCTATATGACTCGTGTGTTTTTGTTCAGCGAAATTCTTTGTTTTGTACGATGTTTAGGTCCATCCTAATTTCAGATATAAGAACAGTTAAGGACCAAAATATAATTTGACAGCTTTCTAGGACCAATCAGATTTAGGCAAATTTGAGATGGGATGTCTTCTGATTGGAAAATAAATGCACATTTTCTTTAAAAAAGTAGTTGGCCTGTTGAATAGAGACATGTGGCTACCATCCTTGTGTTAGAATGTAAATGTTCCAGCCTATTTATGCATATTGCCCAAGTTTGTATAATCATGTATTACAAGTAGGGGGGTTTATTTTATATTGTATATAACCCTAGTTCTTGTTGCTAATGCAAAAATTGCATATCTGAAATTAAAGGGTTCATTTACAGCAAAGGTTCTGGCTTTGTGGGCTGTTCCCCAATTGATTATGAAAGCTCCTGAGGACGTAAGCCAAATCTTCCTGTCCACAACTATGAAACTTTTCTAAGTCACCAATAACATTTTAA
>JAOWBL010000018.1:6721940-6756623 GCA_028564865.1 Zenarchopterus dispar
TATATATATATATTATAAGTAGCACAAAAAATAGAAGAAAACATGAAAAAAAAAGAACTACCCTGTGATTTGGACTAAATCGGAAAATTTCTCATTTACTGACCTGCTCAGATCTGGAGGGTAATGTGACATCACAGATCTGGATCAGAGAAGAGTTATCCAGCTTCTCCAGCTTCATCTACACTTATCTTCACTCTATGCTGCATTTGCTGAACCTGTGAAGCGCTGATGGGTGGACTCTGCAGAACTAAGGGATTAACCCGGATTATTTGGGTGGGTAAATTCTAAAACTTTATGGAATCAGTGGGCTACTGCTACTCACAGTAGGGCTTGTAGGAATTATGAATCGTTTGTAGAAGATATTGATTTATTCACAACTTTACATTTGTTCTGTACATTGCAACATGTACAAAGCAAGTGCCAGTTATCTGTGTTGTCAGAGTTAGAGCTTTCATCCTGCCAACCAGGAAGTACACAAACCACCTGAAACCATGGAGTCACACTCCCAATAGTCCATGGACACACGCTACGACTGCCATGTGCTACGAAGCAGTGCAGGGTCAAAATCATTGCTCTGCAGGACTCCTGTTTGCACTTTTGTGTGGCACTTTTGTGTTTTCATCATGCCATTCCTGTTTCACCTGCAGGATTCCTACATTTGTTTAACTGGAGTTGAAGGATAAAGGACTCATCTGATCTGGTTTCAGGTACTGACTTCTCCAAAAGGACTTGGATCCTTTAGAAGAAACTGATTTGACATATTCTGAAGTGGATAGCACAAAGCTGCAACACCAATTTCAAAAGAGGTCCATCTTGTGAAAAAGTAGGGTGAAGTCCATTGGACACATTGGACCTCTAAAACTTCAGTTATGAGCAGAGCTGTAAAGATATAGTTGAAAAATGCATCTTTTGTACAATATCTTTGAGGTATCTTAACATGCCAGTACATCTCCTTTAAAAGTCAGGCTACAAACTTTAAAGTTGCGAAAACACACTAACTGATGCACAAACACCTCCCAATCACAAACACACAGTAAAAGCATTCTTGATTCAGGAGTTTTAGCATGCTAAGATGCTATTTTAACACACTGATCACTCAGCTTGATTCTGGGTTTCTCTTCTTGATTTGTTTAATGTGATGATCTTGAAAAGCATGTAGATGTCCACACAGAGCAGGCCAGATGACAGGAAAAAGACAATCTGCAAATATAGAGCACATGTCAACACGAATGCATTTTATTACGCTCCCCACCTCCATTAAAGTCACCAAAATGTTAGGTTTAATCTCCAGAAAATGAATATGTTGTAAAACAAGTGACGCATTGTCTGCGTGAGAGCTGGAAACAGATCTCTGTGTGTGAGAAAGAGGCAAAGTCCTCAAAAGCACTTCATATTGATTGGCTAACACAAAAAAAGTAGTGTCTGGACAGAGCTGAGGTAACAGTTGGAGATTAATAGAGTGACTCTCACCCCTCCTGCCAGGGTGCCTTTGGCTGTGTACGAAGTCATCGCCATCAGGCTCAAGACAGCAAGGTAAAATGCTGCAAACACTGAATTAAAAACATCCTGAAGAGAAGGTAAGATGAAAAAAACTTAAATTGCCATCTTTTTTTCACAGTTTACATAAATTTACTAAACATACAAGGCTGTAAAACATCACCCACAACAAGAGGCCAAAAGAAGAAAGTCAGCCTCTTATTGAGCTTCAGCAGGTATAGCAGCAGTAGAAGTGACGTGATCAGAAACTCCAACACTGACGCTGCAATGTATCTGGGTGTGGATGCTGTGGTGAAACACACAAACGCCACAAACAGAGCCACCTAAAACCGGGGGGAAAAAAAGACATAGAATAAACACATAAAAGGAAAAAAATTTGATTTTAAGTCTGACTTTCCAATAGAGCCTGCACATCAGGTCTTTCTCTTCCTTCATGCAGCGTGCCGCACATCTCAGTTTATGCAGAGAAAGAGGATCTGAGTTTCCGCAGACCTTTAGACAAACTGAGTGTCGGAGTTTGGTTCTGAAAGGTCGTTTTGAATCATGGGCACCGCTATCAACTAACAAGGCACTGTAACATTACCATTTCAAGTAAGGAAACTGGTGGCACCGCCTCATTGCCTCACACACTCTTTCACTTCTTCTTTCAGTTGTGTTCACTTCAAGACCCTCTAAGCCAGAGTTCACTTATGACAAAATAAGAAATGTGCAAAGTTATGAAGTGATATAAATATATCTTACCATTTCTGCTACTTTCACAAGTCCCCTCTTGGATTTGAGAAAAGCGGTGTCCACTTCCATGTTTGTTATTTTGTTCTCAGTCTCTGACATGATGCGTTATTTGAAATGGCAAAAGACAGTATATTCAGTCTGTTTCCTGAAACATGCAATTTCCTTTGTGATAAAAAGGAAACGACTGTTCGTATGACTGTGCACTATATTTGCACATTAGAAACTACATGACACTATTACTAAAAAAAGAGGCATGCAGCTAATCTGCTCTGACTCACAACACATAGGGCTGCAGAGCAAAAATGAGATATGTAAATTCAAGTTTACTTGACAAAAAAGCGAGTAAAGTTTGAAAAAAAGAAAAATCTATGGGACACTGTAAGCACGATGAGCTCTGGAAGCTGAGGACGGGTCTCCTGCAAGAGTTTTGCACTGCCACTAGACTGGTGAATGGGATGGAGAAGGATGCTGTACTCCAGCAGGAAAATAAATACCTATCAGTAACGCGTCACACTCCATGTAGAGTTGGTTCATTAAAAGTTTTTATTTTGAATGATCGGAAATCAACATGAGGCATAAATTACACAAAAGTCAGAAAACTTAAGATGTTGAATATTCACTAATAAACTGCACACTGACTAAAAGCTTCTGGTAGAAAAAAACACAATTTTTGGCGAAGTTCAAGTTTTTTGAGTTCAGCTAAAAATGGGTCTAATCCTTACAGTTCAAATCGTTTATTTTTATCAGTTCCACAACCAGCTTTTAAGTGTGATTAGTTGCTTGTTTCTTAGAAAACTGAAATTTTGCAGATGATTTGAGGATTGTGTTGGCATTAGTCCTCCATTGTTCTATGCACTTTGTACAAGAAAGCTGCCATCACAACACCCGACAACTACAATGCAACAACATCCCCTAAGATGCTTTCATTTCATCCAAAGCAAACAGTTTTAAACTTAAGTTTCCTTTGAATATGCTGATTTTTGTCAAATGTCAATTGTAAAACAAACCATCACCCCTCCACCGTGCTTCATGGTAAGCAGTTTGGTTTTCATCGAATCTGGTGCAGTGCATAATGAAAAAAACCTTCACTTTTAGCTCATCTGTCCAAAAAACAACAACAAAAAAAAAACAACCAAAAAAAAACATTGCTTCAGAAGCTGCATGGTTTGCTCACCTACAACTTTGCAAATGTAAGCTGTGTTGTTATGACATTTGGGAGACAAGAGGCTGCTCTTCCAAACAAGTCAGACTTCTTTAGTCTCCAAATTGTTCAGAAATGACTTTTAAACCAGTCTCACATTATTGGAAAGCAACAGTTCCTTCGATAAGATTAATCTTGACAGCTTTTCACTTTATCATTATGTTAACTCGAACCTGAATGCTCCAGAACGGCAAACCAAAGTGATCACACTTGCTGCTGATCAGTTAATAAAATACACAAGATGAACAGTAGCTGGATGTTATTTCATCTTTTAATTCTTCTGGAAGTATTAAGGTTGTGCTCAGTTGTTCACAAACTACTGCTCTGGTTCATTTTTGTTTTTATTAAAATACACACTTTAACTGTGTAATATTCTGTGGTATTGTTCACCTAAGGTTTTACTTACCTAGGTTTAAGATCTGAGCAAAACCAAGTTTTTATTTGTATTCTTATCCTGTGAGGATATGTAAAAACTTAAGAATTGAAAAACAGCGTTACTTCTATTTTACAGTATTATGGAAACTCCCTTCTGTAGCATTTGTTGTTCATAAATCCCCAAACATCCATTATACAAGAAATAAAATTACAAATGTATCATTTACAGAAAATAATATACTGAATGAACATCATGTTTATTTGTGCAATTTTTTTCACAGCAGAGTTATCATAAATACCTCTCCCTTTTTTCTGTAAACCTTTAATATAGCATTCTTTCTCAGCAACTTGTTTTGATAATTAATTAAAACTTGAAACTGTAAAATTTAAGTGCACAATTATTTTAAAATTACTCTACCAACATAATTCCTTTTCCTGTATTCTGTACCAGTTTAACCCATATCCCCCTCCTAAACATTCATTTTAAAAAGTTTTAGAAAGATTTTAAACAAACAGCTGGGTGTTGTCTCTCTGTTGAGGGCTGCATATTTTAGTGTGGCCAGTCACACTTCCAGGGTTGAGACGGAGGCGGTTTCAGACACTTTCCTAACTTCTCACAGCCAGCAGGGGCCCAGTTCTGCAAAAAGAGCGCAATCATCATGATACGTGCAAGCATGTCAAACCATCAAAAATATTATTTATCTTCAGGAAGATGTTTAACTGTTTGTTTCGAGTTTAACTCTTCTATTTAGTCTAACATCAGTCTGTATCCTGTACCAGTTAATAAATGTCCATACATCATGTATACTAAGATGTTACAGTTTCTTTTTAACCCAAAAGTGAATTTTTCTCTCAGAATCCAGGCTCCTTTTGGTTTACAGAGTCTCCAAAAGTAGACTAGGAGACAGAGCTTCAGTTGTCCCAGCTGACAGAACCAGCTCCCAGTTTAGGTCCTGGTTAAAGTTAGAGCTGATTTCAGTGACTCTGAGCCGTCCCTTTAGTTATACTGCTATATGCCTAGATCGCAGTTCGATCTACCATGATGCACTTTTCATCACTCTGCTCTCGTGATCATTCATAAATGCCATTATTGCTGTCCTTCCTCTTTTGCCACTTTGTCTCGGGTTGACTCTGTCCTTTCCCCCCTGACTCGGACTTCTTGATGCTGATTCCTTCCTTTTCTGAGTCTGGTCGTGCTGGAGGAGTCTTCCTCTTTACACTGTGACCCCCCACCCCCACCCATGTAAGTTGAGGACAGGCACTGAATCAAACTGAAAATTTTATGCAATCTCCTTATCTCCTAACCCAAAATACTTTTGTCTCCATGGAAACAGAGCTGTATAGAACCAGGAAGATTTGAATTAAAATTAAATATGATTACAAATGGATTTGTACTTAATTGAACTTGCTTTCTCAGTAAAAATGCTCTGAGATGGTTTTTGTTGTGAATTGGTACTGCAGTAAGGAACCGAACTGAAATGAACTGTATAAATATGTGAATTAAGTAGATACTGGATATCTCAAGAAAATAAAATATTCAGCATTAAATCAGTTTTAAAAAAAAAAAGCTGATTAATTGTAACCCATAAAAGACTGTTTCTTTAACTGACCACAAGGAGGCAGTGTTGTGACACAAAAAAATTGAGCAAATAAGTTGGTATGAGCTGGAGAGGTGGAGAGGATGACACATAATCAAAGAAAAGGTCCTGATTAAAATAATGTATGCATCTTATTTCGTCTACTTGGATATCGACTCATTTTTATTCTTTTCAAGCTGTTTTGTCATTGTATCTTGTTATTTGAAATAATAAAAAGGTACAAGCTGAAAATCTGTTTTTAAATACATTTTGAGGGGTGCTGAGCCAAAAGAAACCCAATGAATATTCTATTAAAACGGTCATACACCAAAGTTTATCTGCAAAGTAAACAAATGATCAATTTTTACAATATAATGATTAGCCAAAAGCTCAAAAGTGGATTTTATTTTGTGGAGTGTAACTTTTACCATCACTGCCAGGTCACACATGTTGAGCTGTGGCATGCCAGGGACCAGATACTTCTCATGCTGCTCCACAACTTCAGAGATCCTGCGCAGAGCATCCTGGTACGCCTTTGTCAAAACACTGTAAACACATGCAACAAACATCGTCACCAGGTTAGTACCTGCTGTCATTTCACTCACCGATACAACTTCTGGCTTACAAAGTGAAAAAAAAACTGTTCTATGGACATCTTTTTGTTTGTCAACAATTGTCTAAATCGCAACAATTTACAATGATACATGAAAAAGACGTAATAAATATGCAGAACTGTGTAAATACACAGAAATAATCAATTAGTTGCCAAAAATGCTTTCAGCATTTTGTTTCAGTGTTTTAAGCTAAAATATCAGTCTTGACAGTGATAAGTAACAAAGAGATGAAGAAAATTTAAAATCAGTGTAAACTAATGTAACTGTCACAAACAATATTTTCTGATTCGTGTCCATCCATGTAGGAATTCTACTTTCATTATTTGACTCTTCAGCCTGTGAGCTTGTTAAATTGTTTACTACACATTGAACACACAAACACAAAAGGAACAAGCTTAATTCACTGTAGGACCAAGCTGCAGCGTCAGAGAGCACAATGCAAAAAAAACACTTATGCCGACTGTCCGCTCTGGCCACCTCTGATGCAGCACACTCTGCAGGGGTGAACTATGTAACCCCCATCACATCCCCTGTCTCTCAATTACTGCTGTTGGACACCAGTGAACCCGAGCACCTCTGTGCATTATTATATTCAGAGTGTAAAACACAGGGGCCCCGAAGGCTTTCAAAGGAACGCTGCTCTCAATAGAACCTGTAGGGTTAATGGGCTGTGTGTGTGTGTGTGTGTGTGTGTGTGTGTGTGTGTTGGGGGGAGTGGGCGTCTGGTGGCGTGACACAGGGATAGACAAATATCAGCAGTGCAATTACACCCCTGATACATTCGCCGGCAGCACCTGTGCCAGTCTTCCATCCATCCCTCCTCTGCAGAGCCAACCCTCTGATTGGCCCCCAGGGACCATGTGCATGTGTGTGAGGTGAAGTGTCAATTAGAGTAATAACCCCGGGCCCTGTCCAGCTCACACCTACCCTCCCTCTCAGATCTCCCACAGGGAAGCAAGGCTTCCTCCATCCGCCAGCACCTGCTCCTCCCTTGATTCTCACTCTTTACTCCCCCTACAATTACTTGACTGGTAGTGTGCTGACTGTGATCAGTCTCTCTCCTCGTGTTCCACATTTGTCATAATGCATTATGATCCACTCTAATAGGAGGAAAAAATCCGACTGGTTAAATTATCCGACTTTCAGACTGAATTGCTTCAGGTATCTACAAACCACAACTTCTCCTTTTACTCGATCTCCTTCAGCAAACGGGCTCTCTCGTTTGTTTCCGACTGAATTGTTTTGCGATGAAACAGCTTAATAGAAGCAAATGCGAGGAAGATTTATCAGACTGTTTGAAGCACTAAATTTCTGCACACGTGTGAAAGCAAAGCATGTGGCTCACTGAGAAAGTTGCACACAATAAACTTTTCTGTTGTTTTGTCTATGCACAGAAAATCTTCCAGTGCAGGCCTCTAAATCAAAGACTAATAATATCATTTGTTTATGCCCCTTCTGCATACAACTAATGAAAAGCTCACAGTCAGCACTGCTCATTATCATGATTATAACCCTTAGCTTACTTGTGTAGAGGAAAAATCTGGAATAATAAGCAGCCTCTATGCAAATGGAGTCTTTTGATTTATAATGTATGGCACCCATGGGGGATGGGGGCATTGCTCAGGTGTGTCACCACTCTGATTACTGATTCATAACACTATTGCAGTAACACACACAAATGTTCGCACACACATTTTCGACCACACAGCAGCAGAAGGTGGGGGACTAGAGGAGACAATCAAATACATCTGTCCTGCCCACCCCTCCCCTTCACCAGTTTCTCCACCCTGGTGGAAATTGAGCACTTCAGTGAGGACTATTGATTGGCGACGCGAGAGCTTGGTGGCAGGCAGCAGATGAGGCCAGACTACGCGGGGCTGCCTGTAGTGTCAGGGCTGGGACTGCTCTGTCAATGAGCAGGGGACCCTGGGGACGTGAGCTGAGGTGGGTGGTGAGAAAGTAGGATGTGTTAATCTCAGTGCATTAGGTCGGAAAAAGATGTAGCTACTGAATGTGGTGGAGTAGCTGCACACATGGACAGTGCCTGTTGTCGATTCTGGACAGATGGACCACCTATAGAGGTCTCATCCTGCTCCACTGTACCTAAAATGTTAATTTAAAACAATTGCAGGGCAGACTGTTGTTTCAAATCATAAACAGTGCCAATGGGAGAGTCCAGAACCGTGGGTAATGTCCTAAAACTGTGCTTATCTACAAACGCAACTCGCCTATTTCCAAGGTGGCGGATAAATTGGATTAGAGTTGCAAACGAGCAGGCCGGTTCATAATCAGCAACCTGTTATTGACAAACCAAACAAGGTTGTTTCTTATTACGTTACAGGCTATTTGACTATAAACCTGTTTCTGGTTCAAATTTAAAAAAAAAAAAAAAACAAAACGAAAAAAAACCTGTTTATCTGGCCTACCTAGACAAGTCACGAGTGATGTTAGACTAAACCACAGTCAAACATGTTACTGTTTTTTATGAGTCAGAGTTATTACAGAGAGTCATAAAGACCTGGCATTTAGTCTAATAATAACTATAAGGAAAACATTTTAGGCTTACCTGCAACCAATCGTCCAACTCTAAATTATCTGTAATCAGGTATTATTCCACAAAATAAAGGCGTGAAAAAAACCTCAGGAGCATCAAGGCTTTTTGGATCTTCTGGTAGTTTATATTCCTTTGCACTTTGGGATAACCCAGTTAAAATGTGGACAATGACATTCCAGTTACACAAGTTATGGTGTTGCCTTTAAAGCTCAACAACACAACCACAGTTTGCAGCAGGTGTGATGTGATAGCAAATCTGCTCACGGCCCTCCGTTTGGAGATACAAGAAAAAGAAAATAGGAACCAAAGATCCTCTCATAGACTGAATAATTGCAATGAACCCTACGTTCTTGTGTAACTGGGCTCAACTGGGGATTGTGTTTATATGTGTGTGTTCTTCGCTGTATCACGGCCTGCGACAGTAGTGAAGGTATGTGTGCAGACAGGCTCTACATCATCTTAAGTGGCTCTTTAGGTGGTGACAGATATTAATGATGGCCAGGCCGCCAGTCCAGCTGGGGGACCTCGGAGCACAGGGACAAAACACACACACACACTCACGTGGACACACACATACACATATATATGGGTTTAAATGGGATGGAGGTGAACAGTCCTGGTGGATGCAGGGAGACATCAGCCAAGAGGAGATGTGAACTGAAGAAAAAGAAAGTTCGATAAAAGTTTGGAGATGAAGTAAAGTTAAAAGTATACAACAGAGTCAGTCAAAAGGGGGATGGTACATTAACAGTGAAGAAGGCATGCAGGTTGAAGGGGGGGGTAACTTTGCAAACAAACACATATCACTCACTGCAGAAACTAATAATAATAATGCACACACACACACATATACATATGAGGGTTTGTGTGTATCTGTGTGTAAACGCCCAGCACTCAGCACAACACATGGCTGCATATTGATTGGTTTTTGATTTTTTTCCCTCCTTCTTCCAAGTGAATAGCAAGGCTAAAAGGTGGTCAAATGAAAAACAACATTAATGTTTTATCATCCAATCTCACTCGTGAACTGAAAGGAATTCGAGCTGGAAGCAAAGAAACAGATAAGGCCACAGCAAGAATGTGAAAGGCAGAGAGGCAAAAAAGAAAGGTCAGTGTAGGAGGTTTTATACCAGGAGGGAGCCAGAAAGCACAAAAAGAATACTCTTTCATCAAAGCGTTCTGAGATTATCTTAATGTATTAGTCATGGAGTCAGGCTGCATCGTCTTCTTTTCTAAAGGATCATTTTAATGGTGCGTTTTGACAGTAAACAGTAAAATTCGATGCTCATCTATCTTTGCATCCTTATTTGGTAATAGTTTTAGTTCATCCTTAGAGTGTCCTTTGGCATCAATCTGCTCAAAGCAGTTCTTAACTCTCTTTGAGGCTGAGGCACAGTCACACAAAATACATTAAACAGCACTAGCTCTCACTATACGCCTGAACAATTTATCTTGCAATTTTAACCTGCAAGCAAGTCCACATGGTGGGGTAAAGGGCCAGATAGAGATCATTAAGAAAGCTGTTTGCAATCAAAGAGGAAGGTACAATCATGCGTGCTCTGAATGAGTGGATCAATCCATCGCTTTCGTTTTCATGCCACTGAGTCCGAATTGATCAGACACACATTCTCCACCGTAGACAAAACAACCTCATACTCACACGCCATTCCTCTTTATTGCTACTAGTTTTCCTGACTGACTCCATTCTTCTTCCTTACTCATTCCTGTCCTGTGCACTTTTGCCGGAGAGAAAGTTACATTTGAATTTTCCGTGCACTTCACCTGAGCGGGTACTTTTCTCCAGGATCCTGCCCCAGGTGGAAAATGATTGGCTGCAGAGTGTGTTCCTTCTGATCATGAGTAGTCACACCTGGAACCTCTTCACCTGGACAGAAGTTTATACCCTGTAAAAGAAGAAACAGAATAACTATTACTAAAAAAAAAAAAAATCCATGATTTATGCAAGCTCCCTCAGCATACTTTTACAGCAGAGAGTAATTAAGGTCAACCGGTGGATTTTAACTGTAGAATTCATACTACGATTAAGGTACAAGATAGCATACCCAGACGTTAGGACTTAAAAATTCACAATTACAAGAAAAAGAGCTGACATTTTTTTTTTTTTTTGAGCAGAACTAGAAAAAGCTGAGAATAAGAGACCTCCGGTAATATATACCAATGACACAAGTGAACTTAATTCTTATCACATTATGGTTCCAAGTTTAGGACTTTGGCTTGATTGAACAGCACAGACTATAAGATCAATGTGCAATACACAATAAACATACATTAAATTACTGTGATACATCCATCCATCCATTCAATAACTTCTGCTTATCTTAGTTGGGGCCTCATTGCACCCTAAGCAATGAGGCCCAGACCTCCCTCTTCCTGGGCACCTTCTCCACCTCTGCTGGGTGAAAACAGGCATTCTCCAACTAGCTGAGAGATGTAAATTCTCCAGTGCATTCTGGGTCTGCCCTGGAGCATCCATCTGATTGGACGTACTTGGAACAGCTCCCTAGGGAGGTGTCCGGGAGGCAAGCAGGTCTATGTGTGTTTTGATATAAGACAAATTTGCCATAGTAAAGAGCAGAACCACTCTGTTTTGGCCATGAAATGTTCATAAATTTAAATAAAGGTTGGTCTTTCTCAACACAACATCTAAGGACAGTTCCAAGGGCAAGAGGAATGCAGATTTGCTTCTACTCTTTGTCCACTGCACCTATGAAACCTGAGAATTGAAAAGTAAACAAAGGAATACATACAATTTTGCCATCTTTAGTGGTCTGTAGTTGATTGTTTCAGATGTTTTAGTTCAAACACATGTAAACAAAGCCGTTTCCATGTAGTTTGCAGTAAACTGCGCTGAACTCCTCTGCAGAGATCTGAGTGTTTAGAGTTCTGCTTCCAGCCACCTGCTACTCTGAGCTGAATACTCATTGCTGCATGATCTAAATGCATATTTTCTTCCAATCTGTTGTGTTATTCATATAGCTACTGCTGGTGCATCATGAAGGATTCTGAGTCCCTCAAACAGAGGACTTTTAGCTGCCTCCTCTTCATCTCTCTCTGCTCCCCAACCCTATTCTCAGGAGGCTGGCAGTGATCGCAGCCTGACTGAGTCATACTCTCTCCTCTAGAACCCCCTGGAGAGCGTCCCCCTCCTCCAGCTCATGTGCACAAACACACTTTTATGATGAGCAAAACTAATTTTGAAAAAGCATTCATCTGGAAGGGACTGTAGCTGCCCCCCCTCTGAGATCACTCATTGGAGCACCTCAAAATACATATAGAAAAGAGAGAAAGAGGGAGAGAGAAGTTTATACCCCTCATCCTGGGGAGCTTCCACTGATCCAGACTTGTCCTGTCTTTTGAAGCCAGCAGCTTAGAAATGCAGAAAAGAATGAAAAAAAAAAAACTTCATCCCAGTGGAGCAGCATGAAACGCCTGCTGTGCGCATCGCTCTGACTCTGTTGCTTGTGCCAAAGATATTACAAGCAGAACTCCATATCTCATATGACATTAACAGTATGGACGCAACGAGGCTGCTTTCAGCTGGAGCACACTAGTCATGACGAGATAAGATGCAGGACCACCCAGGGGTGGCGTGGGGCGATGCAAGACTTGGTGTCTATTTGATACAAACTCTCGGATTTTGAATAATTCCTCTGTGTACACTGTAGCTGAAATTTTAAAACAGTGTTAAAATATTTTTATTGATATGAACTTATTTGGCATAAATTAATTTAGCCAGCCTTAAAAAGAAGAAAATGTATTCCACATTTAAATAAATTATTAAAAAACAACTTTATAGTCTGTATATTGGAGAAGCATTAATTCCCTTTACTTCCTCTATTCCAATTTAATATCTCAGAACCCCTCACATTCATCTTGTGGCCAATGTAGTTTGGAGCTATTAGAATATACTGCCCAGCTTTATATAAAAGATGAATTAGTTCCAACTCAGTGAACAGTGAAATGGAGCTAAATCAGTAAAAGTACTTTTCCTGCAAAATGGAATGACTAGAATTTCTTAAAATGACAGGAGGAATGTTTCTGAATTATGCAGGTTGTTGCCTCCATGACATGCAGGACTGCCAGACTTTCAGTGTATGAAAAAATGACTTAAATGTCAAACTTGTTACATTTCTACTGTGGTTTCCCATCGAACAAAAATTCTGAGAACATTTTAAATAAATGCACACTGACTGGATAAATCTGGACACCCTTTCATAACGTGGTCTCTAACTGTCCTCGGAGTTAACCGTCACATGTGAAATAAGGCTTGTAGGTAAGTGGCATACACCTGCCGTCAACTAAAGGGATTCTGACTAAAACCAGGCAAAAGTGAGCCGTTGCTGGAGTGTTTGATTGAATGTTTGTGATTACATTCTTGTTGACAGTCATGGGCTACAAGGAGCTGCCAAAAAAAATCTACCATGGAACGCTGTCAAAACTGTCATCTACAAACACGATGCAAAGATCAGGATGACCCGCTGAAGTTGATCAGAGGACAAGTGAAAAAAAAAACTGACTGCCATCTGCTGTATTCTCCACAAGTCTGGCCTGTGGAGCAGCATGGCAAAATGGAAGCAGTTTCTTACAAAAAAAAAAGAATACAGAACCACATCTGAACGGAGACAAGAGAGTTATTCAGTCATCCTAAACCATGTAGGAAAATGTGTTATGGTCTAACACAACAAAGCCTGATCTGTTTGTTCTTAATTCTAAAAAAATATTCACGACGTGAAGCCAGTAGAGAGCAGCGTCCAAGGAACACCGTACTGACATTACACTCGACACAACAAGCGAAGGCACAGATCAAAACTAACTAAGGCATGGATTTAGAAAAAGTCCAGTCAGAACCCAGACCTCAGTCCCATCAAAAACCAGAAAGGTCTGAAAAGAGGTAAAAAGAGCTGTTCACAGGAAATTCCCCCCACAGTTTGAAAGATTTAACAGTGATGGAGAAATAAAGGCAAAAGAAGCTTTTACAGAGTCTTAAGTGGGCACGGGTGTTCAAACATACACAACCAAAAACTTTAATTTTATTTAAAAATTTCAAGGAATTGAAATATTTCTTTTTCCTCTCTGGACTTCTATCATTTAGAATCTTGCATTAAAAATGTAACAAATCTGACATTTATGTTGTTGCTAATATTGTCTTAAAACTTTAAAAGCATCAAATTTCTTAATAATGTGAGCATTTTTTATGTCCACTTTTATAAATGTGTGTATGTCCTAAACTCTGAATTTAAACCATTTTCATAGAGAAGAGAGCATTTCCTGAGTTTGCTGATGAAATAGAAAGCTTCATAATTATTTTAATGATGTGGTTTGACAGGATATTACCAAAGCTGCCAAGAGAACAGCAAAATATGACTCTAACTTCAACAAAGCTGGGGATTTCATTGTGTGTTTCAATTTGAAATCAACAGAGACATTTTAGGATCACTATAATTTTAGGGGTATAGAAACGAGTGAAAATGATTGTATTACTGCCAAAGAAAGAAAAATATGACACTTAAAACATATTGTCAAATGGGACTGTTGTTTATGTTGCTTGTGTTTAAAATGCGTTGCAGGCAACACACAAACAAAGATGTGCAAAAAAACAGCTTAAAGATTCAACCATAATGACTCAAATCACTCTAGAGACTTAAGCTTCCCTCGTAGAAGTTCAACAGTCACTTACAGAAACACACACACACACACACACACACACACACAATCTTTATGGTGAACCACACGTCTATGTGCATGTTTTCTCTTATGCTCTCTCCCACGTTCATGCACACACCAATCAATAGGCAACTCACAGGCAATCAGATGCCATTATTTGTGAAGTTCCACTTCAGTTCACATGAGTTGATAAAGGAGGCGGCTATTGATTCAGCGGCCCTGAAGGAGAGAGCAATTTAAGCAACCGATGGGGCATAAAACAAACTAGATCACAGGAAAACCACTGCCCTGGAGGGAGGACAGGAGGACATGCTTTTATGGACGGAGAAGAGAGAGAAAGAGAAAGAGAAAACTCCACTTTCTCACTCCTCAGGTGTCAGATCACACATTTCTCCTGACACATTTAATCCACGCCGACTTGACATAATTACACCACAGCCAAGCTCTACAACCCCAAAGGAGCAAGCAGGGGATAACAAAATGTAAATGGAGGGGGAAATTTGTGCCGTAGTTTGAACAAACAAGCCAACTGGTTGATGAATGACGCAAGTTCGCCCATGTGGGGGTTCTTCATTAATATTCATTACATTCTGATGTACACAGCAGTCAATTGATGAGCCGTTTTAAAGATAACACCAACAACAGCCAAAGTGTTTGTGTGTTTGAATAAGATTAGGAAAGACAAAGCGGCATGATGTGGCAGTGTGAATCAAGAAGTGAGGAAACAGAGATGGGTCACAGCTGAAGCTTTAAAAGGGAGTCTTACAATCTTCAGCTCCTCCCAGGAGTTGGTCCAAGTCCAGTAGTGTGCCTTGTACTGTCCGAGCCTCACAGCCATCAGCTCATTGCCGCGGTAGTAGAATATCGGCCTGTTGAGGAAGAGACGAAGGAGAAACTAATTAGGCTAATTAGACTATTTAACACAGATGTTATGTCTTTTTAAAGGCCAAAATAACATTCTTATATTAGCCTCCAGTTTGATGAATAAAAGACGTGCACAGTTTGTTGCTACCCTTCTGTTAAAAGAGGAAAACTCCACATGGGTCAATGAAATTACTCAAAACTGATGACAGTAATAAATACTAAATGACTGACTAATTAAAATCAGACACTGATTTTGACTTTTAGTTCAACAGGATTTTTGAAAAAAAAACAAAAAAAAAACTAACCAATGAAATTGGCCTTGGCAAATTAGCTGGTACCTTCAACTTAATATTTTATTTCACAACTTTTTTGAGGCAGTCACTGCAATTTCAAAAGAGACGCTCTCCTTAATAGCAAGTGTGAAACAGAGTTAAATGAGCCGCTCTTCACCCCTAAAACTTACTGCTGTGATCAAAGTTATGAAGACATGAGTGAAAAGGAAGCTATTGTACTGTATCTCTATGGTATTTTCATCAAAGCATTAAACATATATTTAATTAAATGGTTTCAACTTCTTTAAATAAAATGCATGATACTTCTCCTTCAACGAATACCTCTCCTTCATAAGTCTTTAAAGAACTATTTCTTTGTCAGCCCATCTTTCAAGTGTCAATTTTCAGTTCCACGTTCAAACCCAAATACAGTCACTTCTGGTTCAAGAAAAGGCCAAGGTGACGATGGCTGCATGCTCAAGACGAGGGCTTGAAGCAGCAGCTTACACTTTTATGTGTGATCTCACTGAAGGTTAATGTATTTTAATTGTATACAGCAAACGTGTGAAAGTACTCACCTGTCTTGAAGTGTGTGGGAGCAGTTGAGCAAGACTGGAGTCAGGTCCACTCCGTCCATGATTCGGTCACCAGGAGCGCTGATGCCGGCCAGGGCCAGACTGGTAGTGAACAGGTCCATGACATTGGCAAGCTGGTAACTCACCTGCATGAGGGCGAAGGGACAGAGAATACAAGCACAGGTAAAAGACGCTATCTCTCACAACAAAAGTGAATTTGAAGAGACAAAAGACCCACCACAGTCTCCTCACTTAACATACGCGGTGATGCTGATGCTGCCTCTTGTTTATGTTTATTACTTTTGAGTGTTACATTTTTTCACTTGATGACTTCATTCCTTCACAGAGAGAAAGAGAGTAGGTGCATTTCTTCGGTCTCCTCTTTAATACCTGTGTGAACGTTTACTATCGAAACTCTGAAATACTTTTCCTTCTTAATTTTTTTTTTTTTGAAGGGGGGGGTTATGAATAAGAGAAGAGGAAGCAGGGAAAGGACATGGTCGGGGCAAGCAGGCTGCTGAAGCTGGAGCAAGCTGGTGTTTTATCTCCTTCTCCCAGTCCCAGTGAAAAGCTTTATTTTATTTATAAACTTTGAACTATTTTCAGATAAAATGCCATTTTTTCGCTGTCATCCTTGATCTTCCGTTCCATTCTCTCCTGAGCGAGCCTTAGAGGGAGACGGCACGCTCACAATCAGATAGTGCTATCACGCCTCTGCAGCTGCACCGCCATGTGCCGCTGTGCTCCTATCGGCAACCGGCACGCACACACACACACACACACACACACACACACATACACACACACACTCCTGAGCACTGAAATAAATTCCCTTTTCTTCTGCATCCACAGAACTAGCCACAGAAAAGCCTCTGCTATGCATTCTATGATCTATCTGCACATCAAGACACTCTTTCGCTCTCTTGCACACAAACACCAACAGATCCAGTTTTTCACTTCATTTTTCAAGCCCCCACTCAGACAGTCACACACAGACCATTAAAGAAGGACAGGACAAAAGGAAAAGAGGAGAAGCGGTGCTGACATTTAGTTGGTAATAACTTCCATGAGCAAAAGGCAAAACTTTCAAACTCAAACTGGCCTGACAGAGGACTTTATCTCATGAGCTGCCATCTGTTATGTCCTCCCCGCATTAGCTCTGCCCTCTTCAGCAGTCTGCACTGAACCTACTCCTTTCATCATCCTTTGTTCCTTCCTCTTTCTGTCTGATTCATCACTCTTTATAACATTACATGCTCTTTTTCTCATTTCTTCCTGTGCTGCAATGTTGGTTATCAGAGGATGCAATGCTTCCATCCCCATCGTTTCCTTTCTGTCTGTGTGTCTGCCGCTGATAAACCGACAAAAGGGATTTTGATGCTCAACAATGTTGTGGGCCTGACAGCCCACCCACCTCCCCATCTTTGTTCCTACAGCCTCCACCGCTCGTAATTCAGGGCCCCCCTCCCTCTACCTCTTGTGCCCAAGGCACTGGGAGAACGCTGAATCTGCATCTGTTTCAGATCGCTCATACTCCGTCATTCCAGTGCATCCCCTCTCATCCTCCTTGATTGAAAGTTGATCATTTCCTGCAGACTCATGCGAGTTGGTTAGATAGCTAACTTCCAAAATCAAATCTCATCTCCTCGTTTTTGATATTACCAAGATGAATCTCTGTTAGGTCAGATAAACCTGTTGAAATCCTCGCTTCACAAAAGCTTGCATAGTTTTTACACGACTCGAATGTTTAACCCAAAGAGTTTATCTGTGCATTGAAGCACAGAGAGCTTCAACGCACAGATCAACAGCAATTTCAAGCAACAACAAAGTAAGGGAAGGAGCGATCTTGTGTCTGGTTTGTCTTTCCTCCCAAGCAACATGCGGTGATAAAACCACTGTATAACCAAACAGTGTGTTAAATACAGTAGCTTCAACAAAGCAGATTTGTTAACGCAGCCCTCGAGAGCTTTATCAAGACTCGATGGACTAAACAACAACTGCAACTGTAAAGACACAAAAATATGTATTTTATGACGATCTGCACTAGTAGCAATATTGTAACTAGAGGCTTATCTGTCATAAAAGCAACTAATTATACACACAAAATCATTCACCCTTGCACATGGACAAAGGCACATTAGTCAACAGTGACACAGTGCAGCAAACACAGCAGCATGCACTGCACTGTGACAGTACCTGTGTTGTCTTTAGTACTCCTCCTCATTTTCTCTTTTCTACAACAGCCACCTCTTTTACAACTTTCCTTGCTTCCTTCTCTGCACCCCTCCTCCTCCCACCCCTCCTATTCCTTTATCCTGTGCGCCTGGCATATTCAGATACTGGAGTCCTCATTACGGCTCAATCCAACCTCAGCAAACACACAAACAGATTAGCCGCTTAAGACGCTCCCAATCCCCCTCTCCCTCGCTACTCTGCCGCGCTATCAGGCCCCAGCACAACCCTGTGAGATGAGCCAGGGGCAAGGCTTACTGCAGACTGCTGCCTCCGCTTGCTCCTCCACAAAATCCCTCTGCGTCACAGCCCCGTGTCACAGCTGCCCCTAATACAATTAAAAGTCATTTGCAGAACGCACAGGCTTATGGGATCACGGTGTGTGTGGGGGGTTAAATTGGGGAATGGGATAAAAAAAAAAAAAAAAAAAATAGACACTTGGGGCATTAATTCTACCCAAAAATATTTGAGGAAATGATGAAAAAAAATTTGCCCACATGCTTTGTGGCTAAAATCACACGGTTTGTCCTTTCAGTCTCTGAGTTAAATTGCTTGATAGCAATTAAACATGGTCGAGATTAATTGTGGCATTCGATCAGAGTGTGCACATGTAAATTGGTAAATGATATGTAAATGAAACAAAACAAAACTCATTAGAAGAAGAGGATTAGTGAAGTAATTATTGTTTTTACAGTCAGCCTGATTCACAATACCATGCAATGTCTACAGTTTTTATTTTTTATGAACATTTCAGCTTTTGGTACAATCTGACAGGCAGAACATCATGGAGCAATAATGTTTATAATTAAAACAGAGTCCCACATCTAAGACCCTTCTCAAGAGAACATACAAGGATCAGTGAATGATCATCTTGAATTTTGTAGGGGGCTTAAACAGCAGGTCTTACCGTGCCCCCTCTGATGTGTCCAGGCCACCAGGCAATGGCGGGCTCCCTCATCCCCCCTTCAAAGGTGGTCTCCTTCCCACAGAGGAATGGCCCGTTGCTGCCACCTAAGGATTTGGCCACAAAAAACACATTTATCCATCAACCATATGACACAAAAACCAAAAGAGGAAATCCTCCAGGGTCTCACAAAAAAAAGTTGTGCGTTCAGCTCCTACTTTCATTTGGACCAGACGTCAGAGCTGCTCCGTTGTCCGAAGTAAAAAAGACGAAGGTGTTGTTCTCAATACCCAGAGCACGCAGCTTTGACAAGATCTGACCGACACTGTCGTCCAACTCCATCACTGCATCTCCATAGCTGCAGCAGACACGTGTGAGAGTTTACCTTGAGAAATGCTTTTAACTACAGCATAATCTTGTGCTTGTTCAGAAAGATGCAGAAACACAATCATACCGGCCTCGTTGGCTCTTTCCTAGGAAATGTTTGGAGGCATAGACAGGGGCGTGGGTGGCATCGGCTGCCCAGTAGAGGAAGAAAGGCTGCTTGGCTTTAGCCTGACGAAGTATGAATTCAAGACCCACCTGTAGTCATTGGAGAGGCTGTTACCTTACTGTCTGTACTGGCATCAAAAGACTTAATGTGGCTTCTTTTGTCAAAGTATATACTTCACGTCCTCAGTTTTATTCAAAATTCTCATTCATTTACAGTAGGTGGTTTAGGTACACAAACCTAAAATTACGGTAAACAATCATACAGTCCAGTGAATTATAAGAGTGATGTGTGTGTTCTTATGGCAGCATGTCAGTGCATTCAGATTTACAGACGCAGAGTTAAGGTGACCTGTTGAATTTCCAACAAAGCATCACAATGGGAAAAATTTAAGTAACTTATAAATAGTTCTTGTTTGTCTCAGACTGGACTCATCTGAATATGTCAACAACTGCCCACATCCTGGGATTTTCAAATATACACACATCTCCTGAGTTTACAGAGAATTATCTCAAAAAGGTTTTAAAGCAATATGAAACTGTTTTTATGTTAAAATATCAATTTTATTTAAAAGAAACATTTGATCACATTTATGAAGTGTTGTCTAGTTGTCACAGTCTCTCTTTCCAACTATCGGCAAAAATCCCCCCAGACCTGACTCTAATCAAAGCCAAACTTAAAACTTATTTATTTAGATTGGCTTTGGCTTGTAAGAGTACTGTCACTTTTCACTGTTTTAATTTGATTTGTTTTATTGATTTATCTTTACTTGTACTTTAGTTTATGCGTTTTAGTTTATATTTGTATTGTATTTATGTATTGATCTTTTATTTGTGTGAATGTGTGATGCACTTTGGTCAAAGGTGCTATATAAATGAGGGTTGGTTTGACTGAATAAAAAAATAAAAAAGTGACCAATCAAGACACCAAACAGAAGTAAAGTTTGGGCGCTCTCCTCCACACCTATGGGAGGACCCTTTGAGCTAGAAATGGCAAAAGTTGCTTTGATAATGCATTGTTCAGCAAAAAGTTAGTTATTTTGCTTGCTATTTTGCTGGCACACACAAAATGTGTGTGTATATTTATTGACCATACTGACTTATGTGTTTTAATGGTTACAAAAAGAAAATTCAACAAGCACAAATACAAGCAAAGATGTCAAAATTTTGCCTTTGCACTGCATTCTAAACAAACTACATGAGTGAAACCAAAGTAGCCTCCGAAGACCTGCTAATACATGCTTTAAAAGCAGTGCCTGACAGGCCCATCTTCGTTTTGTGAAGAGCCTGCAGTGCATCTCAGCATGATGCTTTTGATCTTTAAAAGAACATAATACGTGGAACTCTGGCAACAGATATTCGATGTGAACATGTGAAAAAGCAAACAATCCACTTCTGAAAGTGCCATAGGAATAAAAATGCAATTTATACAATAAAAAACAACACTGTATTCAGTTCTGTTAGCTACTTCACAAAAAACATTGATAAAACATAAGATGAATCATCCTCCGATGAAAGGACCAGATGAGCTGAGCAGACAGCTTTGGAAATAAGAGATGAGACTTCATTTACCTGCAAGTACATCTGCGTAAGGTTCGACTCTCCAGTATTTCTGTCGATCTTAAACTCCTCATAGTATCTAGAAAAAAACAAGTGTTGACATGAATCATTGACTACGCCTTCACCTGCTTGTTTTATTCATGCAGTTTCTTTCTCAAAGAATGGATGCCATCATCATTACCACAGCTGAATACAGATCTGTTTCTAAGCTGACTGAAACTACTGAAAGTAATATTATTAACCTAATGGAAACACATTTCCTGCTTGTTGATTGTGTTTGCGGAATATTTTGGTGAAAGACATATGTGGGAAGTCTCAGCAAAGCCGAGCAGAGGGAACTGTTATGAGGTACCGTTGAAGCGTGGCGTGGCGAGTGAAGAAGCAGTGACAGGAATCTCTTTCCTATGCTTCACTTCCTCCAGGTGTCCTCACACACAGACAACGCAACCTGCTGTCTCTTGAGGGCGTGTGTGTCTGTGTACACGTGGCTATGTGTGTGCGTCTGTCAAGGGCCCAGGTATGCAGAGCTGATTAAACCCACGGCTAAGCGAAAAACACGGCCGGCTGCCAGTTCCAATGACCCTTAATACACATATGGCTGTTTAGGGGAAAACAAATGGGCGGAAAATGGAATACACAAGCACAGCTGGTACAGAGAAGTGAGGGGGTGGTGGTGGTGGTGGTGGGCACTCAATTCATCCAGAGATGCAGACAGACAAACTATGCAACTGAGTCAAGGGGAAAGAAGATTTTTATTATTTTTTTAAATGCAGATTTCTATGTCTGTTTCTGGTGTTGAATGAGTGTGAGGGTGACGTACCTCCCAAGCATCTCAGAGTTGTTGTAGATGGGGATGTTGGGTCTGGTGATGTTATTATAAGGGCCAAAGTGGCAGTTCGGTGCACCAAACCATTCATCAAAACCATGCTTCAGAGGAAGGTACTGTGGTCTGTGGCCCAGATGCCTGAAGTGACAAAAAAAAAAAAAAAAAAAATGTAAGATCAATGTGTCTGAAAGGACTCCTCCGTGTGTTAACGTGTAAAAAAATTAGTCTACCAATTCAAATCTCATAAATATTTAGTGTTTCTCACTGCTCAACATTCTTATTCTGGATTTTAGATACAGGAAGAACACTTCTAATTCACTACAGTACAACTAGGGGTTTTACAGGTAACCATTTAATTGCAGTTAAGTGAAATGATCATGACTTTGCATAACTGACAAAGGCATCTGTACAAATGTACTGAAATAGCTGGGTAAAACAGTTTTCTAGCATTTGATGGAGTTGTTAGACTGTTTGATAACTAATGCTGTTTTTAACCTATGTTCCTGTATTTATTTCTAATAAATGGCTATTACTCTATAGATTAAATGAATTGGTAAATAATAAATACGTTTACTATACCATGGAATAAAAATGAAATAAAAAGAACATTAAAACTGGTAATCATGGCAATGTATGTAAAAATGTGTGTCTATAAAAATGTAAAGGAAAAAAAGAGGTAAATGAGCTTTTCATGGTAGCTCTCTGACATGACCCCAGGACCTTGGGTGAGTTTGACCCTGAACAGAATAAAAACAGGTGCAGAAAATAGATGTGTGACAGCCCTGTGTGCATAATGTAAATTAACCTGCAAGAGCTGGGAGCTTGATATTCATGTATAGCCAATCAGTGTGTCCATTGTGCTAGCTTTGATTTTCTTATTTCTTCTGTCTGCAATGCTTCACAGGAATACCAAAAGACCAAATTACTGCAATTACATGTAGTATACTGTGGAAATTATGTAATAATCTGTAATGTTTAGTGTCTATAAAATGAAATACAGTGAACTAACAACACATGCTCTTAAGATCTGAGGAAATGTCAAAACTTTATTTGTTTTTCCTCTAGTTCTGCATCGGTATGATTTAGCATTTGTTCTTTCACTTTAATAGATCATTTGAATACTCCCAGCACTTATCATAAACGTCTAACAGCTTGGAAAACAGTCAACGATAAGAAGCTCACCACTTCCCGACTATCTTGCTGGCATAACCCTTTTTCTTCAGCATCTGTGGTAACAAAATCTCTTCCTGGGAGATTCCACCCACTATCTCCTGAGGTGTATACGCTACAGAAAAAGAATACAAATAACAAATACTTCATCTAAAACACTTTCTGTGACTTGATGGCACATATTAAAGGCAACATAGGGAGACATCTTCAAGAAATGATCGGAGATGATCTCAGCAGTAAGGACATCCTGGGAACGTACCGTTTCTGGCGTGGGCATTAGTAGTGTAGAAACCATTTCTGACAGGCAGCCTCCCAGTGAGAAGTGCAGCCCGGGCTGTGGGCGAAATAAAGTGTTTTACAGGTTTTTATGTTGCTCATTGAAATGTTCTTTTGCAGCTGGTAAATAAATAGAGCGAGTGAGCTTCCCTCTTCTTTCTCCAACAATGTCAGATTGATTTTTTTTTTCATTTTCCACCTCATGAAGTACTTAATACACTTTGCCGAATTCACATCACCCAGATCTAACTATTTCAGCTTTTAATAATTTGTTTTCTTCTAAAATTTGCAAATCTCTTAATATCCTATAGTCAATTGAAAACCACAGTGAAGAAACAAACCAAATACTATAAACAAGATATTTTTTTTTATTTGCAATATGCTCATTATGAATTTTATATGAGCAAAAAGAACTGAAAAAAAATGTCATGGTGTAAAAACAGGAAAGTAAAGTCCTACTCGTTGAAATGTTTACAATTAATTAGGTTAATTCGTGAAAAGTTAGTTACATGACAGGATATTTAAAGTGGATATGCTCTATTCCTGGTTTCAGGATACTGTAAAGTGTAGGAGTAATGAGAGAGAGATTTTTTAATAGAAGTTATATACATATTTGTTTTAATGGTCTGACACTTGTTGGTTAGTCATCCACAAGCTTTATTCAGCCCAGTCCTCCTGACAGAACTTACGGAGTTGAGATCTCTGTCTTCTTGCTCACAATAATACCACAAATTTTCAGGAGTGTTTTATGGTCACTCCAGTACATCCACTCTGTTGTTCTGAAGCCACTTTCTAACTAATTTGGAGGTACGCTTAGGGTTGTTATCCATCTGGAAGACCCACCCACAGCCAGGCTTTAACTTTAAGGCTGATAAGATGTTTCTTCACATAATCTCATATCCACATAATCCTCTTTCCACATCATGCCATTGATTCTGTGAACAGGACCAGTACCTTTTGCAGCAAAGCACCTCGACAACATAATACCTCTGACCCTGTGCTTCGTATCTGAGATGGTGCTCAGAGGCTTACAAACTTAGCCCCTTTCCCTCCAAAAGTTACAATAATCATTATCAGCAATTATCAATTTTAGTCTCATTATACAACAAGACATCTCTCCAAATGGGGAGAACTTTGTTTCTATTGGCAGCTGCAAACTATAATCGGGCTTTTTTTTTTTTTTTAATTTCTTTTTTTGTAGTTTACGAGCAGTGGACTTTCTCCTCGCTCCATGGCCTTTCTACTTATGTTGAAATAAACAGAACATATCTTATCGTGAGTAATTAGAATCTCTTTTTGGTTTTAACTAGAATCTTTACAGTGTCTTTTGTTGTTAATTTGAGGTTCATTTGCACCTTTCACACCAAAGCATTTTTATTTCTGGGACTCAGAAGACCCCAGTTAAAAGGTCACTCGCTTTATTTAGCTCCCAAACAGATCTGTTTTAAAAACAGACATGATTCTGGGGAATGATGCCATGTGATCAAGAACATTTCTGAAAACCATCAGTGAACGTAGTTGCTTGCAGTGTCCACAAGAATAAGTTTAAATAAAACCTTGTGAAGGAGAAACAAATTATATAGAACGATAATCCAGAATAGACTAAGATGATCTTTAACCTATCTTTATCTTTACCCTACAGTGTGAAGCGCCTCGAGACGACTTTTGTTGTGAATTGGTGCTATATAAATAAAACTGAATTGAATTAAAAAATTGAATAAACTGCCCTGTGGTCTGAAGTATTAAAGTTTGAGTTTTTCTTTTTTGGAAATCAGGGTAAGCTGCATCACCTAAGACAAAAAAAAGAGGGTCTCTAAAGATTACTAAATGCACAAAGTTAAACGTTCATAGAGCAAGAAAGTTGTAAATAAGCAAGTGTTTTAACTTTTTGAAACATGTACTGAAAAAAAATCTCAACATTTAAAAGCTGTATATGTTCTTTTTGCACCGCTTAAAAAAATAAAACATTCTATATTTATCACCTACATTTATTACCGAAGAATAACAATCAATGTTCCACATTTGCATATTGTACTAATGCTAAAACATGAGCTAGAAAAACATATTTTACTTGGGTCGGTTTACTTCTTTTCAGTCAACTGTTCAAACACTACTGAGCCCTTGAAAATGGGGGGTACTGACTTTAAAATGCTTGCAATTTCTAAATGGTAAATTCCTTTTTTTTTTAAAAAAAACCCATATCAGTAATAACTAGTTCAAAGCAATAACAATGCGTGTTTTAAGTTTATACCTGTAAATAAACTTAAAAAAACGGGCTGTTCTTAAAAAAAATGGATGTTGTAATACTTCAGCGATCAAAATATTAGCAGAAGTGAAGATAAGTCTTTTAAAAAGAGGAACTGCTGAGTCAGGTTCTGTTTTGCAGTATTTCTGCAGACTCACAGGGGGAACAAAGCGGGTTGGCGGTGTAGAAGTTCGGGAAGAGCATTCCCTGAGCTGCCATGGCATCCAGATTAGGGGTCTCCTTCGAGGGCTGCCCAAAAACCCCCAAGTCCCCCCAGCCCATCTGAAAAGCAGACGAAACGAATGGACTTATACTATGTTTACAATCACCATATGCCACTCGATACAGAGTTAGAAAGAAACCAGAAGTCACATGACGCGGTTGAAGAACTTTTCTGCTCACCTCAACTCCTGTAAAGCCGTTGTGATAAAGTTACAAGTTAATGTATGTTTGCAAAAAAAAAAGACAGATAAAATAACTTACGTCATCCATAAGCATGATGATAATGTTTGGAGATGAGACATTTGATAGCTTGACTGTCGCGGCACCACATATTAATAAAGTAAACAGAACTAGAGTAGTAGTAGACACCAGTCGCATCGCTGCACTGTAGTCATATGAGCACCAATTTAGAGGAAGTTTTTTTTTTTTTCCTCGCTTAATGTCCTGTCATTAAGCGAATTCAGGCATTCACAGTATTCTCTTAATCACGCACAAGGATGAACAAAAATTAAAAAATGATCAGAAATTAATTTAACTTTTTTAAATTTAAAAAAGTCTTTACGTAATTTAGCGTCATATGATCAATTTTTATATTTAAGGATTAAACTTCCTTGTTTTGTGCTGCATTCATGACACCATTTTCATTTTATATCTATAAATTCGTAAATATGTCAGGAGGAGAAATATAGTGAGAACTATAGATAAATAATTGCCTTATTTATTGACTATATTTTATCTAAAATTTTTGACCTAAGAATTATTAACATATGCACAAATACTAAATTTATTTCTATGTAATTGTTATATTTCCCTTAGCCGTGAACGTAACCTGTCACATGACCGAACTGGCACTTAAGCGGAGGACCACTAACATGGCGGTGTGCATAGCAGTTATTGCTAAGGAGGTAATCATTTACTATTAAACGTCTCAGTTATTCTAAAATTATTTGTTTAGTGTTGTTGGAAGGTTATCCCAATTCTTCTAACGGTTCTAGACAAATGTCAGCTTTCTATATTTGGGAGATAAATGCCCACTAGGTTGTAATACCTCAACAATGCTAACGTTAGCATCCTTTCAGCCTGTGAACTGTCAGAATTTTACAAATTTATTCTGGAGATTTTGAGCAGGTTTTTCAAAAATAGTATTTTTAACAGATATCCGTGTGTATTCTTTTTTTGTTTTCTCAGAACTACCCGCTGTACATCCGCAGTGTGCCCACTCAAAATGAGCTGAAGTTTCACTACACCGTGCACACCTCTCTGGATGTGGTGGAGGAAAAGATCTCAGCGGTTGGCAAAGCCTTAGGAGACCAGAGAGAGCTGTACCTCGGTCTGCTCTACCCAACAGAGGACTATAAAGTGTATCCTTACATTTTTGATGGGTTACAGGCAAGGAAAGCTCAAGTTACAAAAGAGCCAGTTGACGTATTTGCCTTTCAATTAAGTAATCTTTCTATAATCAAGGCTAAATTGTAATCTGACAAAGTGTTATGAGTGGCCAAGTGCTATAAAACTGCAGTCCAATTACCATTTCAATGTCCTTGACTGGAAAAAAACAAAAATAGATATGGGTATGTAACCAACTCCAAGGTGAAATTTGTGATTGTTGTGGACTCATCGAATACATCACTGCGAGATAATGAAATAAGAAGTGTAAGTCTCAACATGTACAAACTAAGCCAAACCCATTGACTTCTAAAGATTTACTCATAACACTATATTAAATCATCCAGAACTATATTAGTTTCAGCTCAGTTATACATTGTTAAATCAATTTCTCATCTAGGTGTTGCTGTTTTTGATTTTGCTGGGTTTTCCCTTTTTGGAAGAATTGTTTTTTTTTTAAATTTTGATAGCTATCATAATCCTCTTACTATTTCGATTCTCCATAGTCTCTAAATGGGTTATTTCACAAATCAATAAGCAACTTGAATGTGTTCAACCCATTGTCAGAGATGTTCATTTAGGGCTGCTAAAAGCTTATGGGAAAAGAAAATCAAATTTTGGTCAACTGAAATCACAACCATTTTAATGATTATTCACTGACTTTTGAAACTTGTTAATTTCTACTGAAATGAGGATTACTGAATAATATTTCAAGCCACGCAAGATGATTCAGACCAATAGAGCAAAATATTAGCAGAGCTGCACAACTCATGTTTATGGCCAGAAATACAAGAGTAACCTAGATGTCACATAATTTGCACACAAAAGGAAGGAATCACTCTTATGGCCAGATGGTATCTAGACCTTAATGCATGTATGAGAGCACAAAATGTGGCAGAATAACTTTTTCTGATTACATTGTTTTTGTGAGCAATGTGAGATTAAATTAAAATTTAACAGCCTTATGTTCAGTTGTCCTTGAAAGATTATTTTACTTGGTTTTGGTCTTTCAGATGTTCAGAAAATTACACAACTCGTTCACTGATGTAATGTGTAACCCATTCCACAATCCAGGGGATCCCATTCAGTCCAAGTAAGTGCAACAAAGATGCACATTGAAAACTTTTTAGGACTAAAAAGTTAACATTTATCCTCTTTTCCAGGGCTTTCAATGGTATCGTTTCTGGAATGATGGTACAAACTGGCTGACACTGACTCTTCATACACCCATTGTATATAAAAATCATGTCCTATTGTTTAAATATTTTGATTTGAGATGTAAAAATGTGATTAAACTCAGACATTACATGTGGGATTTTACTACAAGTTGAGTTTTGAATTTTTATTTATTCACATAGCAAAGAACGTACAAGTTACACATAGGGGGTGTATATATTACAGGCAATGACAAAACATTCCCAATTTTTAAAAACAGATTCAACTGCGTGACAATTTGAACATTGTCCCATGCATTCACACCAACATATTCTTATAATGAAACAACTGGGACACAGTCTGCTTTCCAATCCCTGAAAGCATGTGTGATTTAAAGTCATCACACCCTTATGGCATGAACTCTGGGTAGTGCTGTCCACTTGACCCAACTCCCAATTCCTCTGAGGGTGGTGTGATGAGTAGAAGACATGGGTGACGTTTCTGTGTTTGTTCATGGTAGTCCACGTGTCCCCACTGTCTCTTCCCTACTGACTGTCCTCCATAATAAGGATGAGGTGATTGGTGTTGCGGTCTCGCTGACTGGTATCGGAATCTGCCTCGAAAGCTATTTTGGTATCTGGGAGGACGGTAACCACGGCCTCTGCCTCTGGAGTGGCCTCCTCTGTGCCCTCCCCTGTCAGTGGTACTGATTCCTGGCATGTTGGTCCTCTTAGGCAGTACCTGGAAAAAAAACAAACAAACATGTCCATCACTGTTCCACTTAAGGCAGAAGAAAATCTTTACCATTCAGGAATGATTTTAAATACCAACTTAAACATATTTGACATTTTAAGAGATCTTTAATTATTAACAAAAAAAGAAAAAAAAATTTACTTTGAATCCCATGAACAGAATATAACAAATCCATTTACATAAGTAATAAGACCCTCTTGTGTAACTGAGTTGTGGTCTGCGCACACTTTCAGTGAGTGGCACCCCAGGTACTTGCAAACTTTACTGGCCAAGTTCAGGGGACAGACACTGATCTGTACAAGATCTCAGATGAAAGATTCTGTCAGAGTGGGTAACCAATGACAGACCTCTGAAACAAGATTACAAATGACAAAGTAGATTTAAATGTGGCCACAACAATACTTAAAAATGCAGTCATGTGACCTGATGAAATGAATAAACCATTTGTGTACAGGGAATCAAGCATCAAACATCCCCAAATCTTGGTTACACATGTCCAAATCAAATATATACCAATGGTCAATTATGTCCAAACATAAAAGCTAGTATATTACACCATTTATACAAAAATGTGTGGTTTTAGCTCAGGTAAAATAGGGCAACTATATTACATTTTTTGTCCAGGTTCACATCAGTTCTATTGTGACAGTGTTTAAACTGCCAACCTGTTGCACCATTGTAGTTGTCTGCAGTCTTCTTAATATAGTGATGCCTCTAATGATGCCCTTTAATACACAAGAGTTGTGCACAGCTTTGTATATTCCAGTAAGATTTAAAAATAAAGGTCAAATGCCTAGTTGTTTGAAACCAATATGCAATTACCTAAATCCATTCCAACAGGTACTCAACACATTTAACGTGTGGCATGATGCTTTGACACAAACTACAGAGACAGGTGTGATGTTGCCGATATGAGGTCAGCATGGTGGGCAAATAATTCAACCACTTATTTGAGCACCAACAAGAAAGTACAAAAAAAAAAAAGTGATGAGATCCCCACAAACCAGCAAGGACCTCAAAACCAGCCTTACTAAAATATCTTGGGTATGTGTTATACATATCTGTAGCTATTCTTCAAGAAGACTAGTAATACAAGTCGTTGCCCTAGTTTAAGACAACAACAAAAAACTAAATTTAATAAAGCAGTTTAAATGAAATGTAGTATGATATTGCTCAAGACTTGCTAAATTCTGTATTACAAACTAGTACACTAGTTAGAAAGTACTATACTATGGGAACCTTATTAGACCATCATGCAGCACAGTTACCTTAAGGACTCTTCCTCTGAATAATGTCTCATGTAAACCAATGGCACTCTGCACAGAGCTTTGATCAGAGAACTCGATATAAGCAAAGCTGCAAAGGAAAAGCGAGAAAACACCTGAATATTTACGGCTGCATGCAATGGTCAAATAGTGACAGGTAGAAAAAATATTTACACTCACCCTTTAGGATGACCAGAAAACCTGTCACATAGGATGGTTACTCTGTTGACAGGACCACAGCCATTGAAATGGATCTCCAGCTCATCTGCAGTAGCGCCATAGT
Source organism: Zenarchopterus dispar (assembly GCA_028564865.1). Taxonomy (NCBI): domain Eukaryota; kingdom Metazoa; phylum Chordata; class Actinopteri; order Beloniformes; family Zenarchopteridae; genus Zenarchopterus; species Zenarchopterus dispar. The sequence continues at coordinate 6,752,653 of JAOWBL010000018.1, forward strand.
CTACCTGGGAATTGTTCAACTGTCTGTCAGAAAGGAATCGTTAAGTAACAAAGTATTACAAGAGAGTTTAATCTTACATTTCCGACATAGACTGATCTGTTGTCCGCTTCCATCCTCTCCTCAGGAGTCATATTGTAGAAAGGTCCTGTGATGGGGGGATAATAATGTTCACACACAAAATGTAAAGAGAAACAACCATACCAGGTTTCACTACAGATGAAGTGAATAACTCTTTCAACATAGTATTTTGCTACATCTTTGACAGCCATAGAAATCTGGCCACCCTCTGATATTAGACCACGTTTCTGTTGAGAAATCAAAAAGGAGAAAGGAAGGGGGAGATTCACAGAGGCAGAAAAATTGCTCAAGGCACCAAGGAGGACACTTCTGGTTCTCTAGGACTTGCTGGGCAGTGATAATACACGAACACTGTTGTGACCACATTCAAGTGTCCCAGGTGTTTGCCAGATGGTGAAGAGTCTGATTACCTCACCTGCCTGGAGGCTGCAATGCTACACACCTGGCTAAAAGAAAATTGTGATGTTGAGGGCTTCCTGACAGATTAATCAGTATTCAGCTACACACTGATGTAGCACAAAAAGCACTTGGCAAACAAAAACATGAGCCCTCACCTGGCTGAGGGCTGCTGGTCAGGAGCTGCATATCCTCTACATCACATCTTTCATCCTCTTCCTCCTTCAGTCTTTCTGCCTCTTCTTCCATCTCCAATTCTTGAACCCTGGCCTTGATGGCCATTAACTCCTTATGATGCAAACATGGAAAACAGCTGCAGAATCCAATGTAGTAGCTAATACACAGTATACCAACCTAAAAATACAATTCTGGGCACCCTTTTTTGAACTCTCTAAATACTTTCTGGAGCAGTGTACAAAAAGCAAAGTCTCCTCGGGGATCAATAAAGTATTCTGATTCTAACAAAAGCTAGTTACATCACTGATCTGTAGAGATGGCCCTGCATTACGTGAGTGTGCAAAATAGTATAATAGTAGTATGTGGCTGATTTGCTATTAGCCTAATTGTTTGCACAATGCTTACTATGCATTGCATGTCCTGGGACTACAGTAGTATAGTAAGCAATTTAGAAGACAACTTTAATCATCTTTGCATTACTACATCATAAGATACAGGGCAAATAATGCTTGTGAGCCAAATCCACACATTTAATGCATAACTTCTGAAAACAGATCGTCTTATCAAAATACCTTTAAAAAAATATTGAAAAAAAAAACAAAAAAAACAAACATCCTAGACCAGAGTTCTCAACACAAATGTAAATCGTAGCGCCCCCTACAGACCCGCCAAGGTAATTATGATTGATACGTGTCATGGGTCTTTAATCTGCGTTATATACCGTGATTTTGATTTGGTCTACACCTAAATATTGCTAACCAGACACTTGCAGAGCAGAAGTGACGAAAATAAACCCATCAATTAAAGAAAAAAAACACACACACACACAATTGGATCCATAAATATATACCGTGGTAGGAAGTCACGTAAAATTTCTGACTTAAAAATTCATTAAAATATATCCGCACTTCTGCATTAGGCCAGCTTTTTGAGATCGTAGTTACATTTGTTACCTCAACATGTCAACTGTTTCATCTGTATACTTCAATTTAAAAAAAAAAAAAAGGTATACTATAGCCCCTAAATACGTTCAAATACAGCTTTTAGATTATTGACCAATCTCACAATTCAAGCGTAACTAAAAGCGAATTCAGGGTCAATTATTTCATGGCTAAACCACACGACGTATAATAAAACGTTGTGGACTCCAGATGCATTTAATTAGACACACGTGTCAGTCAGCGTGTTTTCAGTGGCATGTAGCTGGCTAGCAGGTTTAGCTCCTGAACCAAAGCCTCGGCCAACAACGACGGAGTAATGTGTGTGTACGTGTTTATTTGACAATCCTGACAGCCCTCATTAGCGCATCTCTGATGCAGGAGCCGATAACCGTGACAGGATGTCCACAAACGCAACGATGACTCACCGGGTCTTCGGTAAAACGCTCACCAGCGGGCTCGCCCTCGAGGTAGCGGTATTCCAGATGATTGTCCGCCATTCTCAATGCTCAGACATAATATCTGCCAACACTAACAACAAGCTCACCAAACGCCGCTACAAAATATAAACCTCACCGGAAGGACGCCAGCGAACAGACGCGACACCTGACTGCATAGGATATAAGATAATAGATATCACCTGTGAGCAAGAGTCGTCACGCGCTAGACTGATGGACAGAGGAGCGCACGTGAGGGTGATGTTGAGGGTAGGGGAGGGGTGAGGACTTGGGGACGAAGAAGGTTTTATCTATGGCCCCATTGTACCCAGAGTCCTGGCTCTTAGAGGGGTGCTTACCTCACGCCACCTCACCCATGTGATTGAAAATACAAATAACCTTTAATTAATTAATGTAAGTTTCTAATTAATTGGAATACAATAGAGGGATTCTTCAATATATATTACTGAAGGTAGTCCTGTGACTTGGTGGATATTGACTTCTCTCAGTGCAAGAAAGTTCCTGGTTCAATGCCCAGTGGGGGTCTTTTTGTGTGTTCTTCCCATGCTTGTGTGGGTTTTCTGTAGGTACTCAGACTTCACCTCAGCTTGCAGGGATTGTTCCCCCATTCCTCCATGATGTTGGTAGGTTTCTTACATTAACTGGTTGTTCCAGCACTTGTATAACATTCTTATGGGGTTAAAGGGAGGATCTTTGGAAGGACACATTTAACATGTGTTTTAGCAGGGAGACACATAAGTTACATGTGATACAAAATAATTGAATCAAATCACATATGTGCAACTAGAGACAGAACCATGTTCTGTATGAGAGATGTTCAGAGGGATATTAGTAAATGTTGTAGTAGTTGAAGTCAGTCACTGCCTAGAGTCTACTCAACACCAAGTCCCACTCTTCCACTGTTATCAGCACTTCCCACTTCAAGCTGAGCTATTAGTGAGCTGAAAACTGGGATGGAGATTAAAAGGGGTCCAGTATTTTCTGATACTTGATACAAATGGATCAAAAGGGACTCTTGTGGAATAAGTAATAGGATCTGATGTAATATTCAACACCAGTCAAGTAGCAGAAAGATGGCTGTGCTCCTGTGAGTGGGACAAGAGGCCACTATTAAAGGAGCAATATGTAATATTGTAAGTTAAAATATCCCAAAATAACCTAGAAATGGCAAGAAAATTAGAGGAAATAAGTGTAGTCATGGCATAAAAATGATGACTGTATTTGACTGCTGAGATATCTATTGAGTTAGTGTTCTAAATAACTAGCTTTGGGCTGTATAGTCTTGTAATACCAGTTTCTGCCATGTGTGGCAGTAGTGAGCTACATAGCAGCCTCACTATAACCATCCATCCATCCATCCATCCATTTTCTATACCCGCTGAATCCATTACTGGGTCATGGGGGTCTGCTGGAGCCTATCCCAGCTGATAGGCAGGGTCGCCAGTTCATGGATTAGTGGTTAGCACTGTTGCCTCACAGCAAGAAAGTTCCTGGTTTGACTCCAGGCAGGAGGCTTTCTGTGTGGAGTTTGCATGTTCTCCCCGTGCTTGTGCGGGTTTTCTCCGGGTACTCCGGTCTCCTCCCACAGTCCAAAAACATGTAGATGAGGTTGACTGGGAACTCTATAGAGTTCCCAATCGACCTCTATAGAGTTCCCAATCGACCTCATCAGGAGACCGGAGTACCCGGACAAAACCCACACAAGCACAGAGAGATCATGCACCCCCCGCCCCCAGTTACTGTTTTAGGAGAGATATAACAGCAAGCATGGCTGAGGGTCTCTGGAAGAGAACTTTGCCACCAACGCAACCACCTGGTTCATAGAAAAAGCCTCACTCGGAAGCAAAATAAAACAGTGCTAAAATCAGTGTAAATATCACCAGTGCTTTCCCCTGCTGGACACAGAACATGGACAGCAAAGAAA
>JAOWBL010000018.1:6756723-6789108 GCA_028564865.1 Zenarchopterus dispar
GTTTTCTCCTTTCTAATACAAGGGTAGACCAGCTAACTACACAGCTATACTTCACTCACTTTGATTGGAGTGTGAGTATGAATTCACTTTGTGGATTCACATTACATATTACTCCTTTAAGTAGTCAGAGGTTACCTTAAAGTGTATATAAAAGTATGGCATACTATAGCACAGTACTTAATAAACAAGGAGAAGAGAAGTAATATTACAAAATAGAACATAAAATAAAGGTAAAATAAACTCAGTGAATACAAGGTTCTCTGTAAGGCTGAGATTTTCTATCAGCTTAGAAAACAGCATTCTTTGTCTTCATATATTTTCAGGGATAAAAAATGAAAACAAAACTTGAAATACGACATGATATTGACTGATTTGTCCTCATTTTTTATGCTTCCTACTAGCAAGTGCACATAATCTTTATAAACATCCAGCAATCATGTTTCAGGAGAGCAATGACTTTGTCCTTGCTTTCTCCTTTGGCAAATGCCAAAGAGGTCTTTAGTTGTTCAAGAGTTACTCTTTATTCTTTTTCTTTTCTTTTAGCTCATCAACTTTTCCATACTTTACTCTTGTAAGGATCTTTTTGTGTTGACAACTACCGGACCGTATCACATATCATGAGTATGTGATTAATAAAAACGCCATTAAATGCATGGCGGAGTCATAACGTATTAAGATTAAGTTGTTGCAATTTTATTTGGGTTTACAGAAATAAGGGGAATAGGCATGAAAGGTAGTATTTTAGTATAACGTAAGAATACTGTTAAAGGTATTATGAAATCTTACAGTGAGTCTATTTAATATTTGTTTGTATGATGTAATATGTTTACTGTTTTTGTGTATGTCACTGCCGTAATATACTTGGTACTGTATGGTATAAATTTAATATCATATAACTAGATATGATTTAAAATATAAGAACTTAGTCATGAATGAACTTAATTAAAAAAAAGTAGGAAATTACTTTTCTTAGATGTTTTAGACTGTGCCCTTATGTAGAGAAGAAAAGCAATGACAGTGACGAATACATCATTTCATGTTTTAATTACACAGTTACATTGTTCAACACAGACAATAACCTGAATTAGAATGTTTTACAGCTTCACACATCCAACAGAGCGAACAGTTAAAGAGCGGTATTAGCAACAGGGAGGAAAGCATGCAAGAAATAAATACAAATCAGAATTTAATTCTTCTGGCACAGTTTACTTCATCTAAAAATGGCAACAGGACTGTCGGAGGAGGGAAATGAAACAAAACGGGAAAGATCTTCAAAGCGGCAACCTTTCCTACAGAAACTTTTTTTTCTGTATTAATGTATTGCACAATACAGTATAGAATGCTTCCCTACACATATAAAACCATAAACCTTTTCTTCAGTTTATGTAAAGGTAAAAACAAGACCATCCTGAGCCATGGCTTATGGGAAAACAAGTGCTGTATCCACTGTTGGCCACCTCAGCTTTCTAGTCATCGGAGCCTGTTTCACAGGAAGGATGTGTCACCATCATATCAGATGAGCTTTGAAACTTCACCAGCAGAAGTTACTAGTTAGAACAGAGAAAGACAAATGCCAACCTGCAAATATCTGTCTTCTCTTAGAAAAAAAAAAAAAAGGTGTTTTGCCCTTATCGGCTACACAGTTAAACAAATAGAAATTGGCTGATGTTAAGTTCTACAAGACCCTTGGTTTGTACTCACAACAGCAGAGCCCTTATGCATTTGCCATCCATAATATCTTTATCGAGAAAAGTAAGTGACAACATAGCACAAACAGCAAACATAACATCAGTCTGATCTTTTGCAACCTGCCATCCATTTCAAGAGGGAGAATCTCAGTAAAGGACAGTTTGCTCTTTCCTCTACAGCTCCATTTTTTTTCTTTTTTATGTGTAGGCTTGCTGCCTCACATCCCACACAATCGAAGCTGAGGATCTTTACTGCTGGGACATAACACAAAACCCTTAGCAAATGAAGAAAGTTGCACCTTTTGGTTGTATTTTGGTCATTTATAAACGGTCTATTGGGTTTGGCTTTGTTTAGTTTATACAAGGGCTTACTTGCAGACAAGGAGGTACACACAAAGCACTCGAGTTGAATGGAACTGTCATCACGTTGTTGTTGTGATGAGGATGTTGTACACAAACATGGTACTTTACTGCACAAAGCTCCTGCTACATATTGTAAATCAATATTCCACTTTTGTCTGGCTAGGATGTTTCATTAAAGCTCTGAAGATTTCAAGTAGTTTTACAGAGACACAAAGATTTTTTTTGTCTTTTTTTTTTTCTTTTTTACAAAAAAAAAATCACAAGCGCACGCCATTCACACTCAAACACTTGCTGTGCATTCATTTTATCTCTACAAGGCTTTGTAACTGTAAAAACATGCAGTTAGCCAGGGGTTTAAGAAGTGGTGCTTCTGTAGTTTGTAGAGAGTCACTGCTCAATATGTTGTCAACAAGACTGCTGTGGTATGAAACTCAACCGGTTTGGTTACGCATGCTCTGCGCTCTTGGACTCTGAGTGCATGTATTTCAGCTACTTTGGTTAAATGATGTATTGGAGCTCAGTCCCTATTACTTGTGGCCTGTTAATACATGCCATTTCAGAGCCTTCAATGGCAAATTAGGAGTACTTTGGTCTGTGCTTTTATTGGTTTTGGACAACAAATGGCATGTCATAGTCAGTTCAGTAATATGCAGGCCTATGACTATGTGACACTACTACTAAATTCAAGCAATATCCGTTTTGTTAATGGAATCACTGAGTTGTAGTCTGGTGGGAGTTAATATTTTTCCACATCATGAGTAATGACAATTCCTTTCAGCACGGATTTGTGTAATCACTTGTGAATGTGAGTGTGTCTCCATGTCTGCTCTCAACCCAGTTTTTCAAAGTCCAGGTCAGCATCTCCTGGTGGTTAGCTGTATGCTCACAGGAGGTAGCTAGTGTGAAAGAGGGGGGTAGGTGGTGTGGAGTGGTCTGTGGTGGTAGTGGAGGAAAATTAGACATCAGGGGGAAAAGGAGCATGTCACATAAAAAGGATGAGGTCAACACTATAACACGGTAATCATAACACACATACACATATGCTACACACAGATGCAGGGGTACCTTGCAGTTTATCTCGTTTGAATTAAAGGTTTGACATAGTCCAAAAAAAAAAATCTATTTTTGATTAAATAGCTTCTTTTTTTTCTTTTTCTTTATTTACCAAGTTTGGTCCAAGTGCGAATGACACCAGCCACATTGGTTAACAATGATCGCAGTAAAAGGCATCGGGTCTGTTGAACACAGACGTGTTTTTTGGTGAAGTACGTACATGGGAAAGGCTGAAAAAAATAAGATTAACGCACGGAAAAAAGTGATGCCGCTCTCTTGGCCTTGAAATATGGACATGTCCCAAATCTGTAAAATTTTAAAAGATTGCTTATAAGATGTTGTTTAAATGTTAGCTTAACACTGGCATATTGATTCATCCTGCAGTAACGGTTTGTCTTCCAACACAGGAAGAAATTACGCTCATCTCACACCGATCAATGAGAACCAAGAGAGAGGGTCATCAAGGTCACTACAGTCGAGCTTTGAGCTATATGGTGGTTAAAAAAAAAAAAAAAAAAAAAACATAATGAGGTGGACAATTTGAAATTTGAAATGAATTGAGCAACTTCAAACTGGACTGCCACCTTTCATCCTCTTCATTAATGACTATGTTGGGCCTTTCTATCAATAGCAGACTGAAATACACGCTGTTGCGTCCCCTTCTGATGATGGAGCTACTTAAATCCTCTGTTACCAACACTCTCCTCCACTCAGGATCACATGACACTTTGATTTAAGTGAAAGTTGAAAACGTGTTTAACTTGTATGACTGAAAAAATTTGAGAAACAAATGCACTGTGAGAAAATCATATTCTGGACATTAAACTTTAAAGGTTTTTTGTTATTTGGCAAACACATTTTTGGACCTTTTTAAATACTATGTACATTCACATTAAGTTACTGATGTTACTTTAAATATATCTATATGTATCTATATTATATGACACCCTACGGGCAGTTGCTGAGGTTCCATTCAGTAGCTGAATTCTCTTCATATTGCACCTCCGTCCTCTCACTGTCTTACAATGCGAGCAATACAAAATATTCTACAAGTGGGGTTTCATCTCATTAATATAGATACAACAAATCAAACAATAAGTACAATGCGGGGCTTCCTTCCAGAAACAAGCGTCCTTGCTCTGTCTTCACTGCTCAGCCCAAACTTATAGGAGGAAAATGAAAGGTAACAAACCCAAAACAAAGTCCATCTTTCTGGATATACACAAGGCCAGCATATGTGGACATCAGATACAAGCGACATTATTGAAAAAATGAAAAGAGGAACAATATCTACAAGCAGGGTCAAACCTCCCCACGAGTCTGCTTTGTGGCTCTGTCCAAAGCAGGCTGGGGTTTGGACCGGAGTTGAGTCAAGTAGCGGGGAAGAGCATAAAAGGGAGGTGCGGGGCGAGGGGAGGTAGAAATAGAGGAGAACAAAGTTTACACTGCCCTTTACGAGGCTCTTCTAGCTGTTAGTCATGCTTTGGAAAAGGAGGGAGTGAATGTAAAGGTAAGAGCAATTCCTTGAAATATCTCCTCATAGTTAGCTTAAAAAAAAAGGATTACCAGCAATCTTCCCATATCTCTCCATAATATGCAATATGCAATGCCTTCTTGGACAATGTTTTCAAGCTTGTGATGAGGTTTTTTTTTTTTTTTTTTTGGCAGCTCTGTTGCCACTTCAGATCTTCATTCCTTCCTTTGAGGCTGTGTAGCTTTCTATTTCCTCTTTTTGTCCTCTCTACCATTCACAGAAGTACCACACTGTGGCAGGGTTTCCATCAATTTCATTAAGTCTTTCTTGTAAGCAAGCTCACAGCATTGTCCATATTCACTAGTCTGGGCCATCACTGAGGAGTCGCTGTAGTCTGTATTTCTTTTCCCCCCCTGGACTGCAGGAGGCGGTTGCAGATCAAAGCAGGTCACAGTTTGTTGATGTTGGACACTGGGTCCTGTTCTACAGCTCCTCCACAGCCTGGTCCTCTCAGGGCTGGCTTATCTGCTGAGGAGGTGATGTTGCTTTCCGTTTGGTTATGAGTGCTTTTCTTTATCGCTTATTTACTCACTTTGGCAGTGTAATATAAGTGTTTGGATCATGTTGTTTTTCATCTTTGAATTCATTTGGGTTCATAATGGTGCAGAGAGGTGAGTCCGGTGTAGATATTCTTGGCTCGCTAGCAAGGTAGTTAGCAGTTAAAAATTTTTTTTTCATATCATCAGCATCATCATCACTATTATTCTTTATTTAGAATATTTGGACTTTTCTTTATTTTTCCCTTAAAGCCAGAAAGAAACCTTTAGTAAGTACTAAGCTGTGTTTCTGAGGAATAAATCGCATCACAGGTCTCCCCCTTTCCTCATACATTTCAAATGAAAGGTTATGCTCATTGCTTGTCTCCATTAGGGTACTGTGGAAATGCCACATCAGGAAATGTTTGGACCCCTAGTGCACATCTCAGGGCTGGTTACTATTCTTCTATTGGTGCTAAATTAAAGGGAAATCCTATCCAAGAGCGAATCAGCTTAGACATCCCCCATCACTTCTGGCTTTTCACAGCCCCTGTCCTGTGTCCTTACATGGGTAATATTTACCGTGCTTATGTCACACAGGGTACATCTTGAAGTCAAAGCTCATGATCTCGGGGAAATGCATTTGATATGTTTCTATGAAATAGACAGGAGACATTGCGATATTCATGCTTTAGACTGCTCTGAACCCTAGGCTGGAAACTTTGTAGGTGTTGTTGTGGTTGTAATAGTGGCATGAAAACAACGTAGAGTGAGGGAGAGAAAACCCATCAATCATTAGGAGATATCCATTAAAGTTTGTGATTAGAGAAAAAAAAAGGACTGAAGTAGGGAGGAGGAAAGGGAGCAGCGTGCGATGAAGATTCCTCAGTTTGGTTTTGTGTGGAGTGTGAGCACTGTCCTTTCAGCGTGCAGGTGAGGTTGAGGGTCAGACATCAGCGAGAAGTGGCATCCAGTAGGGCTGGGGTTGCTGGGGTTGTGGAGCGAGAGACACTGCTGGAGCTGCTCTCTTTGGGGCTGGTGGAGACGCTTCCACCACCGCTTCCAGCACCTCCTGCAATACTGCTCTGGCCCGCCAGGGACAAGGGTCCTGGAGGAGTGCTCTCAGTGTGGGTGGAGGGACCACTGGAGGATGCTGATGAGCCGCAGGAGGAAGAAGAGGAGGAGGGGGTTCCTAGAGGAACACTACTGCCCCCTGGTAGCCCCTGTAGGCCTTGACCACAGACATGGTGGTGCTTCTCCCAGTCTTTGTGTTGGCAGAAGGAGCCGCAGTAGCGAGCTGTGTTGCAGCCACTGCAGGTCTCACTGGCCTTCCTCCCACAGTTCCAGCAGCTCTGGTGAGACAGTAATGAGAAAGTGGGTCGACAAAAATAAGTCTCTTTAGTGTCCCAAGATAGCAGTCTTCTCTTTCTTATGTAAACACATGTTAAAACTTTCAAATCTACTTCGTGTATCTGATCCTCATTTCTTTGTAACACTGTGTTTAGCGCTCTTGATGCAAGGCAGCTGGTTTGTGTTACCAGCAACCTGTGGTCAACTGCTCTGTAGCTTGGCACTCTGCTTGAGCCATCTGGGTGTTTCTGCTTTTATTTACACAGGAGACAGGGGTCTGTACGATGAGGCGAGTTCAATATGTCCATGATATCTTTTCATTACTGAGCTTCACTGGTTCCAACAGTTGAGATTCCTCTAAAGTGATGTCATGAGACTGGCTATCAATTTGGTAAGTCCTTTAAGGTATAAAGCCTTCTGGATAGAAGGTGCACTGTCTTCAATTACCCCCCCCAAAAAATGTCTAGTTGCCTCTTAATCAAACTGCATGAATGAGAATCTGTGCCAGAAGACTTAGACTGATAAAATTCAGACTTTCCTGTTCTCCCATCTCTTATAAGTTCAATATGCAAAGGTTTGCTTTGGTTAATCATGTCCACCCTCTCAGAATGTACAACTCTAATGTAGATGCTTGCCAGAAAAAGCCAGACTTTGATGAAAGGAAGAAGAATTTTGAACATATAAAATAAAGTTCAAGGCAAAAACATTGGCAGGGACGTTGTTCTGTGATACTCACTTCACTGGAGTCTTCCTGCTGGTTTATAACCGTTAGTGCATCCTCCGAGGCTTGCCTCTTGGCTTCAGCCAGTGCCCTCTCCATTTTAGAGCGTTCGGCAGAAATCATTTCATGAGCCTTCCTCTCAGCATCTGACACAGCCTTCTGTAGCTCTGACATGGCCTGTCGCTTCACCTCATTCACCGCCTCTTCTGAGAAAGAGACAGAAAGGGACAGAGGGTCATTAGTGCTGATGGCTGTTGTCCCATACTGCCTCCTCCATCACCCTTTAATGAGACTCTCTAAAGCTTCCATCTTGTTGTAGCTCAGCAAGCACATGTACTGTACATCATCCAAGATTTGAAAGAATCTGCCAGAAAAGTAAAAGAGCCAGACTTCAATAATTAATCCAAAACACGTCTGGTCCGAATTATTTTCTTTCCTGACACCAGCAAATGTCATCTACTTGGAAGTTTATCCAGCACTCTAAGATTCTCTGCTTTGATTATTGTCATCTTGTCATTTGACTGAACAGAGAGTGGGTGTTTTTCTCCCCCCACATTTGGCACTCATTTTTCAACTGCAAGACTGCCTCCAATGGAGATTATATCTTGGGGGTCATGTTTTTTTCTGCAATAGCAAGCATAATGTAAGAAAATAGGCTTTGTTTTTACTATATGCAGGTGTGCAGACTTCATTCCAGGTTGCAGACTAAAACAGAAACTTGCCGCCACTCTTTATTTGCTTCAAAGTGCACAAGAAATGTGCAGTATGCAATTTCTTGTGAGACTTTTTTTGTTTGAGTAATAGTTTGCCAAATATGCTCTTGTAATTAATCAAACCCTAATGTGACATGGTAAAATTGCCATATATAAATTCCTCATTTTCCTCTTTCCATCACAGGCAGCCACATTTTTAAAGATTAAATGATACTTGTCACTCTTCTCCAGCTCCGCCAGATGTGCCAAGTAGACACAGGCACACATGAAGACACAAATAACATGCCCAAATGAGGGCTGCCAGGTGTGTTAGACCAACCAAGTAGGAGGCGACGCTGATACAGTTCCCTCCTCTGAACCTCATTTCATCCACTCCACATTTGTTTGAGAGGAAACTCATAAATATAACTGTCACTTTTCCTTGCCGCTCCACTCCAGTTGTTTCAAGCTACTTTGCAAAGAGATAGGCAGCATCAGGGTGCGGAAAGCCTTATCCACACCCTGCTGTGCACATGCACATGATTTGGTGCTCCGTTATGTGTTGATGTGTGAACTTCTATGCATATCTGTGCTCGATTCCTGTCCTCGAATGCTAAATAGGTAGGTATTCTGTCACACATGTAAACATGCTCTTATACTTCCAAAGTTTTTCCATCTTTCTGTCATCCCGCCTTCACCTCTACTGTCCTTTTCTAACCCTTTTTCTCCCTCTTCCTTCCTTCTTGACACCTCTGTCTCTTTCTTCTCTACCTTTCAAATGCGATCTGCATTATTCCAAGTTTCTCAGTTATCTGGCCTAATGCATGCACTACTAAGATTAGTTTGCAAATTTAATTAATTCTTATCAAGGAGGCTACATAGCAGATGCCGGGGCAATTAGCACTTAATGGAAAACACGGGGGCAGCAATATTAGTGTTTTAATTCCACAGGGATTTGGCAAGTCCCTGAGACGTGTTATTTCTGCCTCCTTTTTTCACTTCAGATCTTAGTTCTCCAAAGCACTGCAGTCTCTCGACCTGAGCTAGACCAGAGAATACGTGTCTGGTTTTAATTAAAAGCAAGAGGTGCTGCAGCTACGTAAGGCAGTGCTGAGATAGAGGTGACACATACACAGATATATATGCACACAAACACTAAGATTAGATGCTGGGAGTGAGATATGTTACTCACCCTGCTTGTTTTGGAGGTGCTTTAGAGCTGGGGAGAGCGGGATGCTTGTAGTACCTGTATGAAAAACAACTGCAATTAAAAGAGCCTTTTTCTGCTGGTGAAAATGCAGCACAGCATTTTGCCGACAGCAGCAGCATCTTTCCTCCGCAGGGCATTGGAGTATGAGTGCAACATAATAGTGCTGGGACTGAGGAGGAACAAGGGCTGAGCCAGACGACTCTTGGGATGGGCTCAATCTAACATGCAGCATACGAGAAGGCCCATGCAATGCAGTACTCCCAGCTGCTTCCCTTTGGCTACAAAAGGAGCCAAAAATAGTAACAACAGTTGAGACTTTTTTAGAAATATATTTCTAATACACGTGTCTGACTTATTTCAGTTGTAAGATTTTGTATGAAATGATACTTTAAAAAAAAGAGGTATTGACTTTTGAGAGTATGTGTTTTTCAGGACTGTGGAGACCAGTGAAGCTCCATCCTGTGCTACTGCGCTGCTGCGGCCAAAAGTAGACCTGGTGACTGCATTTTCACTGCAGCTTTAACTGCAGTGGCCTTTCATAGTGGTGACAGATGGAAGGCATTTATCCCTAATGACACAGAGGCCTTGGAGCCTCCACCTGATGGACCTACAACTGCAAGGCCTCTGTTGTGTCTCCGTCGCTAGGGTGAAGAGTCATGATGTGCGTTTTGTTAGTCTGTGTGGGGTCAGTCATGAAAGCAGTAGAGAGAAGAAAGTGCTGTGCTCTTACCAGCTTTTCTCCAGATTTCTTCAGGCAGGTATCCCGAGGGAGGCCTGTGTAAGAAGTCTCTGTGGGTCTCTGAAAAACATACACAGGGACCCATTCAGCCACACATGCACACAGTTAAACTGTTCAATTGAGTATGAGTGTGATCACGCATCCATCCAATTCTAGTTTCCATTTCTGAGTTTGGGTCCAATACAAATTATGTGTGGCAACATCAGTAAATAAGCTGAATACAAGCTTTCCAAGGAATTGATAACTTGGATTTAAAAGTGAATACAAATGTTAATTATGAATGAGCATGCTCTTATGAGGGTGCAATCAGTTGGTAAAATATCCAGGATGTTGCAAAAAGGTTTGTATTGCCTCACAGTGTGAGCTCAAATTTGAAAATGATGATCATCTGACTGGCTTTTGTGTCTAAATTGATATATTATGGCCTTTTCAGAATTTCAGATGAGCCCTACCTTGCTGTGAGTGTTTTGCTTTGCCAAACATACCCTCCGTGTGTTTGTCTACCTGTCTGCCTGCCTGTCTGCCTTTCAGCAGCCGAGGAAGTTCCTATTGGCAGTGACTCGCTGCTGCTAGCTGTGTTGGAGGAGGAGTTGTGGTGAGGAGTACGAGGAGGAAGAGTAGGAGGAGGAGGAAGGCAGTGCTGTCCGTTGCTCCCACCTTTTTTCATCTCCTCCACGTCACTGTAACGCCGAATCCAGTGATTCATCTCCTCCCGGTCAGCCTCCTGGCAGCGGCGCAACACCGTCAGAGAGCGCCGCGTCTTTTCTACCATATCCATGATGCAGTTCAAGAGCTGTGAAAGTAAAGGGTGGACAGTGATGCTTACTTAAAGTGATAAATCAGCAAAAGGAAGAATTTTGGAAATGCACCATGAATATGGAAAAAACAGGAACATGAGGAAATTCAGTATTTTTCCATTTTTATTTTAAGAAAATGGATTTGTATTCATGCAAACAGCCTAGTTTAAATAAGTCTTTTGGTCTCAATCGTTTTGCACTGATGACAACGTGATGGGTGAATTTTTTTATAACGTGCCAGAAGAATTTATATAAAGTAACACATTTATTTCTATAATGATTGACTGACAGTTGGCTCAGCCAATGGCCTGCCACTATCCCTTCCTCATCCATAATTGTCATGGTACTGTGCTTAGTGAAGCAACCAGCTGTTTGCATTGACCCATTTGTACTACTGTCAGCTAAACACAACAGTAGCTTTCTGATTTCAACACTGAGAACATATTAAACATTATATTCTGCTGTAAA
This sequence comes from Zenarchopterus dispar, assembly GCA_028564865.1. Taxonomy (NCBI): domain Eukaryota; kingdom Metazoa; phylum Chordata; class Actinopteri; order Beloniformes; family Zenarchopteridae; genus Zenarchopterus; species Zenarchopterus dispar. The sequence goes on from JAOWBL010000018.1 coordinate 6,767,815, forward strand.
TGTCTGCCGGCAGCTCTGCAGATATTTTGGTGGGAATCTGCTGAAAGACCTGGTAGCCAAAGGCAACTTTGATTAATATATGGTGGGTGTGTTGTCATTGGCTTCCCAAATAAAATGGCTACAACCAGCGAGAAGAAAAAATGGGCTTCAAAACCCCTCTTCAGAAAGCAATGGGTCACATGATCTAATGCTTCCTCCATTGTTTTTTGTTTTACAGTTTATGATACAGACTGATCCTTTAAAGTTAAAACACAGATTTAAGAAAGATCCTGGACTTGTCTCTGTCACTGTGGCACATAACTGGCAATAACATGTCTAATTGGTTTGGTCAGATAACCAATAAGAGCAAACTGGACAGGGGGGCAGAAGGTTAAACAGGCCGCTCATCGAGCACAAAGAGAAAAAAAGATCTAGACTATACAAGCTATGAAACCCCGAAATTTTGAAAGCCGGAGCTTTAAAGCAAACATACATTATTATGAACTCTTTCAAAAGTTGCTTCAATTTCCTGAGGTAAAAATGAAATGTGACCTTCTAACTAACAGACATGCACATTTGCAGGTGACCGTGGGTTTTACTACCTCTGCCTATCTGTTCATGGATGTGTGTGTCGCTCAGTAAAGTTTCTATGTCTACGAGCGTCACAACAATGATAACTTAACAGCTGGGTTGTTGATGAAAAGGTTTCGCCAATTCTTTCCACCCCTCTGCTCCATTCCCTACCAACTCAACAGATTTCCTGTCTTTTTCCCTCCGCTGTAAACATTTGTTACTTTTTTCCACAGTGCCCTGTCTTTACAGACTTGGCAAGGTCTACTCATCGAGTTTAACACGGTTGACATTCAATACATATCATTATTCCCATTCATCGTTCATCCCCCCCTTTTCCGTCTCTGCCTCTTTTCCTCTGTCTCTCCAGCACTTCCCTCCCCTCTGAGTTAGTTATATTTCTTTCAGTGAGGTGTTTCTAATTTGGAAGCGGTCCAAGCCCGGCCGGTTCTCTCCATGACTGCAGCTCTTGTCTCAGCTGCTCTCCCCAGCTGGAGCTGCTCTCTGCTGGGCCCTGAGCACCATCTGGGGCCCTGTTTCCATCCAACGCTCTGTGTGCGTCTATACTCGTGTGTCTAGTGCACAACACATGAATTTCTTTTCATGCAGTTAGGTACTTGTTATCCTGATGGGAGTCTATCAGTTGCTAATCACCCAAACTGTCACCGACCTTCTGAGATCAGCTGTCCGTCAACTGTCGAGTCAGCTGGGGTGGAGGCTGCTCTGTCTGTCAACAGTTTCTACTCATGTCACCTGAGCCATTTTTAGCTCTAAAACTAACTTCTATCACATGCGCGCCTCTTTCCTTTTTTTCCCCCACTACTGTTATTTTAATGAATCATAAAAATTTGAGCAGGTCTGCCATGCTGAAACCATAGACCGTAGACTATTACGCACATTATCAAGGTGTTTCCATTCTTCTGCCCACTCTCGATCTGTTAGACGATGGTCGATCACCTCCTCTTGACGAGCTCCATGCACTGCTGCAAGAAGATCGGACAGGACATCTATTACAGTTCTGACTATGAGGGAATTTAGCCACATACAGTAGACGGATCACCTCAACAAACACAACACATTTTTATTTTCATTTCTCTTTCTAATTTGACAATGACAGTTTCATTATTTTTATGTACACATTGCTGGTTGCTACATGCATCTAAAAGTAATGCACACAGAGACTACATGTTATAAATATGCTATCTATCATAATGAAATGGAATAACTTTCAAATTTTCACCAGATAATATTGCACTGTATGTGAGTAAATTTAAATGACTTTTACACTATCCAGCATCATATCTGCTGAGCAAAGTCTTATTATTTTCAAGCCAACGTGCACTTTTGGTGATACTGCAGCGTTATGTCTAATCTGGCTGAGACTTTAGCTCTTTGCTTTAGGAAAAGCAGATGGAAGACATACATGGTTTCCACAGTTGGCCACATGGGCATGTATGGTTATGGTCTTTATATAGACACACTGCCACAAGGATTAACATATTGGACTGACAACTGGCTTTTGTTTTCAGCATGCACCCCAGTATTTACACAAGCTCACTTAGTTTTGACCATATACCTGACTGTGTAACAGATGACTGTAGATCAATGGATTTATCAAACCATGTTAATGCTTTGTAGCTGCTCTACCTGTCTGCCGATGCCTGTCTCGAGCGTCCCGGTGTTCATTATGTCTGTATGCATCTCTGTACTGGTGCGCCAAGGCCATGTCTTCTAAGCGATAGTGCTGGGGTCCTACTTGGGGGTTGGGCGGGTGGGACAGGCCATTGGCAGGATGTGTAGGGAGGCCGTTGGGTGGCGGGTGAGCAGGAAGACCTGTGCTGGGACTGAAACGCTGGCTCGGGCTGATGGTGCATGGTCTCTTAGCCAGGTGGTCTGGGTGCAGCCCATCTCTGTCTGAGCTTTCTTTGGTCCTAAGGAAGTAGACGAGAGTGAGCTAAAACATGCGATGGATGCCTAGGGGCTTCGAAGTAATGTAGGTTGAGTTCAGTACATGTTTTTGTGACTTTATATAACGCAGTTTGGTAAAGTAACTATGTTGGTGTGACAGAAAAATTATCCACTAGATAACAGACATACTTCACAATCTGCTGAGTATGCTATGCAAAAGCAAACACTCCGCACTGTGAAGTGATGTGATAACAATAAACTGAAAAATTCAATAATCAATTTAAAACCTTGGGATGAAAGTTAAAGACTGGGTACAGATTCAAAGCTTAAAAATACAGAAGGCTGAGATGTGTTGTATATTATGTCCACACAAAGAGAGATGGTATAGGTGGAATAAGAGGAAGCGGGTACCACATAGTTTAAAAAAATTAAACTTAAAATTAAATAACACCACAGTCACCAAATCACTACTACGGATACATGTTTGAGTAATTAGAAATCATTCTTCTACTAACATATCTACCTTTATTTTAAAAAATGTACAATGTGGTTCATTTCTCAGCTTAGTTTCAAAAAAAATTTTCTCCAGCACGTCATCGGGATCACAAGGAGCAATATGACAGCTGGTTTGCAAAGCTGAATATTCAGTACAAACTCATCACTTCATAGTTTAGGAAAACATGCCACTTAAAAGACCACAATATCTTTAAAACCTTTCTTAAAATCCCTTCTCTAATTTCAAATAGATAGTGTTTACACGGATTACAGCATCTATTATGGGAACCTTTATTGTTTGAGAAGCTCAAGTTGAAAATGCAAACATGTTTTTTTTTCAGTGCAATGACTCCCATGTGGCGTACACCAACCCGCATATCACACACACGTATGTATGAGAGGCGCTTGTTGTTCATTAACAGTAAGGCACTGTTTCTCCAAAGCGCCTGCACAGCTGTACACCATATGTATCAAACAAAACTAAGTCCAACTGTATACCCTTCATCTCAATCTCTTAATCCGAATATCCCTCTGCCTACTCTTAGATTGCAAGTATTTCTCCCTCCCACCCTGCTCTCGGGCTTATGGGGCAATGGGAGCTGAAGGCTGTGTGTTTGACAGATGTTTGGTCATACTCATTTGTGTTTGTGTACTTTATGTGAGTGTGTGTGTGTGAGAGAGAGAGAGAGAGAGAGAGAGAGAGAGAGAGAGGTTGTGTTTTCAAGCCATCTGGACAGTTTAAACGCGAGTGTTGATATTAATCTGTTTAGCTGGATGGCAATAGCCAGGCATTCAGATGGAAATCACTCTTTATCATCACAGGGATCAAAAGCAAAAAAAAAAAGAAAAAAAGAAAAAAATGTAATGCTGCCACATGCAGATGACGTGTCTTTGTGAAAAAGACAGTAATCCTTTTTTTAGTAAGCAGGTTCTACCTCTAAGAAAGTAATAAAAAGATCATCTGATCCTTGCCAGGTATTAAAATTAGATGTATACAACCTTAAATAATATACAACACATAAAATGTTAAACAGCATTAAAAAGTCAAAATGCAAGTACACCATGTGATTCAATAAGTTACAGAACCACCATCAGCTGGAATAACATGAAGTAACTGTGTTCTGTGTGATGTTGAAGCTCTCTCAATTTGTTGTGGAAGAATTTTGGCCCACTCTTCTTTACAACGTTGCACTAGTTCATTGACATCTGTAGACACTTATTAATCAACATTTTATTATATTAAGCAACATTCACCTGGTTGAGGTGTGGACTGCTGCAGCACCTTGATTTTCAAATGACAGCAAGATAGCCAGGTCTTGAGACAGCTAAACCAACCCGTACCATCATCCCTCCACCACTGTGTGTAACAGTTAGTGTAAGGTAATTGTATTGACATGGTGCATATAGTTTATGCCAAACACAGCACTGCTCTTTATGTCCAATTACCTCCAGTTTGGTCTTGCTTGTCCAAAGGACATTGTTATAGAATACCTGTGGTATATTTTCATGCAACTTTGCAAATCTAAGCTGTCCAGCCATGTTCTTTGTAGAAAGAAGCTATATTTGTTTAAAGTCTTTTTCCAACTGTACAGTCATGAACTTTACTATTTAACATGCTAACTGAGGTCTGTAGAGTTCCACATGTAGCACTTAGGTTTTATTTATTTACTTTTTAAAATTTCTCTGAGTCCTGTATGGTCTGACTTTGAACTGAACTTGTTGGGACAACAACTTCTGCGAGGAATGGATGCTTGTCATTAGTGAGTATCCTTTGCCACACTAGAATGATGGACTCCATGAACATTTAGATGCTCCACATCAACAAATGTTAAACTGTAGAAATTTCACAATCATGTCTCAACATATAACCCTTAAAACTTCATCTCATGACTGTATCTGTTCATGCTTGAACACATCCCTGGTTGTAGTAGACAACAAACTAAGGGACAGCTGGCTCTGTGCCGGCTGCGCCCCCTCACCTCACTGAGTCCTACATGTCATGTACAAACAGGAGGACAGGAGCCTGAGGTGTGCAGATTAAAGCAGGATTGCATGTCCAGCTTCAACCCCTGGTCCTGTTCAACCCAAACCCCCACCACCCACCTCAACCCCCCAACTCAGGATGTGCTCAGTGTTATGTTCAGCGCACTGCCATCTGGACACATCCCGGACATATGGACAGCTGCTGGGGGGTAACAGGCCAGACAGGCGGTGAGTGGCAAGGAGGTACAGGAGAAATCAGAAAAGAAGGATGGCATCAGAAAAAGAAGAGGGGGAAAAAGTTTAAAGCAGCACAAAGGAACATTTTTGTCAGTTTTAGCTCAGTAGGCCCCCCTGCAGGCATGGAGTTTAGGTCGCATTTGTACAATTTTACTTTCTTTAGTCTCCTGCCTGGTTACTCTCATTTTCCTTCTGTTGTACTTTCTTGTAACATAGTGCTGTGAAGTGACATGCAGTCATTGTTTTTCTGTCTTCGATTGTTTGATTGCATTTACTTTATTACACTCTCTTCTTTCCTTTTCAGCTTTCTTAATGTTTTGCCTCTCACCCTCTCTTTTTCTCCCACTACTTTTTATCTCTCTACATAAACGTTTGGTAAAGACAGCATACAGCATCAAGGGGCCCAGATTTATCCTTCTCACACACAAGATTTATAGCTTCCTCTTGTCGTTTGGCATTGTGAAAAGCTGAATTCATTTGTTTTAGAGTCTGTTAAGAAGAGTCTGTGTCAGAGACTGACAAATGCATGTGGACTTCAGAAGTCTGTGCTTTCTTGGGTTTAATGGAGTCATCCTACCTGTCAGGAGTCCTTCTCTTGCCATGTTCATTCATCTCCAGCATAATCTCTGAGGAGTCGAGGGGCGAGCTGGCATTAGCATCCAGTAGAAGCTGCTCATGTTGGGCCAGATACTGAGCTGGAGTCTGCTTGGCCAGCCTGGCACAGTGGAGCAATTCCCTCTGCAGCAGAGGCAGGTTTGCCTTCAGTGGTTAAAAGAAGAGAGACATATATCTCTGCTTAGGAATGAAATAAGTTGTTGCAGGAAAGATATAAATTCATCGAACCAATGTTAACGTTGAGAAGAGAGTTAAGTGAACAGGGGGAAAGATCGAAACTCGCGGTGGAACATTAGATAGATGGGGTGAGAGTAAAATAATGCCAGATTAGGTTGGGAGGAAAAAGAGAGTGATAAATGAAGAGACAGGATGAGATAAGGCAGGTCCCTTGACACATTCCTCCACCATGTGTCTCACTCTCTTCGGGGTGTTCTGATGTGTGTGTTGTATCAGCGTGTGTGGGTATGTGTGAATGTGTGTGTGACAGTCCTGTCAAATAGCTCTCTCAGACCTGTCTGGTTGATATAACACAGCTATTGCTGCAATGTCCCAGATGTGGAGGATCATGACATGCCAGGAGGTCCAACCAGCTCACACACACTTCCACACATACTCTTTTTAAAGACATATTTACATGCACATCCTACTACTGTCTACATTAAATATGACTGCTACCTTTCACACCTATAAAACAAATGATTTATTTATAAATAAAGTCATGGTTTCCCTTCCCATCTTTTTTTATCACTTTTTAGAAAAGTCAGAAAGGCTAAAGGAATACACACACACACACATGCACACTTTTAGGACAGGAATGTAAAGTAGCAAAATACATTTACTTAAGTACCGTATCTAGAATTACTTTGCAAATGTACCTGAATGTTAACATCTATGCTGGTTTATACTCCCCTTGATTAAATAAAATTTCTAAGGGAAAATTGTGCTTTCTTTCAGTTTAAAGTAAGTACGGAGAACAAAACAAGCTGCCTGACTTCATGGCAACACACTGGTGGCAAACTGTTTTAGTACCTCTGGCCATACTGGGTGTTTTTGCCAAGTATTCTTTGGTAAAACACATATTTAAAAAAAAACAACAAAAAAACAAAAACAAGCTGCTTTGGATGCTGTGGTGTTTAAGGAATTTCTGCTGGAAATTCAGGCTCTTCAAAGTGTGGTATGGTGAGTAACCATGCCAGTGGGAAAGTTGTTTACATGTGGGGGCAGCTGATTGAGCTTTCTAAAGCTCAAGTAACACAAAATAAAGCCCCGAATGCAGACAAGTTGTCGAGGGGATGTCACTGATGTGGGGCAGGAGCAGAGCTGAGAGCGAGTTTGGTCTCCTGGCTGTTAAGGGGAATGTAAGATCACTGGCAAATAAGACTCATGAGAACAGAGCGCTGACAAGAACAATACTGGTAATGCAGTCTTGTCTGTTTCATCAAAATGTAACAGTGGGAATGTATTCAGGGCTCCAAAGCCTCTCTGTCTGGATTTTAAACAATATGGACAGAAAGAGACAGCTAGCAGAATAAAGGCAGAGGGACTGCAGTGCTTGTTAACAACAGATGGGATGTTGCAGTGAAAGCGTGTCTATGACCCATGGAAACAATCAGTTGTGAGTTTCTGTTCATGTTTTCTACCAAGAGAGTGCACCCACATTACCTGCCAATGCTGGCTATGACAATTCCAGCTCACCTGTTGCCAGATGACATCCTTACACCTTTTTGATGATCGCGATATTGCAAGTTTAGTCAACGATTCAATATTTTTTCAATAGTTTCATCTTCATTTTTATTTACCTATTATTTTTCCTGAGTGATACATAATGAAAAACTATCATTTAGATTTAGAAAGCATAACTAACTTATCAGTTTGGTTTGTACAACCTGCTAAAGTAACATTTTTATACCTATCTTTTCTTTTTTTTAAAAAAATCAGATTGAAGTACATTTTCAGAGATGATCTCAAACCAAAGTCAGTCCCTATTAAAAATGTATAAGTGTTATGATTCTTCAATAGAAAACAGGTTTTATTTCACCTAAAACCAACAATCAGAGATTTACCTTTAAGAAAGGAATGACAAAAGGCCTCAGGGGAAAGTTGGTAGCTTCGTGAAGTTTGGAGTGAAACTCCTCAATGGTGAGTGTGGAGTTCTATCCAAAAATGCAAGAGAAACAGACTTTTACAAACTTTTTACAAACTTACATACATTTTTAAAATATTCCACTTCCCTGTCAGAATACTACCGTTTGCCAAAATAAAGACTTTGCACGTTTGTGTAGTTTACTTCCATTGTGATTAGAAATATTCAACAGGATGAATTCTACAGAAAAAGTACATCACTACATACCACCAATCCTAACACAAGACTGCGCACTCTCTCTCCAATCTCAGGCGATATGTCATTGCCAAACTGCTGCAGAGTGGTGAGGAAGCGCTTCAACTTGCAGAGCTGCCGCGCACCACAAGCTGGAGGGAGCTGCTGGTTGGACAACGAGGCTGTCGAGGACATGGCTGGCCCGTTACTGAAGCCGTTGGGAGTGGACGGAGCACCATTTAACGATGTAGGAGAGTGGCTGCTCCCATTCAGCACTGTAGATACACAGACAGAAGGAGTGCATGCTGTGAATTGTGACAGTAGCTTCGGAGGGGCCTGCAGGGCATCTTGTAGATCTGTTGAGAAGATGATGCCAGTGGTTATTGTTTTGTCCGGTTTAGAAAACAGTGTGTGGTCAAGCTGAACTAGAAACAAATCACACAAGACTCAAATTTGATACCGCGCCACAGCTCTGCACGTTCAAAGTGGTCACAGTGATGCAATTTCCTGCGACTTTCTAGGTGCTATGAGTGTGTGTGCAGTGACTTCAGCTGTTTCACAAGTGCTACCAGTTGACCCCCTCCAGCTCCTCCGCCCCCCCCCCCATATCAGTCTATTTCACTCTACTCCTCACTCACTCACTTACTAGGACACAACTATAAGAGGAACTTGTTAAAGATGTGCCAAAAATAGTGCTGTGGCCTGTGTTACTTTTATTCCAGTAGCAGGTGTGTAGCTAAATCTGGTCCTGCACATGTCCACCAGCTGAGAGTAGATTTGCAGCTTTAAGGTTCAGAATAGACACAGCATTCATACACATATATAATCGCTCACATACTCTTCTTATTGCAGGCACAAACAAACTCATAAATACACAAGAGCTCACACACACACACACATACACACAAACTTGACCTCTACCCTGACATGCTCTTCTTCAATCTGTCATGTATTGTCCTTTATGTAAGTGTATGTGTGTTGGATCAAAGAAGGCAAGATTGTGCTCTCTCTTCATCTGAAATATCTTTCCCTGTGATTAAATCAGATGCCACGTTAATGGAAAACACTTATCCCGCATTCAAAGTATAATTTCATTACTGATGCAGCAGATTTTTCAGCTGTATATGCAGAGCTTCATCCACAGTGAGCCACTGTTGACTGGTATGCTACACCTGGTTCTCATATTTGAATAAATCTAAGACTATATACTGCTCACTTGTTCACTGGTCCACTTCCTGTGGTTCCTCTTAGGTATGGTTGTCGCTCTAATCCGAGGGTCGAGGGCCTGAACACATATGGACTAACCCATGTGATCCCGACAGGCAGCACTTGTGTTCTGGTTTTAGGGAGAGGGAGAGCTACAAGGAGAGGGGTACATTGCTGACCGCCCGCCATGACAGGTGAAACAACATGGCTTGTCATTGCTATATAGGGAAGAAAGTCGTGTACACTCTACAACGCCATCCCGCCTGATGTGCCTTGTACCAACCGCCGGCTGACCAGCTGATAAACAACACAGACACGAGCATGCACACACAATGCAACACGCGCGCCCCAAGACACTTGTCCCACCAACGAGGGCATTATTCACACCGTAGGAGACACACATGCATGCCTGCAGAGACACACACCTGGCATGCAAGTGACAGCGACACTTGTTCACGAGAACAGGGAAGAAACGTATATTTGGAATTCCCCTCCCTTTATGCAGGCGCACACAGAGACAGTTGACCTAAGAGGAACAAATGCTGCTTTCTGAGGTGCTGCACATACTTATTACATTTGGTAACTTGTTACGGATTGCTCCGAGAGCAATTTGATTATTTCAGTGGCTCTGAGGTAACAAAGGTTAATTGGACAAATCGTGGCAACGAAAACGCAATTATATTTCAAAAAGCACAGCAAAAAATTAAAAACTTGAATTAATTTTTAAAAAAATGCATTCCAGGGAAGAATCAAACAAACAAAAAAGTTAAAAAATAATAATAATTCACCGATTCATGTCTGGAATAGCATTTCAAGGCAATAAAAAGACAAAAAAAGTTTTAAAAATAATAATTCTGCCACAAAAACATTTTTGGAACAAAAAACTGAATAATCATATTTTCTAAAAACAAAACAAAAAAAAACCAATAATATTTCATAAAACACAACCGCAAAAAAGAAAACAAAAAAAGACTAAACATAATATTTCAAAGCATATTTGCCACTTGGTGAAATGTTTCATGAAGGAATGTGTTCAGTTTCATGTTATTTTAAGACATTTTCAAATTCTTGTAATTAGTTCTGTTTTTATGCTTGTATTTGGTGCCTCAGGCACACCTCAGTCGAACCTATACCTGGTCTCAACATGTTTTTCAAGATTTCGTCAAGAAAATGGTGCTTGCAAAGAGAAACGTTTGGCTGTAGATTGCTGACAGTGAATGAGAGACTGACAGACAGTGAAAACAAAGAACACTGTGATCACAATACATGGTATGTACTTTAATTTCTTGGAACTGGGTGATTCATTTTAGTGTAATTTTAACCCAAACGTCAACTTAATCCATACTTGCATATATACATCAGCTTTCTATTAGGTTCAGTGCTGGAGACCGCACTTTGGAGAACATGGTTATAGTCAAAGCTTTGTATGAAATGAAACTTTGGTGCTGATTCTGCAAGGAAAGCTCGCTCTTTAAGTCCACACCTGCCTTGCTACTTTCTTACTGATACCTTGTGTACATCTCTGAGTAACTGTGTAGGCTAATATAAGCTGCAGAAACATCTCTAACTCAAACATTTAAAAGGATATAAGATGTGGTGTAGTGAAGAACATGAAGGAGCCTTACTTGATTTACTGGTGGTCGGTGTGAAAGAGGCATTGCGACTCGTAGCTTGGCTGACAGCCGGGGGTGGAGGAGGCATGGTGGGTGGGGTGGACCTGGGCTGGGTTTTCACATCCGCAGGTGAATCTGGCATTGTTCCAGCCTTCTGCACTCTGCTACCTGCAAATGACCAAAGAAAAACACAGACTGTTGTGAAGGTGGCACTCCATCTTAGGAAAAAAAAAAAAAAAATTTTAAAAATCAGAATTTTGAAGAGGAAAAGAGGACAGCACTGACATTTTCACCCGGGAGCCATCGATTGTTTCCTTAACCAAAAGCTCCGCATATGGAACTAAAACAAATCAATGCAGGCAGTGGAAATGAATCCAAACTTGTATTGTGTTTCTTGCTAGAGATTCATGGGGCCTGGGAGACATGCACTAACACCTGCTCTCTCGCTCAGCTGCTGCTGACTGAGGTCCCCCCCCAACCCCCCACTTCACCCTCCCCTCTCGTTCTCTCCTTCACACATACACAATCCATGTAGCAATGACATCCCAATCAGTGCCCCTACCCTTCCCGATGTAAACTCCAACCCTCACACACACATTCACCGGCGTGCACACACACAGACACACACACACACACACACGCACCTCCCCGCCTGTCCCTCCTCCTTCCCTAGCTCAGACAGCCGGCTTGACAGCCAGTGACAAGTGCAGCTGGATCTGCTGCTGTCCATCACGGCAGACTGACTCTCGGCAGAGCTCTGTCCCGCTACCAGAGGCTTCACTGTCCTCTGACAGACACCCTGCCAGGACCAAACAAGGCAAGGCCAAGCTCTGTGGTGTGAAGGCAATGGATGGCGAGGCAAGAGACATGACACAGGGTCAACACGCCATATAGACAAGCATGTTGTTTTCCTTCCAAAAAGAACTGCACAGACTTCACAGACTTGTGTACAGATCTGCATAGACCATGAAGGTGCATGTGGGTCAGAGGCTTGTAGTGTCAGATCACTTACGGTGCTCAACAAGAGTAGAAAAGCACTTTATAAATGTTTACCATTTTCAAAACACCTCCCATAAAGTTATACTCTATTTTTCTATCTATAGCGTGTTGACTGTCTTTGTGTCCGTTTGTCAGCGCAGCTGCTGGAACTATATCTTTCTGCTATTTAAACCTGAGCTGCAAGTGTGACGACTTTTTCAGTCGGCGAGAAGATAGCTTTCAAGGATGTAAACGGGTGTAACGAGCACAGAGTGCCATGTACGCAAACTATCCAGTGACAAACAATGGAGCAAATAGATCTCATAGTTTTAATATTTTATATCAGCACAGATCTGTGCCTTTCAGATTATTTCTAGACACTATTATTGCACAAATATGGACACGGACCAAAGCAGATGTAAACAGAGTCAAAGTTATGGTGCATTTGATGACTGTCATGGTGGGACAGTAGAAGCAAAAACAGATTTTTATTTTTTTTTTGTTGATACAATGGTCAGTTTTGGGATTTTGTTTTCCATATTTCACATTTCAGAATGCTGTGAAGAAGATGTCTCTGTAACATAGTTGGGTTTTTACTGTGTTTTTTTTTTTTGTCTCCTCACAGCTAGTGATTCAGGTCATGAGTTATCTCCGGGTACTCCAGCTTCCTCCCATGGTTTAAAATCACACCTGTCTGGTTGGCTGGTGATTCTAAATTGACAACCAATCAGCGTGAGCTCACATCATTGTTTGTTTGGACGGCCTTCGTGGGATCCTGCGATGGACCAGTGACCTGTTCAGGGTGAACATCACCCAAAGGCTCCAGTGAATTGTGGTTTTCAATAAAGATTCAAATATTACAATGGATATTCTTAAACACTCCTTGCCTCAAAACTGAAGAGAACTTTTTCAGTCGTTATACACAGCAACCCATTTTTTTTCCCAGTGTTTGAATGTTTTTACTATTTGCAAATACAGACACACATTTTCCCATGTTTTGCCAAACTGTGTTATTTACATATTCAAACCTGAAGTTGGCGATAACAGATGGTGAAACCAATTAGCTCAAAGATTTAACTTCCCCTCTGCCTTCTCTTCAGGTGTTTCTTTAAGTATTGATGGAGAAAAATCCGAGACAAAGAAATCAACTCCACCTGTTCTCACAGGCACAGTTACACCTTTACAAAATGTCAAACTCCTAACTCAGCTGCATTGTGCTGCAAACAGAACAACGCTGTGACTATCTCTTGTACTTATACTAATTAAAAACCCTACCAACAAGGCAGTGAATTATCTGAAACATATAAGCGCTTGTTTTAAATCCTGTGTATGGCTGTGTTGTACAATGCATTGCACTCATCAGCTATCATATGAAATCACTATCTCATAATGTGTTTTTCATTTCATGTTTTGCTCCACAAAACCCTTGCATCAGTTGGCCTCAGTGCTGGATGTAAGCCTATTTCTGAGAGCTTGTGTAGAAGCGCTCAACAGCTGGTGTCTGTATTTAAAGAGCGCCACACTGGAGTGTGCTGTACGAGAGCTATTGACACAGTGATCCACAAGAACACGAGGGGCACTCTGCTATTCGCCCCATGCCAGACGCTCTGAACATAAACACACAAGACAGAAGCAGACGTGGGCGGCTGGTATAAATAGATGTAACCATTCTGCTCTATAGAGCGTTAAACATGTAAGGAAGCACTCTCTCTCTCTCACTCTCTCTCCACGCCTCTGAACTGATGAGCTAATTCCAGCAGGGAGGAAGTTTCACTACACCTAATATCACATCTGTGCTTGAATTTGTACAGTGTTGCAGTATTTGTTATCTGCTGCATTAAACAATCTTGCTGCTGTATTTGTCCCCATACTGATTGTACTGAATTTACAACTAAACAAACAAGAGGTCGACCCATGTGTGATAAAATATGAGGATGTGGACGGCAGGATAAGGGGGACGTCCTGTCTTCCTGCTCCCACTGTGGGATTATGGACAGCTGTTTAATCTGACCAGCTACAGAGACGGGGCGCACACACACGCATCATCCTCTGGATTTTACTTTTAATACATTAGGAAGTCTGCTTGGTCTGCAGCCTCATCTGTTACCATTTGTGCTGGCATTGTGCTGAGTTATGAAAGATGAAACATTCACACCAGAAGAATTATTTGAAATTTGAAAAAAGAGGAAAGTTTATATCTGCTCTTCAAGATCCGATCCGGACTGCTGTCCTGTCTGCACCCTACTATTTCACGTTTAGATGTCTGAGAGCAGCCCCTCTGAAACCAACACAGACCCCAGCTGAAAACAGATCTGCTCGTGTTGCTGTCTGTGCTGAATCCTACTGAATATTATACTGAAAATAAAACAGTTTGATGCAACTGCTGCCCACCTTGCTGCTGCTGCCCGTGCCTGTTTGTCTGTTTCTCACACTCTTTGAACAGCTGTATTTCTGCACGTTTGACGTAATTCGAGCTAAAAGATTGCTCACCAAAGAGACAGCCTGCGTTCTAAAAATGTTCTCCATCTTCTACTCTCCCTTTGTGCCATGATGAAACAAGATGAAAAACAATTCACTTCGAGACACACACAAAACCGCGGACAGCCTGCTGCACAGCTGCACACGCACACTTCCACGGTTTGTCTAACTTTCTTAAGTCATTTTGGTGGCTCGTTACTGATTTAAGGACATATGCTTTCATTAAAAATCCCCAAATCGAACATGCATGCGCAAATACAAATTATTTTGTAGTTACAAAACATTAAATGGCCATTCAGATGCTGATGGTGTATTTCAGTCTCATTTGACAAGGGCATGTGTCGCTGCATCAACCGTATGTGCCATGTATCTGTGTGTGTGTGTATTTGTGTTCCACTGGAAATACTGCTGCAACTTATTAGCCCTGGCTAGCCACTACAGAACAGTCCCCTTAAATTCCCCCCCACCCACCCCCAGTCTATGCAATCTTTCATACTCCACAGAGACTCTCGTCAGTGACCACATAGGCCTCTGTCTCTTGCAGCCTCCCTCCCTCCCTTCCACTGTAATTCCCCCAGTCTCCAGGAATGCTGTTGTTTTTAATTTCTCCCAGCTGCTCTGGCCGGCTGCCCAGCCGCCTGCCTTTCCACATCTGTTCCCTATCCGGCCGCTGTGGAGTCCACACAAACAGAGCCTGAGCCCCTGGCCCCCTGCCCCCCCACCAGGCCTTTATTTCAAAACATTTGGGATTGTAACCCTGCGACCTGGGCAACAGACTTGACCATACAGCACCATCTACATTCAGACTCCAAACTAAAATGCCAGTTTAAAGAATAAAACATCGTCACACAATCGATATGTCATCTTTCAACACCAAAAGAAAAAAAAAAGTATGTTTTATGTCTGTCAGCTATAGACTTCTATATTTTGAAAGCTGTTGTCAGTGTGAGCTTGTATTTTTTATTACAGGTAAGATGGGAATGTGAGTGTGCGTCTGTGTATGTGTGCACATTTATTTATGTGTCAGCACAGAGGGTGCTTATGTAGAAAGATCCCAGACTCCACTTCATCTTGAGCTGATTTAGGGTTCAGAGGCTTTAAAGCCCTCACTAATGACAGGGTGGGATACGGGCCGGCGAAGTGCATGTACACACAAACACACACATATTTATGCTTCCACTCCTTTGCCCTAACGTTAACCCAATTCTAACTTTACGCTTTAAAACTGGAAAAGCCCTTTGAAGACGTGCCGAAAAGTTAGAAATGGTCGAAATGTTTTCACTTTCCAGAAATGTCCACAGTCGTATGGTTTACAACTCAAATTCCCCCCTCACACACACACACACACACACACAGATAAACAGATGCACTCACACATGCTCACGAGATTGCAGAATGCATGGGCTCACGCTGCGGACACAAACACAGACATTTTCCCCTGTGTTACTTGAGAATCTCTGTGATAGACACATGCAGGGCCGGCTGAACAAACATTTTGGACAGAAAACAAACAGGGGAATGGGAGGACTGGTGGGGAGGTCAATGGTTCCTCTTGACTAAAGCCATACTGCCTTTGATCAGATTACAGCTAGTAAATCACAGATAGTTCACCAGATTTTTCAAGTCACAAGTGCCAACATTTTTTAAAGTTTAAACTGGTAGGGAAACTGGAAATGGCTTAAAGATGAGGAGAAAAGCGAGGACGAGTCAGAGACAATGTATCCGGGACAGAGGTGTTGAGGTTAGAGTTGTGTTTCTGTCTCTTCTGAGATGCACGAATCTTGTCTTATTGAGCTTATATCTGAGAGCTGTTGATGTAATTGTATTGAAGTTCTAGCGACCATCTGTTCTCCTCTGGGAAGGCCTGGCTCCTCTCGTCGCCAGTGAAGTGGTTATATGCAGCATATCACTGCTGCCGACGTGCTCGCAGAGAAAAAACTTCCTTTTCAGATTTTCCCAACGGCTGCTAATAAAATCCAGATGCTAGACTGGAGCTGTCTCTGCCTTCCTCCCGCCTCCTTCTCCCCTCCTTCCACTCCATCTTCTGTCCTTCTACATCTCTCCTCTGAGTCGTGCTTCCTTGTTCATCTACAGTGCCAATCATTTACTTTCATCCACCTTTCATCCCGCTGCCCCCTCCCTCATCCTCCCCCCTGCCATCCATCCATCCATCCCGGCCACCTCCTTTCTCTCCAGCCACTAAACCCAGAGTCATTCCTAAATAAAGGAAAGTATTTGTGACATTTGGCCGAGGCAGGCTGTGCCAAGAACAACTCCCTGGCTAGCCAGACACATCTGGAGTGTGTTAGGCCTGCACCGGCCACTGGTACCAGCGCGGGCTATCCCAGCACACATTACACAGAAAACAGTCCCAAGTATTTGACTGTAAGAAACACACAAACTGGACTGCATGCTCGCTGGGTTCCCAACCTTGCCATATGGCTAAGTTCTCACTTGTATTTGTTTACGTTGTTTATATTTACCCAGCAGCATCAGACTAATATCCAGTTTATGTGGACAGAAGTGCAGGATCACAACTACGTCAATGTTTCCTGCGCATGCACATGAGCCACATTTGAACTACATGCTTTGGTTTTTGTTTTTTTGTTGTTGCTTTTTTCTTTTTCATATATTCGGCACGTGTCTTGGTATGTGTGTTGAGCGTGTGCTTGTGTGTGGGCATGTGTGCGTGTGTGGCTCCAGGGTCCCTGTGTGAGTGGAGCTGAACACCTGAACATCAATAACTGTCATGCGGGCCACCTGGGACCCCGCAGCCAGCTTGCACCATGGGCACACAGCCATCACCAGCACAGCTGCCACGCGGAGGGGAGGGGTGGAGGTGGGGGGTGGGGGGCTGAGGGTAAAGGCAGGCAGACAGGGAGCGCGGAGATGTGAGGGGGGAAGACGGAGACGAGAAAGAGTCGCGCAGAGGAGGAAGCGACTGTGTGTGCGCATCTGGGAACGGACTGGAGAGACACGCGGGCGGACAGGCGCGAGCGGAGGGGAGAATTTACTCGCAGCTTCTGCTCTGGATGAAAACTCGCCTTTGTTTCCCGCTCGTTTACATCTTCTTTTCCTAATCCTGTCAGCTGTGTGGCTAATTTTGCCAGCTGAAAGCTCAGCCTCAGGCTGTCATAAACTAACATTTGATCAGACTTTCTGTTGTGTTTCCTCTCTCTGATGAGCTCAGTAATTGGACTCCATCAGTCATGACATAAATCATCTTTATGTACAGTACACTGTCGTCACAGCCGTGTGAGATGCGGTTCTGTGAAAGCCTTCTTTTCTTGTAAGATTTATGCTAAAGTGTGTTCTTCAGCACTTACAATTGCTAGAGTTACATCACAACAAAACAAACAAAAACAGGTTTTGTTTTTTAATTTGTCCAAGCATATTTGCAGTGAACGCATTTACATTAATAAGCTCCCCGAACGCAACACCTGCAGCCTCAACCAACGCCTATTAGCTCATCAGGCTTTTAATTACTCTGTTAATTGCATACAGGCAGCATGAAGGGCAGCCTGGGAATAGGGCAAGGAGGGCCTCCTGAGGACCCGGCTTGACAAGCCAGACAAACAGAGAGGAGGTTTTCCACCATCAGCAGTCGTAACAGCGCAGCTCTGGAGGCTGGGAGGAGAGGTAAAACAGTAGACAATAACTGCGAGTGTCTCAGCGGCACGGAGTGATATCACCTCCTGTTCTGATCAGTTACTCCTGGAGGCTACGGCTGTGAGCCGAGTGATGAGAGAGGCTGGGGAGAGAGGAGCCGGGCCATGAAAAGGCAGTTATGTGTACATCTGTGAGGCGCTATGCCACATCTGGAGTACTTCATACTGGTCACAGGAGAGGGGAGGGGGGTGCTGAGGCAGACTGAAGGGGTTGAAGGGGGGGCTGAGAGGAGTTAAGCGTGGGAATGTCCCACTGTTAAGTTAAGGGCATGTGGGCTCATTGTGTTTGTGGGAGAGTTAGGCTGGAGTCTTCACAGAGTGACCCGTCTGTCACAGAGCTCGGCAGTAACACAAACATCCTCTTAACTGTACAAACTGGACAAGCGCACATACAAATCGGACTACACAGCAGCTGACGTGAGAAAAAGCCTGAGAAGATCTGTGTTTCCTTCATTCAAGCCGTGTGGCATTTAGCAGTTATCCTAAGCAAATTTCTCTATTGATCTTTTCAATGTGACTGCCCCTGTGTTCCTCCCTTGCAGCAGATGTCGTCCCTCCGTTTCTTCCAGGAGCAGTGTTTGAGGAGGTGTGTCCAGGAAACGGTGGCCGGCGCTGGCTTCCTGTGTGACAGGTGTGCGATGGAGGCCTGACAGCTGCTGTCCTGTCCTCTCTTTCCCTCTCTCTGTTCTTCTCTCCTGTTTCTCCCTCCTTCTGGCCAGCTGCAGCAGAGAGCAGCTCTGTTTGTTCTTACATCACCAGGGCTGCCTGGTGATTTATAGAGCACAAAAGGCTTAGATTTGACCCTGGCAATATGCCCGCACACCACGGCAAATGCAGCATCTCTGTCTTTCCTCATCACAGACCCCTACTCTGCATGTAGGATGTCTGAACAGCTTTGTGCGCCGGTAAAGCCTGACACCGAGCTGTCACTTACGGCTTGGAAATAGCTTGGAAAACAAACAGGAGATTAGTCATTGTACGAGTTGATGCCTCGTATTCCATTTCATTCTGTGTTAAATGTCTGCCATGTCACTATGGAGCTGTCAGCGCTGACAAAACTGTCTGCAGTCTGAACTGCTCCTCAGCCCGCCATCGCTCTCATACCTCCTCATTTGGCTCAGAGGCACAGCAACAAAAGCACCTGACATTAGCCAGGCACGGGTAAAGTGTCGTCTATTATCCTTCGAGACCCCATAAGTTTCACATATATATATATTTATACACATGTGCTCTCTCACACACACAAAACCACTGAGAAACACAATGTGGCAGAAAATTGGAGTATTCATGTGACAGGTTACAGAGGAGCTTTGACAGTTTCTCCATTTAGCCTGCAGCCAGCTCACGCTGGAAGCTGCCGAAATAAATACCAAGTCCTCCTCTGGGACACTAGCCGACTACAGGACGCCGACACAAAAACAGACCAAGTGGATGAAGAGGGCAACCGCCGTGCCAATAACATGCTGATTATGTGAGCTAATTAGCAAATTAAGATGACCCGCTGTCATGTCATGGTCAAAGAAAAAAAAAACGCAGTAAACACTGTTGCAGATAAGCAATGTTGGTGAATTATGTTAGGTCAAACTGAATATTGTCTTTTTGGCTTCATGGGTCTATTTTTATTCTCCTTTACAGGTCTTGTGGTTTTGTTTCACCACACAGAAGATTCCCGGTTCAAGTCCACACCGAAACCCTTCCGTTTGCATGCTCTCCCTGCGTCTGTGTGGACTTTCTCTACCTAGTTTTTGGTGTTACAGGTTACGTTGACCGGTGATTCTTAACTGACCACTGAAGTCAAAGTCAGCATGAATGTCTGTTCTCATATCTCACTCTGTCTTTGATCTGGGATCGACTGGTGACCAGTCCAAGGCTCTAAAAAAAACCACCTCCACCCAGCCGTGATCCTGAGCTGGAGAAAACAGATATGGTAAATGAGCAAATGAGTAATCTCAGTGTTTATCGTTGTTTTATCTATCTTCTCGCTTTCTTTTTGCTATCCTTTCACCCCAGCAGTTGGGACAAATCGTTGAAATCAGTTGTGCTGTTACTTTTACTTTTTTTCCCCACCCCAATGCTGTTCAAAGGAAGCTGTCTTTTTGTAATTTTTTTTAAGGGTTTTTCTCTCCCTGAGATGTTTGGGATTTTTTTTTCCTCCCACTAATATGCATTCTTATATGTTTCCAAATTTAGCTTTTTTGGCCAACACACAGCTTTGTCCCCTAAATAACAAGCCAAGCTCTGCCTTTTACTTTCAGAAGAAACTTTTTCCAAATTCAATCTAAATAAGATTAGTTTTATAATACAACTCTTTATTGCATACAATAATGTAACACAGCCAAAACTCCACAAATTCAAACAAAAACAAAAACATCCACTTAGCAGTCCTATTACACACCATCTACCGATAAGTTTACATCCTGCAGTTTTATTTCATTACTTTTAAGAAAAGTGTTTGGATAAAAAAAGATTTATTTTATATCTTTTTTTGATGATTTTGACGAGGGGGGCGCAGGGGGTATTTGTTTTTCATGCTTGGCTTACAGTTATGACATTTTTCTTATTGCGATGTAATTCTGTCTCCGTCATAAATTCAAAAGTTTCTAACTCTGTGCTGCAGTGAAGGAACCGTCTCGTATTGGAACCACAATTGGCCTCCAACATTTTCAAAATATTTCTGTCAATAATTACGGAAACCTCTTCTCAGTCCACAATCAAAACAATGTGATTCACCAGATTTAGTGACTTAAAGTGGAAACAGAGTTGACGATTCTGTCCGATATCTTGTCAAAGAGAACTTTGTGGTATTTTGCATTACTTAGATAACAAGAAGCTCCACAACAATACACAGAAAAAACTATTATCTATGTCTAAAAGAAGGGATGTAGTCTCAAATATAGCCTAACATATTTATCATAAAGATCAAAAATGTTGGCGTACACTCTGTCAAGTCCAGTCCGAAGCATATTACTAGTGGGATAATCTCTGCTGATGAACAACTGAGTAGTAACCTTCAGTCACAGCCATTTTACAGTTCTGAGGCTGGTGACATATCAAGAAAATTGCCGTCCTTCCTTTTCTATATTTCACATATCTCTGAACAGCTAAAATATGAAATTCTGAGTAAAATTATAACACTGCACAAGCAAAACATTTCTGTAAAGGAGCAGTGTGTGTGTGTGTGTGTTTTGGTGTGCATGTGGTTATGTGCGTGTGTGTGTGTGTGTGTGTGTGTGTGTGTGTGTGTGTG
>JAOWBL010000018.1:6827341-6837550 GCA_028564865.1 Zenarchopterus dispar
ATTACACTACTCGTGCAGTGTTCTTATCAGCTTGACAATAATAAAATGATTTATCCATGAAATTGAGGTCTATATTGCTTGTGCCAAGGAAAATCCAGCTTCAAGACATGTTCAACAAAACAAATCAATCTCAGACATCATGGTGTCAGTTTTGTTTTTTTGTTGTTTTTTTTGTCATTTTGGTGGTATTTACTGTATGTCTTTTGGTGTTATAATAACCATTTAACTGTCATCACTTTTTTTTTCAAAAAAAGTGACTTTAAACATGCATGCCAGATCTAAAGTTGTTTGTGCCATCAGTCCACGCAGACTGATGTGGACAAAACGGCACCATATCCCTACTAACCGAGCCAACGCCAAGAGAGGCCTGCATTAGCTGATATGACACTGCATCACTTTGCATCACATGTGATGGACTGTCATTACGCCTCACATTCAACTGCACATTTCTCTTTACCATATGTGGACGTCACTTGATATCAGTGAAATGGAGAAGTTAACTTGAGGCTCTGTCCTCGTCTATCCTCTCTATACATCCCCCCCTTTTTTCTTTTATTTCAGCCTCACCTCCCCTCCTCTTCTGCCATGTTTGCAAGAGCGAGGGCTTTGGAGGGTGGCACTCTGATGGCGTGAAGCCAGATGGCAGCCACAAGGCAGGCGACGTGGCGCAGAGCAGTGAGAGGCACACGCGCTCGCACACGCCATACACAATCATTCACTCACACATTCTCTCCTTAATGAACTGCCATGAATTATTCATCACGCACACACACACACGTACGTCTCTCACAGGGCACATACACAGCTCCTGTCAGCAACAGAAGGCTCTGTGACTTCTCTCTATTTTATTATCATTTCTCTAGGCATTTTCCTTGGTTGTAAGGAATACCAGGTGGTGCTCGACCCCTCTAACTATCAACTCCTCCTCCTTCCTCCCTCCTATTTCCTCCTCACTGCACCCTGTTCCTCACACACACTCCCTCTGTCTTCATCCTGTATCATCTTGTTTTTCAGCTTTCCTCACCCTCTCTGTTAAACTGCCTTCCCCTCTCTGCAGCTCCTCATGAGTCGGGTGCATCACAGGTCTTTACACAGAGGGGGAAGAAGGGAAAAGCAAACTGGGAAGGGAGCTTAGAGCACAGTTTTCAAAGACGTCTACAAGTAATTAACACGGTAAAATACCTGCAAGAAATGAGCCCATTTCAAGCTGCAGCATCTCTCAAGGGCACCAAGAAACCTCTCTTTTAAATATGTTCATTATATATAAGATCAAATATAGAAATTTTAATCACAGTTGCTTGCAGGTATCATGACTCTGCAAAAAAAAGAAAAAAGATCTACAAAATAGAAACCTACTACAGAGGTTTAATGTTCATTGTTTCATTTTTTTCCATTCCTTACTTGATGTAGAGCAAATACACACAATGCATTTATATTGAGTTCAGTATGTAAGCAAACCTTGCTGAAATTTATCCCCCATTAAAGAAGGTATGCCGTCATCCTGACACTATATCTTGTTTACTTAGATGCTTTATAACATCTAAGTAAAACTAGATCCATTTCGTTGTTGAAAATTTCTCAATAATACCAAAATAATGTGCCATACAGACACGTTCATTCATTTAAATGATAGGACAAAAACAATGTAATGCTACCAATATCATCTGCCTATTAAAAGACACGAATCTCCTATAGCTGTCTTTACATTCGTGCTTTGATTTGAAGCCATCTTGAAGCAGACAGTATCTTCTTTTATTTTTGTCTGGCATGCATTTCGCTACATTAAAAGGGGAGACACGCTTGCCAACCATTTACTTCAAGGGTTTCCTTGTTCACATGAAACTGATTGAGGTGATGAGGGGTGGGGTGGGGGTGGGGGGTCACATGGCAGCTTCGTAGAAGGTGCTGAGAGGCCTCCTATTGTGTGAGTGAGGTTGGCAAGCAACCCTGGGTGAGTTTTCACCCATTTTGTCCACTTTGAAAGATCATTTCACAAAACCGCTATTTCTGTAGACAGTCTCAAGATAGACTGACAGTGCTTGTAAAGTGATTGTGACAGATATGACGGATGTATAGAAGAAAAAATTGCCCTTGCTGTCAGGGAGGTTCAAGGTATAAAAGGGAGATGTGAAGGGGAAGGGGTGTATTTTGTGGTGCAGGGGGACAAGCTGAGCTCTCAGGGGAGAGAGAGTGATAAGGACGCCTGATAAGGTGCACAGCACGTGGATGAGAGGAGAGAGGAAAAGAGCTCGAGAGTGACAGAAGGAAAGGGACAGGCTGCGTTGCTGTGGTAAAGGTCACCAGCCTCCCCTGTGAGCCTGAGTGGTATTTGAACCTCACTTCTGTGGTTACAATATATATTCACTCCTCTCTTCTGTTTTTTTTTTTTTTTTTTGTATGTGTGTGTGTGTTTGCATGCATGTGTGCAGGTTTGTGCACGTATGTGCAACAGTGCTTGTTTTCTGGCAGGGGACTCAGACCAGCGCTGGGTTTAATTGTCTGTAACAAAGAGCTGACTCCTTTTGGATCCACGGCTGTACTGAGCATCATTTGGGAGCCCACAATAGGACACACATACACACACTTTTCACACAGTACAACACAAGGTGCTCTGGGACCCGCAGGCTTCACAAATAAGTGAGAAAAGGATGGGGATTACACAGAAAAAGTGACACAGGACTATTGGATGGAAAAGGGCAAAGGATTCAGCTGAAGGAAATCTCAGTAGAGAACATTGCTACCTCCACTGCAAATAGATACCATTAAACTGAAAAGAAAACAGTTCTATTAATTTTCTATCGGCTGTCCATGAGTGGGTCATGGTGGCACCAGTAAAGCAGAATTTCCTTTATATTCTTGTCTGTGTTGTCTCTTCCAGTCGGTCCTGCAAGATCCTAAACAATTTCTGACAAATAATAACGTGAAATTACTCGGAAATTACTTGCACACTTGTTCTGTGTTAAAAATGATTGGCCAAAGATATCTCTGCACCAAAACGCATTGTGACACAAGACCCAAAGCCAGCTGGAACCGGTAATTTTTATTCAGCCATGTTTTACACCTATTCCTAACACTGAGGCCAGAGACTGAATTACAGTCAAGAGACTGAGAACATTTATCTGTTATATTTTACTTTGATGCCAATTTTCCAGCCCTGTGATGGACTGGCCCCATGTTCAGGCTGCACCCTTGATTTTCACCCAAGGTGAGCTGGGATACGCTGCAGCAGAGCTCTGTGACCCTGATTTTGAATAACCTGGTATGGACGGATGGACTATTTTCTATTTTAGCAACAAAAGATCAGCTAGTGTTTTGAATGTTTAAAAAGTAGTCAAAGTGGAAAAGGTTGTATTGTCCAAACTTTTTTGGAATATATTGAAGCCCTGAAATGCATAAATGGAGAGTTCATGAGAAAAGATATGAAATATCTTGTGTTTATACTGTGCAAATAAAACACTAATAAAAAATAATAAAAGTCAGGGTCAGTATAATAGGCACTGCATTTTTTTCATTAGCATATTTTTACATTGTTCCTACTTTTAGGGCTGCAGCTCAAATAACTAATTATTTTCTTTTGAAGTATTAGTAAAGTATTTTTGAATTTCTTTTTAAAAGAAACAACAGCTATTTGAGCACACAGGCTTTGGTAAAGAAAAAACCCGGCTAGATGGAAAAAATTATTTATTATATGACTGTGACGATAACTAGAAACATTTCAATTCACCTTTAGAAAAAAAATCTTGATTTCTGATTCCCTGCTTCATGTTTGGGTCCAAAACTTTATGAATGCACTGTTTTTTGTTTTGTTTTGTTAAAGATTTTACATTGACATTGAGATACATTTAGACATCCCTATACCAAACTAAGCAATTGAGAGAAAACAGGAAGTGCAAAGGGACAGCACAAGTTCACTTGGTTCATTTAGTCTCTTGTGACTTTTTCGCCTGAAGCAAGAAAATGCTGTGACAGAAACAAGAAAATGCTTTCCCACTAGAAGAACAGTGAGTTAGTTGATGTAATAAACCACACAAAAAATGTCAGCTACTACTAAGAGTTTCTCTGTAAGATGCTTAATGTTTAATAGCAACCTGCGTTACATCTGAATCATCAGATCAGCTATCAAAGTCTGCAGGTCAGTTTAAATCCTTGTGAGTCCAGGGAGACGTGAAAAGCCGTTGTTATCGTCAGCTTCAGTTGTTAATGTGCACCTTTATTTTAATCACTGACTTTCTGATTGAGATTACGATGTGACAACAAAACAGCCTGATTATAGAGAAAAAGAACCCCATTGTTCTCTGAGTTTTATTTCTGTGAAAATAAGTGTGACTAATTTTGAGAGACGTGACGAGGGTGTCTAGTGCGTGTGCATGAATGCATGTGTTTATCTGAGACGGAGGGACAGAGTGTGAAAGCAGCGGGAGGCTCAGAGAAGATGTTAAAGGACAACGTGATCAAGATGAAGCAAGGGAAAGGAGGGAGGTCCACAATCAACGGGCTCCCACATTACCCCTGAACATGACTCACCACCAACACCTTGTTTTTATACCTCTGTAATTAATCCTTGGTGTGACTGGCTAAGATTGAGTCTTCAACAGGAGCAGACAGCTTTCAAGATGTTGATGACCTCCCTGATTCATCCATGGAGGTATGCTTGTCGAACAAATACAGCGTGTGTGTGTATAATATTGTTACTGCAAGAGAGCTGTATGATGCTTAAATTATACATACATGCATACACACACATACATACATACATATATATGTATATATATATATATGTATATGTATATATATATACATACATATATATATATATATATATATATATATATATGCTATATATATATATATATATATATATATATAGTACATATATAAATATATGATAAAACAGCTTCTTTACACACACATACACACACACGTATGTTTGTATGTAAGAAAAAGAAAAAGCTGTTTTATCATGGTGTTATACTATCCCACTGGTAAGATTAGTTAGAAATGTGCTTGCTCCTCAGTGAATCTCAGACCACAGGAGAAAAAAAGTGGAGCAAAAACTAGGAATTAAGTACCTTTTAAAAGTTATCAACTTCGAACATAGGACTTTTGGCATTTTAACTAGAAAAAATAAATCAGAATTTGAAAAAAAAAAAACAGTAAAAGCAGATGGCAGAGTTCATGCAAGCCTGGGGAGGCTCCAGATGTTGCCTTTTACTCTGGGAAAAGAAAGAATCACATCCTCCAGCTAGTGTGCTTATTGACATTATACATTAATCATGTGATCACAGTGGAGGCAGAATCAAAATTAGCCAAACAAGATTAGAATTTGTGATAGTTTACAAACATTAATTGAGGTTTTTTATGGGTGCATGTAATATTAAATTTCAGGACTGCGAGACCACGATTTTAAAATGTATTTTCTTCTGTGAGCAGCTTCAACAAACTTGGAAATACAACAGAGCGTACCAGCTCATCTCCAGGAGGCTTGAGGAAAACCTGCTCTCTTCTCCTTACATCATCTGTTGGCATTTTACCAAAGCTGGTGGTGTCTTGCACAAGTTGTCTTTCACCATTGGTGCCAAGACACACTGGGCCTCATTCATGAAATGTGAGCATGACAAATTTGTGCGTAAACTATTGGCAGGGTGACATATATGTGTGCTTTGGGATTCATGAAAGTCATAGTGGCTCCAAAAACTGCTCCTGCCACCGACCATGTATAAAGTTTGTCCAAATGAGTGCTCATAATTATATCTCATTGTTATCAGACTTTACAACATTTAGGCGTTATATGGTCTGTTATTTTCACACTTGTTTTAAACATGAGAATAAATTAGAAATATAATGTGTTTATTTTAATTGATGGGTATTTTGCATTGTTGAGCAGCAGCAGGTGGAGGAGCGCCTCTCAGTTTAAACAGAAATTGCATCTAATTAAAGAAAGAATTAAGAAAAAATAGGAATGAAATAAAATTTGAAGTAAATAAAATGTGTGATATAATTGTTTTTTGAAAGTTCCCTTTGTCTGCAGATTGATTTATTGGAGCTACAAAAGACTATGTAATAACTTACAATTAAGAAAATGATTGTGCTATAAATGTTATTCCAAAGCATCTTTTCTAATGTATCATATTTTAAATATAAGCTTGTCTGTGGAGCCTGAAGTTGATTCCTGCAGAGGCATCTGTTCCCATCTAACTTTATATAAAACCATTTTTTCCTTAACTTCTCAGATGCATCTTTGGACTGAAGACACAACATTAACTGTATAAGTCAGGCCTGTAGTTCGTCTATTCCTCTCACGCTCGTATGAACAGAGCAAAAGAAAAAAATTTTTTTCTTTACTTCAAGTCACTTTAAATGACCTCTATCACAATGTTAGTTAAATTTCTCTCTCTGTCTTGTGGTGGTTCAACATACTCCATGTCTACAGGTCGACCTACAGTAGTTTAGGATGAACTTTTACACCTCCTTATATGGTGGTCCCTGGGCAGGAATTTATACTAATCAATGAGCACAAGGAGTGTGCTGCCAATCTGAGAGATTACCATTCAGAAGGTACACACATTCATACACTTGTTTACACAACACTCGAGAATCCGGAGTAGGTTTTGAGGTGGTGATTTATGTGCAAATCTACTCACAAATTTATGAAGAGTTCATTAATGAAGCATGAAAGTATTCTAACATCTCTCAGCAAATGAAAATGGACTTTGCATCAGGAGACTTGAGTTTGGGACCACATTGTCCTGATAATTGTGCCACTTTGCTTTTGTTCTGTTCTCATTTCTTGATCACTGTTAGTCATTGCTAAAGGAACCCAATTCTTTGAAAACAATTTTGTTTTATTAAAACTTTATTAAAACTCAAGGTGTTGTGACAAAACTGAGCATTGTGGTTCCAGCGACCAATCACAGTTAAGTAATTTAACTTAGTTTATCAGCACTTCATGTAATTGAATGGAACTGAATCGAATCATTTCTTCAGTGTGAATGCACTCTTCTCCTCTGTGCAGTCTTATCGCATCAAGTCAAGTCAGTTTCTATAGCACATTTAAAACAACCTCAGTTACCCAAGTGCTGAACAGACTGAAGTAAATTAACATCCCCAAATCAACAATAAAAATAAGTAAATATATCTAATAATGCAAACTAAAACGATAAAAACAGAGCAAGCAACAATGTCTACTAAAATTGTCACATCAAATCATTCTCGTATTGGGGGCTGTGACTGACAAAGCTGGTTGGAAAGTCAGTTTTAAATATGAAATAGTCAAATAGTCACAGACACTTTCTCCCAGACCAGAAAAGCTCATGCAAGCTTTTATATTTGTCATTTAGTATGAATCCCTTCCAATGCCCTGTTCACACAAACATTTTCTGAAATATTTTTTTTTCATGTGACAAATGGAAAGTTTGCGATTTCCTCTGTAGTGCAGTTATTCAGAAAGTGTATTTACCATGGTGACACATAGAAAGGGAGAAACTTGTGATTTTGACAACACAGTTGTCAGAGTCTTATCAGTCATTACGTGTCCTTAACTGAGTTGTCATGTAACTAATTAGAAGTCAGTAACAATTATTCAAGAAGCAGTTTTCAGGCCTATTTGTGTGGATGGAGATTATTTCTAAAACTGGGCAAAAAAAAAAAAAAAAAAAATGAATGTCAGAGCATACATTGTTTTAGATTTAATATGTTTCACAATGAAAACGTTTTATTGAACACGTCTCTGGCTTCTGCAGCCAGTCTGGTTTAAACTCCAGCTGCAACGCTGAAGTTGCTTGGCCCTGAAGTCGGCCCCGGTTTGAAAGCTTTAAGAGGTTCGGAGCCTCCCTCCCTCTGTCTGTCCTAAATGGCTATGTAATTGTAGGGCTGCTGACTGTGGGCTCCCTGCAGCGCAGAGACGAGAGCTTGACTGCTTCAATTCTGACCCCTTGATCCCTCTTCTCTTTCTGTCGTTTTCACACTCTCTTTCGGGCTTTTTCTGTCTATTGCCTTGTAATTTGTGACCCTTTCACTCTTCCATTCTCCTGCTATCTCTCACACACAAACACAGGGAAACATACTCACTGACCGCACAGATACATTTTTGTCTGTGGTAAATAATCAAATGTTCAACCCAGCGGGGGAGCACGGACCCATGCTGGGCTGCGGTTGGTCAGGAGGGTTTGTTAGCCTGCTGCGGTTTGTGGGCAGGTGTCGTTTTAAAGCCTTAACAGTGACATGAGATAAAGACACACACACACAAACACACACACACACTCTCTGAGCTGAAGTCATTGTCCCTGCATGGGGAGATCCCGTCAGATGATCCTGGTAACAGCGTATTGTGAAAAGTTCAATTATCACAACAGATTTTAAGCAATGATTTGTCTGTTTTGGAGGAAAAAAATGAGGAAATCATTGTAATTTATTACTTTTTTCTTTATTTTGCCTAAGCATGATCTAAAAGTCTGGTCCACCAGATTGCATTTGTTTATAGTTCAGTGGTTTTGTGATACAGAATATTTGCTCAGTCTTTTTTTTTTTTTTTTTTTGTCCCCCATTTATCAATAAAGCCCTGTGAGCTTGCAACAAATATAATGTTTTTTTCCTCTGCAAAGTTCGGAGAGATTTAAAGGGAAAAATATCATTAAAATTCATGCATGCAGCTTGACTTCACAGCAGATGTTGACATAATTACGGAGAGAAAAAAGTGTGAAATTAATTTCAAATTTAATGTAAATTATAGTGATTGGCAGAGCTGCGCTAATCGCCATTCATGTACAAAGAAAATATGTATGCCTCGAGCTGGAAAAGGAGGGCGGGAAGCAGCTCACATAAATAGGCTATCGTGAAATGGACAGATACAGACATGCATGAAGATGGGCATAAAATGCACAATAACTACTTCTGTGACAGGATGAATCCAAAGTTTCATAAAATATTCTGTGGCATGGGGTGGAAGTGATAAATTTAAGAACAAAATAATTTAAATATATTTTGAAATGAAATTTCTATACCACTTTTTATCCACATTAAATGCAAATATTTATTGCGCAATTTTTCTAGAGGGAACTGAACAGCGCTGTATTACACAAACTTAGTATGTACATATAAAAAAATTGATAGTAAAATTTGCTGGATGTCAAAAAGATGCAGTAATCAATCAGAATTTCTGCATCCAGATGTGCCTGAATAGTTCCTTGGTGTTTGCTTACATTCATTTAATGAGGCCAGATGTGTAAGATTCAGGTGGCTTTTTTGTTTGTTTGTTTTTGGGTTTTTTTTGTTTTTTACAGCTGATTCCAATTGGAGGCAGCATGCTGAAATTCACCTTTTTTTTTAACCAAATCAGTTCAGGCTTTAGAGATTGATTGATGGAATAAAGAGTGATAGCTGGGAGTGAAGGCAGTCACTTCCTGCACATCTAGTCCTGTTTTGAGAACAAAACAATGGATGAGTTCAAGTTTTCATGTAATGAATCCTTATACTCCATGTGAAAGAGTTTTTCATTTTATCTGATTAATGGAAAGACGTATTAATGAGAATAAACGCCTGTGCAGTGAGGTCAGAATAGTGATAGTGACACCATTAGCTTCAAAGGAAAAGTTAAAGTTTAATCTGCAGGCAAGCCATCATCGTGAGTGAAGCTACTTTTCAAAAGTGTTCTGTTTATTATTAATATTATTACACAATATTGAATTTAAAAAAATGAATCTTTATATAAAGACTGATAAGTTTATGTGAGAATAGCCTGAAGGAGGTTTTGAAATGAAATTTTTTAATGTAAGTTATTGAATTTCACAATCCAAATATGTTACATCAATAAATACCAACTAAACATCGAGCAAATTTTTTGCAAGACAGCAGGCTTTAATTTTGATTTTTTTTTAATTCTCTGACAGCAGATTTTCTCATAGATTAAATAATTGTTACACAAAGAAAAGTTCAATTTCAACACCAAACTGCTATTAAGTTCTTATCACACTGTGTGACTGTTTGATTTAATTGAAAATTAAACTTTCAATATTTTCAAAACATCTGCGTGCACATTTTATGCCGACATCTGCTGCGACTGCAGATAAACAGCCACCAACTCCCAGATTCTGCCTTCTTGAGCAGGTCCGACTCATTGCACACATCAAACAGCATCATCATTCTGTTTGGATGATAATATTAAAAAGCAGTTCTCACAACTGTCGTGACAACTGTTGATTAATTTCTGCCTAA